>OV656873.1:62983716-63510083 GCA_927399465.1 Sarcophaga caerulescens
AAAAATGGAACGTGCGGTGTGAAAAAATGGAAACGTGCGGTGTGAAAAAATGGAACGTGCGGTGTGAAAAAATTGGAACGTGCGGTGTGAAAAAAATTGGAAAAAACGTGCGGTGTGAAAAAATGGAACGTGCGGTGTGAAAAAATTGGAACGTGCGGTGTGATAAAATTGGAACGTGCGGTGTGAAAAAAAATGGAACGTGCGGTGTGAAAAAATTGGAAACGTGCGGTGTGAAAAAATGGAACGTGCGGTGTGAAAAAATGGAACGTGCGGTGTGAAAAAAATTGGAACGTGCGGTGTGAAAAATTGGAACGTGCGGTGTGAAAAAATTGGAACGTGCGGTGTGAAAAAAATTGGAAACGTGCGGTGTGAAAAAATTGGAACGTGCGGTGTGAAAAAATGAACGTGGAAAATGGAACGTGCGGTGTGAAAAAATTGGAACGTGCGGTGTGAAAAAAATGGAACGTGCGGTGTGAAAAATTGGAACGTGCGGTGTGAAAAAAATTGGGAAACGTGCGGTGTGAAAAATTGGAACGTGCGGTGTGAAAAAATGGAACGTGCGGTGTGAAAAAATGGAACGTGCGGTGTGAAAAAATTGGAACGTGCGGTGTGAAAAAATGGAACGTGCGGTGTGAAAAAAATGGAACGTGCGGTGTGAAAAAATGGGACCGTGCGGTGTGAAAAATTGGAACGTGCGGTGTGAAAAAATGGAACGTGCGGTGTGAAAAAATGGAACGTGCGGTGTGAAAAAATTGGAACGTGCGGTGTGAAAAAATTGGAACGTGCGGTGTGAAAAAATGGAACGTGCGGTGTGAAAAAATTGGAACGTGCGGTGTGAAAAAATTGGAAACGTGCGGTGTGAAAAAATGGAACGTGCGGTGTGAAAAATTGGAACGTGCGGTGTGAAAAAATGGAACGTGCGGTGTGAAAAATTGGAACGTGCGGTGTGAAAAAAATGGAACGTGCGGTGTGAAAAAATGGAACGTGCGGTGTGAAAAAATGGAACGTGCGGTGTGAAAAATTGGAACGTGCGGTGTGAAAAAATGGAACGTGCGGTGTGAAAAAATGGAACGTGCGGTGTGAAAAAATTGGAACGTGCGGTGTGAAAAAATTGGAACGTGCGGTGTCAAAAATTGGAACGTGCGGTGTGAAAAAATGGAACGTGCGGTGTGAAAAAATTGGAACGTGCGGTGTGAAAAAATTGGAACGTGCGGTGTGAAAAAAATGGAACGTGCGGTGTGAAAAAATGGAACGTGCGGTGTGAAAAAATGGAACGTGCGGTGTGAAAAAATGGAACGTGCGGTGTGAAAAAATGGAACGTGCGGTGTGAAAAAATGGAACGTGCGGTGTGAAAAATTGGAACGTGCGGTGTGAAAAAATTGGAACGTGCGGTGTGAAAAAATGGAACGAGCGGTGTGAAAAATTGGAACGTGCGGTGTGAAAAAATTGGAACGTGCGGTGTGAAAAAAATGGAACGTGCGGTGTGAAAAATTGGAACGTGCGGTGTGAAAAAATGGAACGTGCGGTGTGAAAAAAATGGAACGTGCGGTGTGAAAAAAATGGAACGTGCGGTGTGAAAAAATGGAACGTGCGGTGTGAAAAATTGGAACGTGCGGTGTGAAAAAAATGGAACGTGCGGTGTGAAAAAATGGAACGTGCGGTGTGAAAAAATGGAACGTGCGGTGTGAAAAAATGGAACGTGCGGTGTGAAAAAATTGGAACGTGCGGTGTGAAAAATTGGAACGTGCGGTGTGAAAAAAATGGAACGTGCGGTGTGAAAAAATGGAACGTGCGGGGTGAAAAAATGGAACGTGCGGTGTGAAAAAAATGGAACGTGCGGTGTGAAAAAATTGGAACGTGCGGTGTGAAAAAATGGAACGTGCGGTGTGAAAAAATGGAACGTGCGGTGTGAAAAAATGGAACGTGCGGTGTGAAAAAATGGAACGTGCGGTGTGAAAAAATGGAACGTGCGGTGTGAAAAATTGGAACGTGCGGTGTGAAAAAATGGAACGTGCGGTGTGAAAAAATGGAACGTGCGGTGTGAAAAATTGGAACGTGCGGTGTGAAAAAATGGAACGTGCGGTGTGAAAAAAATGGAACGTGCGGTGTGAAAAAAATGGAACGTGCGGTGTGAAAAAAATGGAACGTGCGGTGTGAAAAATTGGAACGTGCGGTGTGAAAAATTGGAACGTGCGGTGTGAAAAAATGGAACGTGCGGTGTGAAAAAATGGAACGTGCGGTGTGAAAAAATGGAACGTGCGGTGTGAAAAAATGGAACGTGCGGTGTGAAAAATTGGAACGTGCGGTGTGAAAAAATGGAACGTGCGGTGTGAAAAAATGGAACGTGCGGTGTGAAAAAATGGAACGTGCGGTGTGAAAAAAATGGAACGTGCGGTGTGAAAAAAATGGAACGTGCGGTGTGAAAAATTGGAACGTGCGGTGTGAAAAAATGGAACGTGCGGTGTGAAAAAATGGAACGTGCAGTGTGAAAAAATGGAACGTGCGGTGTGAAAAAATGGAACGTGCGGTGTGAAAAAAATGGAACGTGCGGTGTGAAAAAATGGAACGTGCGGTGTGAAAAAATGGAACGTGCGGTGTGAAAAAAATGGAACGTGCGGTGTGAAAAAATGGAACGTGCGGTGTGAAAAATTGGAACGTGCGGTGTGAAAAAATGGAACGTGCGGTGTGAAAAAATGGAACGTGCGGTGTGAAAAAATGGAACGTGCGGTGTGAAAAAATGGAACGTGCGGTGTGAAAAAATGGAACGTGCGGTGTGAAAAAATGGAACGTGCGGTGTGAAAAAATGGAACGTGCGGTGTGAAAAATTGGAACGTGCGGTGTGAAAAATTGGAACGTGCGGTGTGAAAAATTGGAACGTGCGGTGTGAAAAATTGAAACGTGCGGTGTGAAAAAATGGAACGTGCGGTGTGAAAAAATGGAACGTGCGGTGTGAAAAATTGGAACGTGCGGTGTGAAAAATGGAACGTGCGGTGTGAAAAAATGGAACGTGCGGTGTGAAAAAATGGAACGTGCGGTGTGAAAAATTGGAACGTGCGGTGTGAAAAAATGGAACGTGCGGTGTGAAAAAATGGAACGTGCGGTGTGAAAAAATGGAACGTGCGGTGTGAAAAAATGGAACGTGCGGTGTGAAAAAAATGGAACGTGCGGTGTGAAAAAATGGAACGTGCGGTGTGAAAAATTGGAACGTGCGGTGTGAAAAATTGGAACGTGAGGTGTGAAAAATTGGAACGTGCGGTGTGAAAAATTGGAACGTGCGGTGTGAAAAAATGGAACGTGCGGTGTGAAAAAATGGAACGTGAGGTGTGAAAAATTGGAACGTGAGGTGTGAAAAATTGGAACGTGCGGTGTGAAAAAATGGAACGTGCGGTGTGAAAAAACGGAACGTGCGGTGTGAAAAAAAGGAACGTGCGGTGTGAAAAAATGGAACGTGCGGTGTGAAAAATTGGAACGTGCGGTGTGAAAAAATGGAACGTGCGGTGTGAAAAAATGGAACGTGCGGTGTGAAAAATTGGAACGTGCGGTGTGAAAAATTGGAACGTGCGGTGTGAAAAATTGGAACGTGCGGTGTGAAAAATTGGAACGTGCGGTGTGAAAAATTGGAACGTGCGGTGTGAAAAATTGGAACGTGCGGTGTGAAAAAATGGAACGTGCGGTGTGAAAAATTGGAACGTGCGGTGTGAAAAATTGGATCGTGCGGTGTGAGAAAATGGAACGTGCGGTGTGAAAAAATGGAACGTGCGGTGTGAAAAAATGGAACGTGCGGTGTGAAAAATTGGAACGTGCGGTGTGAAAAATTGGAACGTGCGGTGTGAAAAAATGGAACGTGCGGTGTGAAAAAATGGAACGTGCGGTGTGAAAAATTGGAACGTGCAGTGTGAAAAATTGGAACGTGAGGTGTGAAAAATTGGAACGTGCGGTGTGAAAAATTGGAACGTGCGGTGTGAAAAATTGGAACGTGCGGTGTGAAAAATTGGAACGTGCGGTGTGAAAAAATGAAACGTGCGGTGTGAAAAAATGGAACGTGCGGTGTGAAAAATTGGAACGTGCGGTGTGAAAAATTGGAACGTGCGGTGTGAAAAAATGGAACGTGCGGTGTGAAAAATTGGAACGTGCGCTGTGAAAAAATGGAACGTGCGGTGTGAAAAATTGGAACGTGCGGTGTGAAAAATTGGAACGTGCGGTGTGAAAAATCGCATAAAACGAGACCTGAGTGTATTTATTTATTAAATGTGGCATACAAAAAATGGTTTTCTAAGTTTGTTTTTATGAACTATTTACATCCTTGTTGTTTTATTGTTGTATTTTAAATAGTTGACATTCATTCAGTCATTCATTCAACACGCATGTGACAAAGTTGCCATGGTGTTGGTATATTTTTCTCTATTGTTGTAGTTTTTATAGTTTTTTTTTTTTTTTTATTGGTGACAGCAGTGGTTTCTTTTTGTTACACGAATCACACAAGAGGCCAAAACGTAACGAAAGGATTCAACAATCAACAACATTCAGCAGTAACAACAGCAACTACAAAATAGTTGACACTTAGTCTTTTTGTTATTGTTAATGTGGCACAAAAAATGCAGCACAACGTATTTCTAAAGGCCATAGAGCATGAATCGTTAATATGAATAGTTAGTTGTACCGCCAGAAAAGGGCGTGGGAGATTACATCCGAAAGGAGTTGTAATTGAAATGTAATTTTCGTTATATTTTCCGAGTATTTTGTCATTTTCTTCTTCTGCCACACTTTCGCTCTTTTAACTTTTTGTTGTGTAACGAGTTATTTGACGTTTCAACTTTACTGTGGCACATTCGCTTCGTCGAAAATTAATTAAAAATGGTGAATTTTAAATGTGCTCCGACAAAAACATTCGAAGAAAAAAGATGAATGGAGTGCAAGTTGTTTAATGCGACAATTTCATTGCGTTTTTTCGTTTACCTCTGCTTTCCATATCTATTGTATTATAAAGGATTGTGGTAGGAAAAGAAGCTTGTTCCAGGTGCCTTTGTTGTACAATGCAATGTTTATTGGCGATAAATTTACCCCACAGTGCAGATTTTAAAACAATTGACAATATTTGATGCCACAGAAAATATTTACATTTTTTTCAGCATCTGAACAAGAGCAGTAGGTACAACATAAGTTAAAGGAAATTAATAGGATGCTTATTTAAGGCGTCATAGCCTCTTAGAAGGTATAATTTTTAGCAGGAGAATAATTTCAAATTATGGAAAAAAATTGCGCTAACACTTAGTCAAGCCTTTAAACAGAGAATCTTTGCACAGGAAAATCCATCTGTCCATCGAACATGGGCAATATAAGCCAATATTCAGCTGAAACGCATGATTGGATGTGCAGGCTAAAGTCCTGTTACTAGAATCGTGCGTACTGACTAATCACCTGCTTGCCCCAAACACCACCACAAGTCTAAAGAAAGATAGACAAAATTAAATTGTATAGAGAATAATGAAGATGGCTTGTAATATGAAGCATGGCTCGCGAATTGAAACTTGGAATTGACATGCAGTTAAAGAAACTTCTAAGCCAGCACAACTCGAAAAAGTTTTCTGCAGATATAAGTTACTAATTCCGAAGTCAGATGGTTAGACTCTAGAGAATTCTCTGTTACGAATGGGTTAATACAACTACTTTTTGAAAAATTAATCGATCAAAGCAGAGAAAGGGGCATTGGTATACTGTTAGCACTCATAGAATGATCACACAATATCTGCAAGGCTACGAGAGCAAGGGCAATGCTTTGCATCAACTGATTCGAGAAAAAGAAGGATTTCTACATGGGCCTCACCTCTATGCTGCCAGCAAGGGCAACATTATTAAGACCAGTATTAAATCGGTAATGGATCAACATGGAATCAAAATATTTGTCGGACTAGTCGGATTAATCATCAACCGTTCCGAAAACTACATCAATAGTCGCCATCCGATCGTATGGGCAATTTGGCAATTAAGGCCGTTCATTCATTCTTTTATCTCAACTAATCAAATTACTGACACTGATTAATTCAGCTGATAAGCTGTTATATACAGACTCAAGCTCTCTAAGGAATGTCGTCATTGCTTTCTAAATCTAAATCTGAAGACTTGGGTGACGGAGACGTTAGCATAAGCATCATCTAGCGGTAAGAGCTTACGAGTACTTTTAACATGTTGAAGCAATCCATCGATTATGGACCAACATGGAATCGAGAAATTTGTCGGATTAGTCGAATTTTCAATAATTTCGATTTCGAAAACTAAAGCTATAGTCAAGGCGTTTTTTTTTCAAAACAAATGCTTAGAAATTGGCTAAGGAGTAGTGAGCATAAGTTTTATCTAAAAAAGGTTGATTTAATATAAGAGTCTGTGTATCTTCAACAAAGAATATATCGGTTCATGGTTTAAGTCAAAAATGTCACTTTTTTGACACACCGCAACAATGAATGTCCTCAAAATATTTTTCTTTAACTCTCCTGATCACCTAGAGAGGATATTATCAACTACGAATATCATAGACAGACGATGTAATGTACCATTTTGAGAAAGACTAGGAATCAAGGGGCTGGATTCCTCAGTATACTGCATCCAATACAAAAACTCTAACATATCGAATATTTCATTTCATATTGTTTACTCCTTTGAAACACCTATTGATGCCATTATGTGTAGAATATAATATCGTTCAAATGTCCACCACGGCTTCTTTGGTTTCAGCCCTTCAGAAATCTCTAAGTTTCCTTACCTCTGGTGCATAAGTCAGACTGAATTTGTCTGATCTTATGGGCTAATGTAGTTTTGAAGCATATAACTGTGACTTTAGAAAAACTCTAGTAGGGTCATATGGTGAAATGGCCATGCCCTCAAATCCCTTGTACAGAATATCGAATGTGGCATGAGCTGTGTGGTACATAGAGCCGCCCTGTTGAAATCACATGTCGATGGTACTGAGATCATCAATTCAGCCAAAAGACGGTAGTAATTATTAATTTATATCACTTGCCGTTGACAGTGATGGCTTTGCCAATGTCATATCTTGTTGAAAAATTATTGACTCTATCCGTAGTTGGGGTTCAAAGCTACTAAAAACTTTCGCATCTAACTAAGAAAGTTTTTTGTTTTTTAATATTTCAAATAATTTCAAAAATTTCTTTTATTTTTAATTGAAGGTCTAAGTATTTATTTGAGCAACATAATTACACGGTGCGACAGTGAAAATACACCCGAGTAACTACATAGCCCACGTTGTTCAGTTAGTTGAGTAGAACTCAAAAATATATTTTTTATATTTCTCGAACCCCCCAAATTTTTTTATTTGACAAAAACTGTTTTTATGACTTTACGCACAAATTTCTGGATTACTCAAACATTTCCAACCAGATTTCCAAAATTTAAATCTTGTTGGAAAGTGGAGATATGGACCTTTAAAACGATATACATATATGTATCTATTATTCGGCTTAATATGCTATGAGATTTGATGAGGTAAACTTGGAAAATTCGAATTTTTTTTCATATTTTTTTAAGTTTGTCCATTCAAAGTAGCAAACTTTAGTTAAAAAATATGAAATAAGTGATGACATTCTGAAAGTGCATTATCTTGTGAAGAGATTGGCACTTCGTTTGATCAAATCGGACAAAAATTACCGTAGTTATTATTTGAAGAGTCTAACGATATTTTTTTCAAATGAACTTTTAGTTCAAAAATTTTCAGAATTTTTGATGGATCTTGATTGTTTATCGGAAATTGTGTCAATTTCACGGTTGAGCGATCATCAGAAGTTGGCCAATGTCGGCCAAAATATTAGCCGACTTCTGGAAGTCGTGCAAACGTGAAATTGACACATTTTGTGATAAACAATCAAGATCCATCAAAAATTCTGAAAATTATTGAACTGAAAGTTCATTTGATGCGATGACATATATAAAATATATAACACGACTGTTAGGCTCTTTAAATAATAACTACGGTAATTTTTATCCGATTTTATCAAATGATGACTCAATCTCTTCACAAGAGAACAGACTTTAAGAATATTTTTTTCATTAAAGTTTGTCCATTCATAGTAGCAAACGTTAATAAAAAAAATATAGGATAAGTGATAAAATTCTTAAAGACTTCCAGAAGGCGGGGTTTTTTGCAAATATTATTATTTCCCTTTGCGCAAACATTGGCACTACTTCTGGTGGTAGCTCAAACATGAAATTGACACATTTTCCGATAAACAATCAAGATCCATCAAAAATTCTGAAAATTTTTGAACTGAAAGTTCATTTGATGAGATGACATATATAAAAAATATAACACGACTGTTATACTATTTAAATAATAATCTCGGTAATTTTTGTCCTATTTGATCAAATGATGACTCAATCTCTTCACAAGAAAACAGGCTTTAAGAATATTATCACTTATCCTATATTTTTTTTATTAAAGTTTGCTACTATGAATTGACAAACTTGAAAAAATATGAAAAAATTCGAATTTTCCAAGTTTACCTCATCAAATCTCATAGCATATTAAGTCGAATAATAGATATATGTATACCGTTTTAAAGGTCCATCCCTCCCCTTTCTAACAAGATTTAAATTTTGGAAATCGGGTCAGAAATGTTTGAGTAATCCAGAAATTTGTGCGTAAAGTAAAAAAAAACAGTTTTTGTCAAGTAAAAAAAATTTGGAGGGTTCGAGAAATATAAAAAAAATATTTTTGAGATCTACTCAACGAAATTCACAACCTACACTATGTCATTAGCCAGGTGTATTTAATTTTTTTTATTTTGTCGAATAGTGTTATTATTATTATACTTTTAATGGAAATATTTCTGAAGATTCAGTTTCAACTTCATTTCGTTTCATGTATGTCCGTCATTAAGAATCGTGGCATTCGATTAAATTTAAAACAACATTATTACGAGTATTTTCCTTATTTCCAGTCGTCAATTGTACTCTACTGCTGCTACCAATCAATTATTGAATAATAAAAATGTTGCAAATAAAATATTTTTACAAATTCTTTGTTGCAGAAATTGAAACACACACGCTGGGGCTGGGGCCCAAGCGTTTTTCAAATGCGTTTCTGATTTTAATGAACACAACACAATACAACACAGAGCTACAGAACACAAGCAAAGTGCGATGTGATAACAAGACTTGGGTGACAATTGCAAGTCATAGTCATTGCAGGCAATACAGTCACGATGACGTCGGTGAACTGCGTACAATGACAGGCCAACAGAAACAAGGAAAATATGTGAGTTCTTTTGCTTCTTGTTGTTTGGCTAAAAATTCGCTTAATTAGCAGCAATTAATTTGTAGTTTGGTTGTAATTCATACTTGTCAACGGCAATATGGCAAAAAGAAAGGAAAGTACAACAACAACAAATAGAATGACTGCAAAACAATGGTTGCAACATGCAACAACACATTGAAAAGAAGCACCAACCAGCAGTAACAAATCATATTGTAATTGTGATGTCGGTATTGCTGCCTGTTAAGGAGGAGAAGAAAATCGAATAAAACACACATTCTTACGCATGTACTTGCAGTATTTGCCGCATATGAGTCAAAGTGTACCTCTAGCTTCTCTGGTGGGTTATTGTAAGGCAAGCAAATATATTTTTTCATCTGTTCTTTGGCTCTTCTTCGTTTCTTCTGTTCATTCTGTTCATCCGTTGGTTTTTTTTTCTTATTGCATCGCATATTTAAGGAAAACAAAATGCCCGTGTTGTTGTCGTAGCTGGACGAGGCATATTGGCGTGTGCTGCAGCAGCCAGTAATTGTTGGTTCTGGTTGTTTGTTGCTGATTGCTTTGGCTATTGTACAGCGTAGTGCGTGTGTTCATGTGTACACTCTAGAATGTGAGAAAACTATTGTTTGGTGACAACAAATTGTTTTCATTCATTCCTTTTATGGGTTTTGTTGCATGTTGTTGGAATCTTTTACCATTTTTTTCTCTTATGCTCATAGTCAACATAGTCATCATCTCTCTAGAAATTGTTAGTGGTTGTTGTTGCTCTTGCTGTGGAAAGTAATAGTGATCGTATGAAGCAGGAGTAGGAGAATGTGAAACCAACTAATAATATGAAAAGACCCCGATAAGCTAAAATGCCTAGTCAAAGAGCTTTTACAGAAAAATTTCGAAGTGTGGAGTTGATTTAAGCTGTTCTCAGCTAAAGTCGCTATAGTCGAATAGATAGTGTGTTGACCATGGTTGAAACCCCAGCTCAGTACCTCGCACAAAACGTAATATGAAAAAAAGTTTCGGCTAATTCATCTCAGCGGACTTTTGGCAATAACTCTGAGGGTAAATAAAATTGGCATGAAAATAATCTTAAAAAACTGTCGTTCGAAATCAACGTTAAATTGTAGGTCCCGTGGATAAAATTAACACACATGGTTGATGTGAGAAGGTATGTGGTAAACCTCACTAAAGAGTTGTAATGATGAATTAAGTAAGTAGAAATTTGTATGTGTGTGAAGATAGATTTTAAAATCTATCTCCCCAGATACAAACCAAGCCAGTTAACAGAGCTCTGTTATGTTACTAAGAGAACTCTGTAAGACACTTAATTTAAGGCTGGGAAAGAAAAAACCCGGAAAAATTAATTAAATTGCTGGGTAAAATAAGAAAGAAAAAAAGGCAAGCAAAAGCAGTTAAAATAAGTCTTAAAATAAGTCTAATCACTGTTACAAAATATTGCTTAATAAAAACTACAATAAACAGATAATCACACATTTCCGAAAGCTATTGTTAGGTTAGGTTAGGTTAGGTCGGAGTGGTAGCTCTGATTTCACAAAGCACACTTGAGCACGCATAGCGGCCCGTTGTGATGCCACGGGTGAACGCAGTCCCTGTACTGACCAAGTTCCACCACAATGAGGGAAAAGGAAGAAGTTGGTCAGCGCAAGGGCTGCACGAAAGATATTGTAATCCGGTAAATAAATCAATATTGTGAGAAAACAGGATTGAGTGGGCGGACAAAGTAAATTGTTTTTAAAGCATCTTATGTACGTCCTTTAACTAACCCAATCGCCAGAACCCTTAACAGAGCGAATTTTCTGAGATTTCAGATTTTAAAATCCACTGTATGTCCTCTTGTGGGAAAACAGGACTGAGTAAATCGTTTTTAAAGCATTTTACGTCCCTTTAACTAAATTAATCGCCAGAACCCTTAACAGAGCGGGTACTTGTTTACCTATTTTTACTCCGGAATTTTAGTCCTATTTTTCCTATTTTAATTGTTTAACAGAGTTCTGTTAGTAACATAACAGAGCTTTGTTAACTGACTTGGTTTGCGTCCAGGGTAATATATTTTAAAATCTTTCTTCACACACATTTTAATTTTAGCCCCCTTATAAGTGGATTCTTATTTTTCCTAAGGAATGTTTTAAAAAGTACGTTGTTCAGAGAGATAAAGCAGCTCAATTTACTCCATATTAATAACCTGGTTTGTTGCCTCAAGTAAACAATTTCTAAGCCACGCAAGCATTAAACCGTCATTATGAGTGTATTGATTATCTTTTAAAAAAATTCTTTGATAAGCGAGCGTTTGGAGACCAAAGAATCCCAGCCTAAGACTGCTAAATGTGGAACAACGAAACTCCGGAATATTTCCAAATTACTAAACGGCTATCTTATCCACAATACGGTTCAGTAATATGGTCGCCTTCTAAGCTCTAGTCTATTAGGCTCTATTGTAGTTGGTCACATGACCAGTTTAATACCAATGTTAGTAGAGATTTAAAATCTTTAGCAACCGATCGGAGAGATAGGCACACGGATACATGTGTTGTTAACTTGTAAATATTTTGCCGTCTTATTACAAGCAATTAACACAACTGCCCTTAACTATGGAGTAAATGGTGTCTCTTTAAACTTTTATTTCAACTAACTAAGACACCCTACCCCATTCATTAATATTTTTCATTGTTGTCCGGGTTTTTGTTTTTTTTTTTTCTAAAACTATTAAAGAATTCATATGATGACAGAGGGAATAGAGGGAAGAGAGGGAGAACAGGGAACAACATTTTTTAAACATTTAGTACCGCATTTATGAGATTCTTGTGAAGTTTTTATTCGAAAGATTTCATTAGTTTTCCAAGCAATACTACTCATGCTCCGACTACTGTTCCTCATCACTTGTGGATTTAATTCATTGGAAACAATTTATAAATTTAGGTTGCAATGGTTGGGTGGCTGCTGCTGGAGTTTGTGTTTCTGCAGCTGTTGCTGCTATCGCAAGTATTTCACAGTGTAGAGACAAAATAATTCAAAGAATTTTAATACGAGAATACAATTGAAGAGTCCTCACAAGCAAAGTATTTACGCAGTACGAGTATTTGTATGATGAATGAAAAACAAATTCCTATAAATTCTTAATGAATAAATACAGTTGATTGCTGTAATAGTGGTGGTAGTTGTTGAAACAGATATATTTTTGTATAATTTCTTTGAAAATTGTTTTAAAATCATCTACAGTTTGAAATGATTAATTATAAAGATCAGAAATGGAAGGACGATAACCAGCTGTCTATGAAGAGGCATTAAATATGATTAAAAAGAGATCAGAATTTCAATTAATTTTTGATGTGCTTAATTGCAGTTAACATTCGAGTAGATTTTCACTGAATTAAATCAACGTCGCAGCAAATTAAAAAAATTTTTTCACTGTGAACAACTACGATAAATTATCGAAGTATACTGCCGGTATTTCTTACAATACAATCACGTTTACTCTATGTCATTACCTCAGATATGTATAAGGAAATGCAAAAGTTTTGATATGCATAATGATTGTTTGGAAATGGTGTTATTAAAATAATAAGCAAAAGCTCCAAAAACAACACAATGGACTTGATCACACATAAAATGATAAACAAAAGCTCCAAAAACAAAACAATGCAGTTGTTCACGTGATCAACGAATAAGTAAACATATAGCAACAAAAACAACAGGCTTGTTTACAAGATCGATGAATAAACAAAAATATAGCAACAACGTCCGTGTATAAAAAAATATAGCGGAAAGACAAATAAACAAAACAACAACAATTCTGCCTGGACGAAAGTAAACAAGATACACGAACAACAATAATGACGAGATGTTTACATTTTTGGATTTTTTCGAAGGCCGTCATCATCCCTCAAGGGCATTCATCACACTGTTGATCCAGTGATATAAAAGGCAAGATAAAGCGAGCAACGAGGATTCAGTTAGAATTCAGTCAGTCGTGTATGAAGACACGTGATTCTCGGAGTTCGAGTTAAGTTAGTCGTGTGACGGTGTCGCATTGAATTGAGTGAGAATTCAACCAGTGGTGTGTGAAGATACGAGATCGAGTTATAATTCAGTCAGACTTGTGTGCAGACAAGTTGCGTGAAGAAAACAGTTGTTAGTGTCGTGCTTACAAAAAGGTTGTGAGCAAAGAAAAATAACTAACAAGTGTTGTTGTTTACAAAAAGGTGTAAGCAGAGAAATATCACGAACAAGCACATATTGTGAAGTTATCATTGTATTAGTGGAATAAGTTCGAACAGTGGCACAAAAGTAGTGCAGATAATAAAGAATTGATTTAAAAATAAACACATATTTATTTTTATTTTATTTGCAATCTACGAACTCATATTTTTAACGTTTTTAAAAGGTAAAAACGTAACAGTATATACTGTGATGGTCAGATCAGTACTGACCTTTATGGCAATTGTTTGAGCAGACAGAATGAAGCTCAAAACAGCTCAATTGATATTGGACAAGATACAGATGGCAGCGTATATTGCCAAACAGGGACAATGAGAACCTGTCCTGCAGCGGCGATTGAAACTATGCACATGGTAGTGAAGAACAAAGCTTTGGAGCCAATGGTTGGGTTGGTAGAATTTTATTTTATTTTATTTATTTATTTATTTCGTGACCTAAAGCTGTCAGCTCTTTCTATAACTATCCCCGGGATAGGACTAGTAGACCCTTTGATTTTGGGAAGTACTGCAATAAGGCGACAGATGAGTTTGCGAGGAGGGGAGCTTCTGTAGCACTGATAGGGCCAGAATCTTTCTTAATGCAACGGATTGCAAATAGAGGCAAAGATTTTACTCAAAGCAACTGGGTTTAAATCAATGAAAACTATTGTTGGGAAATTACAATAAAAGGAGACCTGAGGTTGATAAATGTTTTTTTGGCGGCAAGCTTACTCGAACCCAACATGTAGATTCTATGACGTTAAAAAAGAATTATCGGAAAATATTCTGGGAACCTCTGAGGAATTAACACATCCCAGAAGGAAACACTTGGATGTAAACCAGGTACGTACGTAATTTGTCTTTACAACCCTTCAGTCAGCATGACGACCTAGCTTCTCACACCACTTATGTTGTGTGCGTTAATTTTATACAAGAATGGCGGGACCTACAGTTTAAAGTCGACTACGAACGACAGATTTTTGAGAAGCTTTTCATGGCAATTTTTTATTTACTCTCAAAGTTTTTGCCAGAAATCTGCTGAGAGGAATCCGCCGAAGAAATAATTTCATGTTTTCGTTTTGATGTCTGACCTGGGATTTAAACTCGGGCCTTGCGTCTAATAAGCCAACACACTACCTACTAGACCATGGCGACTTCAACCAGGTAGTGGACAGGAAATTGGCAGTGTTTATACCGAATAGCATATCAGGGTTTGGAGGAAACTGAATAGGGAGTAGACATTATATATATATCATTTAAAGTATGAGAGGCATACAACAAATCGTATGACGAGAGTACCTAGGCACCTCTACTCGACAAAATCACAATACTACGCATATAACGCAGTCCAGAAATACATTTATTTGTAGATTTGAGTAAAATATTACCGGATAATGTACTGAACAACATTATAATTGTTTATCTTTTTTATCTATTATCATTTGACTTTGCAAAGTTAGTTCTTGATAATCTCTTGTAATTAAGAAATACGATTTATGCTAGTCACGGTATGCTTCTTGAGTCGTGGATTTCAGCATTTCGGCGTAGTATGCTATGTTTTGGTATATCATGTGAGACATGATAGTTGAAAACGTTCTACAAACATAAGCATAATAATGAGATTACAAGGCAACCCGAGGTCAATTCAATCTTAAGCTGTGATAAAGAAAACGACCACATTAATGAATGGGTGTGAAGATAAATTCGAATTTGAAAATCCAAGACGCAATCCATAAATTTTAGCAGCACCACATTTGGCGTTAACAAAGCAAAATTTGCTATTCAAATTTGGACATTCATGGAAATGTATCTGAAGGCTAATTTTATGACGATGAGAATGAGAAACACATGCATGGAACCTGTTTGGCCTTAATGCTACGCAGTAGCAAACACTTGGTTGTATAACGGATGCAAGGCGGGGAATTTTCATTGTTAGTACCGAATAGCATCCTAAGGTTTGTCAAGGCTTGAAGATATTTAAAGAGCAAATCATATACAACGCAACCTTTCGAAAACTCATAATCTTTACTTGGGAAAGCTTGTTACAAATTGAGATAACTAAAGTGCATTACAACACACTTGATTAAATGCCCTGGAAATGATTCAGGCCACCACAACCTATTTCTTATTAAATTGGCTACCAATTGAGTCTGTTGATGAGCAAATTTTTAGACACGGCAAGGCGGCAATAATTTGGTTATGGTTTGGTAATGTCAATTACCTTAGCAGCCTAACAAACCCTTTTATGTTGGTTCTTATGCGAGGGTTTGAAAAAGTATTCTAAGCAGAGTATCTGATACTTTCTCCAGAACGGACTTGTAATTGACGTCTTTCCAGCATAACATTAAAGAGCTACATTAATAATCTCCTCTAAATTTATTTTTTAAAGAGTAGAGAACAAAAAGAAAATATTTTTGATTTCCTTTTAATTCCTTTTTAGATTTCCATTTTCCATATTTCATTAACTAAGAAGTCGCCGTAGTCTAGTAGGTAGTGTGTTGGCTTACTAGACTGAAGGCCCGAGTTCGAATCCCAGGTCAGACATCAAAACGAAAATATGAAAATATTTCTTCGGCGACTTCCTCTCAGCAGATTTCTGGCAAAAACTCTGAGAGTAAATAAAATTGCCATGAAAAGCTTCTCAAAATACTGTCGTTCGGAGTCGACTTTAAACTGTAGGTCCCGCCACTCATGTATAAAATTAACGCACACAACATAAGTGGTGTGAGAAGCTAGGTCGTAATCCTGACTGAAGGGTTGTAATGACCAATTATGTATGTATATTTCATTAACTACAATTCCATAGACACTTAAAATTTATTATTTATGACATTTGCCAGGGCTCAGACCAATCAATTGGCTTTTATTTTTACCCAACGTCAACAGTACGAATGCAAACAAAAGTTGGCATTAAAATATTAAAATTGAATGTAAAGTGACTGTCTGTCCAACCGTTCGTATGTTTAACTGTCTGTGCAATAGTAATATTAATTTTGTTTACTGTCCCCTGTATTTTTTATTGTGTTTAAAACAATTGATTTTATTCGATTGAAACGATAATATTAATGGTCAATGGTCTGTGTTGAAAACATGTGTACAAAAGGCGTCCCATCACTATTTGATAGTCACAGAAATATGTAATGTATTCTGTGTGGATTGCTCGGTCACCACTCATGTTGAACTCTCTCGTACAGCAATTAATTGAATTTAAAATTTTCAAGGATTAAATATTCATAAGGATTTTATGAACTGAGAAAAAGTTTTGTGAAAGGGATTAAGCAACGAGAGAAAAAAAAACGATTTATTACAGTGCAGACATAAAGTAAACTTACACTTCATGCAAGTGTTATAAAGAGGATTCTTTTCATGGATAATAACCATTCATAAGTTTGGTTTATCCTTTCTTAGTTCAATTATATTATGAAAAATGTGCATGCAATACAGAAAACGAAGTTGCTAGTGTCATTATACTGTATAAAGAAAATAATATTTTCTTTTTTGTCGATTTCTATGCTTATTTTAATGTTTGGTTATGTAGCAAAAGTTCCATAAAAATTATGCCAAAATCCTCTACAAATACAATAAAAAGTAATTCAAACCCAAAGTTTTTACAAAAGTACTCATAAATGGCAGATGTTTTAAACAATTTTATTGACAATAATCATGAGATTATGGTGAAATATTTTAAAGTGTTAATTTTATACATGAGTGGCATGACCTACAGTTTAAAGTCGATCTCGAACGACAGATTTTTGAGAAACTTTTCATGGCAATTTTATTTACTTTCAGAGATTTTGTCAGACATCTGCTAAGAGGAAGTCGACGATGAAATATTTTTTTCATATTTCGTTTTATTCAAGATCTGAGCTGAGGTTTGAACCACGAATCTTGTCTAATAAGTCGCCACACTATCTAATAGACTACAGCGATCTTAATTTATCTACGTAATATAACGGCGATATACAAGAGCTCTGCAATAGAATTGAAAATGCTTTATTCATAAAATGTTAAGTTTTAGTGTGTTTTAGTTGTTTCTACAGCTTTTCAGATCAATTGAGAAATTTTCTGATCAAAAGTTTCTATTTCGTTTTGGTGGACATGTCTGACCTAGGATCTGAACAGTGGCCTCGCGTGTAATAAGCCAACACACTTCCTACTAGACTGCGGTGAGTACTGATATTTGTCAGATGTCTCTTGTCAAAGTTGCGTTATTTAGTTTTTTGTTTAACAGCAATAGGTTAAACGTGATAATTTCTGTGAGAACTCTGTACCAATTATTTAAATGACAACAGCTTGCTTTAATTTATTTCATACTAACGAAATGTCTCAATGAATGTAAAACTGCACTCATTTCGTAGATGTCACTGCAACAATGAAATTCTCTCGCAAAGAAGTTATCTCAGGCTACGTGTTTGAAGAAAAAATTTAAGAGAAATTGTACAAAAATCCTGTTTTGCATTCCAAAATGCATTATTGAACCACATTCACATACATAATTGGTCATTACAAGCCTTCAGTCAGGATTATTGACCTAGTTTCTCACACCACTTATGTTGTGTGTGTTAATTTTATACATAAGTGGCGGGACCTACGGTTTAAAGTCGACTCCGAACGACAGATTTTTTTGAGAAACTTTTCAAGGCAATTTTATTTACTCTCAGAGTTTTTGCCAGAAATCTGCTGAGAGGAAATCGCCGAAGAAATACTTTTTGTATTTTGTTTTGATGTCTGGCCTGGGGCTCGAACGCTGGCTTTACGTCTAATAAGCCAACACACTACCTACTAGACTACGGCGACTCAACAATTCCCATTTGAGTACCACATTCCCATTTGAGTATTATTCGTCAAAGCAGACGTATTATTAAGCAAAGAGCTATAGAGTTGTGACAATACCAAAAACTAAGGCTTGGATTCTATACCCATCCTACATCCTCATGGTAGTCCATTGCGTAATTGGCAGTCCAGATAATGTGCCTGTTTTCATTCATTTGCGACACAACATATTGTTACGAAAATGGAAATGGTGTTCTTAAAATGATAAACAAAAGCTCCAAAAACAAAAATATCGAACTTGTTTACATGATCAACGAATAAACAAAAATATACCAACAACATCAGTATAAAAAAATAAGGGGACAAAGAAGTAAACACGCAACAACAACAGTGCAGTGTAAAAAAAAGGGATAAACAAGCAACAACAACTCTGCAAGGACAAACGTAAACAAAATACACACATAACAATAAAAACTTGTTTACATTTATAGAGATTTCGCGAAGGCAAAGACATTCTCCTTCAAGTGCATACATCAGACTGCTTACCCTGCGATATAAAAGGCAAGACAGAGCAAGCAACGGGAGTTCAGAAAGAATTCAGTCCGTTTTGTGTGAAGACTCGTTGCGTGTGAAGAGAATAATTATGGTTTGAAGATCTCTGTTATGTACGCGGAAGTATGTAAAGAATAATAACAATTAAAGCGAATTGTTGTTGTTTAAGTCAAATCGTGAAAGGTGGCACACGGAATTGTGCGAACAATAAAGAATTGATTTAAAACTAAACACTAATTTATTTTTATTTTATTTGCAATCTACGAACTCATATTTTTAACGTTTTTTAAAAGAGGAAAAACGTAACAATATATTCCAGCTTTTGCACTAAAATAGCTGGGAAATATGGACCAAAGAACCAGACTTAAACTCAATGAATAGACTTTCTAACCCAAAGTAGCCATTAAATCCATGCTAGTCTAGTCATCATCATGGTGGTCTAGTCTTCTCAACATACAAGAGCGAAAAAGATTTTCTGTTTATCTATTTCATAAACCATTTGCCACTTAAATTTCATTTTATTTTGACCTTTAAAATAATCATACTATCAAATAAATTTTTTTAATAAAAAACCAACAAAAAAAAGAAAAGGAACAAAGAATAAATGAAATGAAATCGGCAACCAACCAATACTTATTAGCCAACTGGTGTTTCACCCAAGTCTTTACAATTTGTTTCTAAAATCGAATTCAAAGAAACCAGAAAAAACAAAACAAAATCATTACAATCTCAAATATTGACTGCGATGATGAAGTAGCAGTAACATGGGTTCACATTGAGTTCTAGAGAAACCAATTTTGTAGTGAAAACTGCACCGAAAAAAAAAGAAAAAAATAATTCTGATCATAAAACAGCAACGAGTTCTTTCCTAGCTATCCATTTTTTCGTAATTTTTTTAACAGACATGATAATGGAAACGAAATGAAAATAAAAAAAAATATCGAAAAAATGCACGAATTTACAACGAAAAAAATCGAATTGGACAGATAGTGAGTTGAGGTTTTCATTTCATGTTTTATTTTCGTATTCAAATTAGGTGAACAAATTTGCAAATTTCTGTTGTTGAGTTAATATTTGGACACACGAAGGCGGTTTAAAATAAACAAAAGTGCAGAAGTAAATCTGGGCGATATAATTAAAGCCACAAATACGGTGACAAACTTTACAATAAATTATGCAAAGTTTTGATATGTTAAAAGAGAATCAATGATTTTAAAGGAAAATATCACGTTAAACATTTAATTTCAGACTAGAGACACATTCCTTCTACAATTCATTGGATATTGCCTTGAATCAAAGACTGAAACCATTAACTTAAGTAAAACTACCACCTTGAAGCTAATGAAGCCTTTATCTCTGTAATCAATTAACTTTCTCGGACTCATAATAAGAAGATTACTTATCTTCTGCAAAAGGTACATTGAGTTTCTGCTCCTACGCTTGATAATAATTTCCCACGGGGGGAGCAATTAATGACGCCAAGACGGCTATTCTAAAAGCCAGAACAATATTCCGCAGTGCATGCGGAATTCTGGCACAGTTTCTCTTAAAAACCAAAATTAGTATGCATAAAGTCTGCATGTATCAAATACATGTGGATCTAAAAGCTAGTGAAACAAATGAACAAATCTAATGCAAATACGTGCCTGTGTAGGATTTTGAAAATCTAGTTTCTAAGGAGAACTATAAACTAAAAATAAACTATAACCGAATATCTTCCACATATGGCTCAACAAGACGATATTAGCTGGATTGTGAAAATTCTCTGTAAAACGTTTGACAAAACATATGCCACCCCGAAGTACTACATTGGAATCCAAAGAAAGCAAGCATCAGCGGAAATTCCCTAAAAAAAAAACAATTCTAACTGCATCTAGATAAACTGATTTCGTCACTGTAGCAGGTCCTAGAAAGATAGGATTTTAATCCGTCAATGCCTATAAATAATGGCAAATAAGTTTAACGAATCGGAAGATAAAGAGAAGAAAAAACTTTTCTCAAACTAAGTGGACATAATACAATCAAATCATTTGCTGAAGATTACTGTAAAAGGAGATCCGACTCATTCGTCAGACTACTGAGATTTATAATTGGACTTTTGAGAGGTCACTGTAGTTTCAGAGCATACTTATTCACAATGGGCTATTTTAAGCACAACGCACAGATTCTGTGAAGATGAGAATGAATCATGGGAACACCTTCCGATTTGACGGTAGCTTTCAGTGTTGTTAGTCTCACACTTTCTGGAGCTTGGCACTACACTAGCAGCCATTAGGAACCTAAAGAATTTTTAAAGAACGGGACGGGGACTATTAAACGATGGAACCTGGAGGAATCTCCTGAAAAGAATATTTTAAGCATACTAACAACTCTCTCGCAGATTCAACACATTTTGCGGAATTTTAAAAGCCTCAAGTTAATAGTCTTGAACGGTAATTTTTGGCAGATCGAATTTGGACCTCATTTGCCTTTTAAAATACAATTTTTATCCAACTTCTAACCAAGTTATTAGACTAATCCAGAGATTAATAAACCCTCTACAATTACACTTGGCTTTGTACTTTAATCAGAAACATAATTTCCAAATGCAGGAATTTATTTCAACAATTTAAATGAAAATTTGAACCGGAATAAATTTAATTTTTTTATCAACAAAAAAAAAAATCACAAGCCTTTAAAGCCGTTCTGTAGTATTTTTACGTTTTTGTTATTGTTTCAATTGTTGTTAATGTTGTTAATGTTGTTGATGTTGTTTGTTAAACGAAATGCAATAAAAATAAACAAGAATTAAAAAATCTGTTTTAAAAGCGAAATTTTTTTTGCAACACTAGACTCTATGCTTATTTTTTGTCGCGTTTCAATTTCACATGTGAGTGAAACTGCATTCTAAAAAAAAAGATCAACAACAACACGATTTTAGTTTTATTGTGTTGAGGTGAAAAAAACGCTTTGTGTCTGGTCTGGTCAAAATGTTTCTGTTTATCAAACAACGAAAAATTGGGAGAAAATTGTGGACACACATGCTGCTGTTTTTAGTTGTTAAGGCAAAAGTTAGATTGAAGGGACAAAAATACGCCACACCGAAAAGGACCATAATATTCCCTTTTCGGATATAATGGTAGTAGTTACTCTTAAGCAAGAGTATTTCATGAAATTACAGGATACCGAATCCATACCCAATAAATCCATGTAGCTTCGTCTTCCATTAATTTTTTTTTCTAATTTATCCCTATTTTTGCGATTTTTAAGCGATTTTCTTTCCTCCCTTTCCAAATTTTTTAATTATGTTAAGTTAACAGTGTCTGTTAACTTAACACTCTTTCTGTTAAGTTAACATTCACTGTAAAAAAAAAGAATATAAAAAAGAATTTAACGTCACACACATAACAAAAAATTCAAAAACCTTTTTTTTTTCACAGAATATCCTTAAAAAAAAGACATGGATGATCGTCCTTGGAAAAATTGTATATGCAGTTGGACGCGCCTTAAAAAAACCTTTCTTATGATATACATATTGTATATGTTGGTAAGGAAACAGATTTTCAAATTAACAAAACATGTAAAAATATACCCTTTTTCAAAATGGACCAGCTCACGAGAGGCCAAAGCTGGAGCCGAAATATTTTAAATGTCATCTTAAAGAAGTCCAAGGTTCATTTTTAAAGGGGTTCATCGAGCACGAATTTCGCTTCTATACAACTTGAGTCGCTCTAATGTACATACATACATAATTGGCCATTACAACCGTTCAGTCAGGTTTACGGCCTAGGTAATCCACATACTTTATAAAGTAAGAATGCACTTGAGTTTACGACATTGTTTTTTATTTAGTATTATATTAAATAACATCCATGTAGGTTTTCAAGTGTATAATGTATGAATTAAGTGCATTTTCTATATCACTCGACATCGAATTAAACGATAACCTAACTTGCATTGCTAAAAAGTTAAACGTTACCCTCGAAGTCCAATAAAATCTGTTAATATAGTTGTTGAACTTTCTAAAGGAATAGATTTGTTTGAATCAGAGATCAGCAACGAGTATTCAAAACGATGAGTAGATTCGAGTCATACTTATAATTTCAGCTACTTATACGCATTCATACTTATTTTAATATCATACTCATACTACTCATATTCAAAGTTAGAAATACTCATCGTACTCATACTTAACAATACGCACGATGTTGTTGATTTCGACTCTACATGATTCAACATATACACGAAGCACAAAATAAGTATGATTCGAGTACGAACACCACAATACTCGCTAGAAGGTTGTATGTGTGCTTTGCTTGCTGTCTTTTCTTTTCTCTTCTTTTGTAAATGCAACAATAACTACTACTGTAAATTTTTATGAATGATTCGAGTGACTCGAATCATTCGTAAGTATTATAAGTATTTTTCTAAATTTATGAATCTGAATGAGTAGGCGTATGAATCAAACACATTTCGAATGTTGTGAGTTTGATGTCAACGTTGTACTCATACTCATTGTAACCTATACTTATAAATCAATGCTGTAGCGAGTACGAATGAATCAGAGTAGTTGAATTTCAATACTCTTGACTCACTCATACTCAAAATTTCATGAGTACTTATGAGTAGCGAATATACGATTCATTGCTGATCTCTGGTTTGAATCATGAGGTGTTAGAGGTGAATAGTTTTACTCGTATGTAGCTATGTTGAGATAATATTGCCCAGATGTTTTTCAGCGTCAGCGTGCGTTCACAACAAAATCGGTTTAAGACTCTTCGAAGATATATTAGAGGCTTTGATCTTTTTAAAAAATTACTTGAAACAATGAGTATATGTATGTAATATAAATATTTTGGAATCTAAATAGTTCTTTAAAGGATAGGTATTTGTTTCTTCAGAAATGTGTTTATGTATGTAAGTAAGTAGACACAGATGAATTATTTTTATTTTTTTTGTTAATTTATTGGTCATTGCGCGAAAATTCTTTCTAGTCGCCAACCTATTATAGGTCAATGTGGAGTTCTGCTCCACCGCTAGACACACCTGGCCCCTGATGGATAAAAGGCGTACCAACCAGTTACTTGGACTTGATCGTGGCATCATCTCAATCACAGTGGCCATGCTTACAGGTCATTGTGTTATGAGAACAAACGCGGAAAGTATGCAGCTCCCATTTAACGACTTCTGCTGCGGGTACCTATAAGCTGAGGTAAAGGAGACTGTTATCCACTTTCTTTGTTAATGCCTATCACTTGCGAGGTGCAGATCAGAGATCAACAACGAGTATTCAAAACGATGAGTAGATTCGAGTCATACTTATTATTTCTGATACTTATACGCATTCATACTTATTTTAATATGATACTCATACTACTCATACTCAAAGTTGGAAGTACTCGTCGTATTCATACTTAACAATACGCATGATGTTATTGACTTCGACTCGTCTCTACTTAACATTTACACGAAGCAGAAAATAAGTATGATTCGCGTACGAACACTACTATACTCACAAGAAGATTGTGTGTATGCTTTGCTTGTTGTCTTTGTCTTTCCTTTCTTCTTTGTTTGTATATGCAACAATAACAAAGGCTGTAAATTTTGATGAATGATTCGAGCCACTCGAATCACTTATAAGTATAATAAGTATTTTTCTAAATTTATGAATCAGAATGAGTAGGAGTATGAATCAGACACATTTCGAATGTTGTGAGTTTGATGTCAACGTTGTACTCATACTCATTGTAACCTATACTTATAAATCAATGCTGTAGCGAGTACGAATGAATCAGAGTAGTTGAATTTCAATTCTGTTGATTCACTCATACTCAAAATTGCATGAGTGCTTATGAGTAGCGGAAAAACGATTCATTGCTGATCTCTGGTGCAGATGTAGGTTATTAAGCTCTCCATTTCTTGACAGCTTGACGGAGCTAGGATATATGTAGCTTCGTTTATCAAACTTTCTGGCTGGTTTTCCAGCGTAGGGTAGCCGTGCTTTTGATGTGCAGCCCTTGCGGTGACCAACTTCTTCCTCTTCTCTGATTTTGGTGGAACTTGGTCAGTATAGAGACTGCGTTCACCCGTGACATCATAACGGGCAGCTATTCGTGCTCAAGTGAGCTTTTTGGTATCAGAGCTACCACTTCGACCAAACCTAACCTAATTTACGCTTTTTTTGTTATGTTTTTTTATATTATTCGCATATAATTATGATAAAGTTTAAGAATAAATGAAATTTTTAATAAAAACAATTGTTTTTTGTTAAGTTTTTTTTTTGTTAAGAGAAAATCCCGAAATCCCGGGATATTTCGATTCCGATTTGGTATGGATTATCCGATCAATCCCGTTTGCCATCCCTAATACCCAATCATCTAAGCTACATGTTAAAGTGAGCATTGAAAATTGAAAATTTTATGCACAATTTTCTTCGTGCATATTCCCTACTACCCTATTGAAATATGGAGAGTATACTCACAAAGTTTTTGAGGATTATGTCTCCTTGAACTTCTCTCCATATAGTATCTATAGTATGTTTATTTTTCTCTGTTTCATTTTCTTTGTTGTAGTTGTTATTGTTGACATTTTGTTGTTTTAGTTTTGAATTGCAAACTGTAGGTGTAAATAATGACTGTCTAAATGAACATGTAAATTGTTTATGATATTCATTATTAAAACAATAATAGCAACAACAACAACATATGTAACATTTAACAATAACATTTAAAAAAATAAGAGCAACAATATGTTGCAACAAAAAACAAAAAAGGAAAAAATTTAAATAAAGTGCATAAAGGACACAAGAGATTTATTGGAATAAATATTAAAATTAAATTATTTAAAGCAACAAAAAAAGGAACAAAAATGAAATTAAAATTTTTGTAATGAATTCGTTAAAAAAAATAAAATAAAATAAATAGAAAAAATATCTTTCATTAATTACACTATGCGACAAAATAAAAAAAAATTAAATACACCCGGCTAATGACATAGTGTAGGTTATGAGTTTTGTTGAGTAGATCTCAAAAATATTTTTTTTTATATTTCTCGAACCCTTCAAACTTTTTTTACTTGACAAAAACTGTTTTTTTTTTTTTGACTTTACGCACAAATTTCTGGATTACTCAAACATTTCTGACCCGATTTCCAAAATTTAAATCTTGTTGGAAAGTGGAGAGATGGACTTTTGAAACGGTATACATATATCTATTATTCGACTTAATATGCTATGAGATTTGATGAGGTTAACTTGGAAAATTCGAATTTTTTTCATATTTTTTCAAGTTTGTCCATTCATAGTAGCAAACTTTAATAACAAAATATAGGATAGGTGATAATATTCTTAAAGTCTGTTCTCTTGTGAAGAGATTGAGTCATCATTTGATCAAATCGGACAAAAATTACAGTAGTTATTATTGAAAGAGTCTAACAATCGAGTGATTTTTTTTATATATGTCATCTCATCAAATGAACTTTTCGTTCAAAAATTATCAGAATTTTTGATGGATCTTGATTGTTTATCACAAAATATGTCAATTTCACGTTTGCACGACTTCCAGAAGTTGGCTAATATTTGTGTTTTTTGCAAATATTATTATTTCTCTTTACGCAAACATTGGCCAACTTCTGGTGATCGCTCAAACGTGAAATTGACACAATTTCCGATAAACAATCAACATCCATCGAAAATTCTGAAAATTTTTGAACTAAAAGTTCATTTGAAAAAAATATTGTTAGACTCTTCAAATAATAACTACGGTAATTTTTGTCCGATTTAATCAAACGAAGTGCCAATCTCTTCACAAGATAATGCACTTTCAGAATGTCATCACATATTTCATATTTTTTAACTAAAGTTTGTTACTTTGAATGGACAAACTTAAAAAAATATAAAAAAAATTCGAATTTTCCAAGTTTACCTCATCAAATCTCATAGCATATTAAGCCGAATAATAGATACATATATGTATATCGTTTTAAAGGTCCATCTCTTCCCTTTCCAACAAGATTTAAATCGGAAATCGGGTCAGAAATGTTTGAGTAATCCAGAAATTTGTGCGTAAAGTAAAAAAAAAAAACAGTTTTTGTCAAATAAAACAAGTTTGGAGGTTTCGAGAAATATAAAAAATGTATTTTTGAGTTCTACTGAAGTAACTGAACAACGTTGACTATGTAGTTACTCAGGTGTATTTTCACTGTCGCACCGTGTTTTCTATTAAAGGATTAGAAAGGAGAAGTTGTTTTGGCATTTACAGTAACAGATCTGTACGACATCAAGGCTGTTAAAGACCAACGAAATTAACATTAATGCCACACTGAATTATAGGATTTTCATCGATTTAATCAACATGTCCAGATATTGGTAGCATAAATCAAAGGCGTGAAGGGCAGTGCATGTTTAACCAAAAAAGTAATTAAAATGGATATGTATTGTTACAAAGGCAAATTAAACACTAAAATCCGAAGTATTTACATCATAACAAATATTAAAAAACAACAAAAACAAAACAACAAAGAACTTAATTTGTAAATAATTACATCAACGGAATTACGAAATTAAGAAAACACAAACAACACTGCATAGACCACGAAATAAAGAAGTAAAAGAAGTCATCTCGAATGCCAAAATTTTGTGTATGGTTTGTCTGAAAATACCGAATGACTACACAATGCTTGAACTTGCTTTCGATGCTGATTTTGCAACGGATAGATCCATTTATGATAATGACTTACACTTCCCAGGAAACGTCGTTGAAATTTTCCTCCTAATAGACCTAGATCGCGCAATAAAGTTGAATGTGGAATCTTTTTAGAAGAGATAAATACTAGATCGCTCCTTGCACTACCAGAGTATTGTAGTACTTTTCAGGTTGAAATAAATTCCGTAGTTCGAAATCTGTATCGAAGTATATTTACAGACATTAAAGTGGTCATTAGATCCCTAGAGCATCTAAGATTGTCCAAGAATCTGGGTGTTTGTAAAGAAGACAGTGAGACATTTATGAGACATCGACGATTACCCTAACTTGGGTTCCTGGACACGGGGGCAACTATGGTAACAACAAAGCCAAACTATTGCAAAAGTTGGCATAACAGAAAATTCAATTGAACTTTTACATAAGATTGGCATTTCTGTATAGGGAACTTCATTATTAAACTTTATTTATTGGCAATGATAAAGTGAGGTATTGAAGCCACTTATAGAGACACCAAGCAGATTTGCCTCGACAAGGATTCATTTAGAACAAAATTTGTATTAAATCTATAAAGATTCCATCTGAGGAACCTTATAACTGTGTGTTAATGCCTAGAGACTTGAAATACCTCATAACGACTTCTGCAGCAGTTGCAAAGGGGTTTTTTTTTTTTTTTTTTTTGCGGAAAGGAGGGAAAATGCTTTATGCATTCATGAAGGTCGTCACCATACATGGTATGTCGGACTCTCCCACTGGGTATACCGACTAAAAACCTGCCTTGTCTCCTCACCGCGGTATCATTCCACCTCGGAACCATGGTTGCATTACTTCGAGGTGGACCCCTTTTGGCACCTGTGCCAGTTTCATCATTGCCAGTCTGCGTCCAGGCTCCGCTCTTCTGTTATTCTACTGCGTCTAGATCATATTTTTTCTTTCGCAGGACATAGTTCACAAATTGTTTAACTGCGTTCCAGTTTTCTGTGCTGCTTATCATTTTCAGCACGACGTTTGTGGCATTAATAATGCCGATTTCAGCCTCGAGACCCTGACGTCTTTCGGCCCAGCGTCTGCAGCCGAAGAAAGTGTGTTCGGCATCGTCTAAGATTTCCTCTTCCTCGTAGATGCAGAATGGCGAGCGACATTTCCCCATGCGATGCAGGTATTCTCTGAAGTATCCATGACCGGTTAGCATCTGGGTTATGTAGTAGTCTACATCGCAGTTTTTTCTGTTTTTCCACACTTGCAATTCTGGAATCAGTTTGTGTGTCCACCTACCGTACCGTTCATTTTCCCAGCGATGTTGCCATTTTAAGACGACTTCGTGCTGTATCGTTTCTAGGCTCTGCGACTGAGTCGTGCTCTGTCTAGCGTTGAAAATTATCTGGCGCTCAATTGATTGAAGGTCTATGGGAACCTTTCGAGCTATTATTAAGGCGGCTTGTGTTGATACCGTGCGATACGAGGATGTGACCCGTAAAGCTGCTGTTCTCTGCGCAGATAGCAGTTTTTTAGCTCTGGTTTGAGTATTCAGAGTAGAAGCCCAGATTTCAGAGCCATAAAGGAGTATACTATTTCCAGCCTCCATGAATAACTTCCTCCTACTTGGGAGTGGTCCTCCAATATTTGCCATCAGTCTACTCAGCTGTGTTGTAATTCTAGCTGCTTTCGCTGTTGCATACTCTATGTGCTCTGTGTAGGTCAGTTTCGAGTCCAGTCTAATCCCAAGGTATTTAATAGATTTCTTCGTAGGGATGACCAAGTCACCTATATTTATTTCGATCTCGGTCGGAATATGTCGTCTTGTTAGTAACAGCAGCTCCGTTTTATGCATGGCCAACTGCAGGCCGTGTTGCAAAGGGCGTGGAAGAAGACGAAACCACAGAGCATTTTCTCTGTCATTGTCCGGCGCTTGGAAACTTAAGATGGAGTTTTGTAGAGCAACCAGATTTCATCTTTCAAACAGTCATGATCATAGCATCGTTATTATTACTTTTGTTTGCACACAGTCTACTGATTGAAATGCTTCCATAGTACCTTGTTTGATATCGAAGCCTTTGGTATCGAAGCCTTCTTTTTGTGTTAACAGTGCTGGTGCTGAAATCTTATTTGAAATTCTTTTGCCCATTAGTCGGACAGTGACCTTAATTAATTAATTAACTTTATAATGACCATTTAAATACAAATTATTTCAAATTGTAATCATATTCATATTGTAATCAGATGTCTGCATCTGTAGCAACTGATTATTTGATATCCTCGTTTTATTTAATTACGATTTCATTTCGCTTTTATTCTAAATGAAAAAGTCAAGCGTTTAATTGCAATATCTTTTACCTCTGAGACCACATACACACCCGGATTGTTGCAAAGTAGAATGGTTGGCATTGCTTGTGCTATAATTTATTTGCAACTTATTTGTCGACGTCGTTGTCTTCGTAGTCCTCTTCTTATTTGGATCTTCATTCATGTTGCTTGTCAGAAGCTGTCATCAGTTGGTTAATTTGTTTATTTAATTTCCTTTACTTTTTTTGTTTTTACTTTGTTTTCATATTTCTTTCGTGATATAATTTTGGCATGATGCGATATTTAATTTATTTTTTATTCATTTTCTTTTAATTTTTTCATTAGACTCTAAGCATGACGAGGTTTGTTCTGCCGGGAGATGATGATTTGATGATATTCATCAGCAGACATGTTTGTAAACCAATGAAAAAGATGAAAACGAAGGAAGACTGCTGGAAAACAAGGATTTTTTAATGTTGCGTACTTAAAATTCTTGTTTTTTTCGTGTTAATGATTCTGAAAAGAAGTTATCATCACTAGGGGTTAATGTCTTGCTTTATTGTCTGCACATTAAAAAATGATTATGATTCTCTATCTTCCAAAAGGAGAAAAAAAACAATTTTTTATGTCTTCATTTCATTGTTCTGTTCAATTAAAAAATAATTATAAATTCAGAACACAGATTCTGTAGATTATCTGTGTCAGTTAAATCTCCACTTGTGTTTGCATACATAAAATAGGTTTTATTCTGGCTTCTCAAATACTGTTTTTTCTAAACTCCGTATATGGTCTATCAGCAAGGACACTTCCAAAATTAGCAGAACTGACGGCGACAGTAATTTAAATAAAAAGTAGCAAAAGAGTAGCACATCATTGGTTGGATTAGGTTAACTAAGGTGGCTAGCTAACATTGCTTGCACAGTAAGATCTCACTTTAGGCCGCTTATGATACCACAAGCCAATATTCATCTCAGTCGTTATAGGTACAAAATATGGTTCCAAAATAAATATTGCGGTATTTTTTATTTCGGAAAATTGTCTCAAAGGTGACCAGAAGTGAGAGGCCAAGAACTTTGTACTCTTAATGGCAAAAGCTGAACTCTGACACATAAGGTGAATGATAGTCTCCCCTTCCTCCTTCTCAGGATTCGAAATGGAATTCGGAAACAAACTTTCAATTTGCCAGAGTGAATTTCCTCACGAACGTCACCTCAAACTCCACCTTGTTCACGAATGCGAAATATTTCTTAGGAGAATTTTGAATCATTTAAAGGTAACTCTTATATGGCGATACCGTTGCAAATTGTTTTGCTGATGTTCTGACTAGGACTGGTAAATATTGTGAGCTCACAATCTCCGATATGTTACAGATCATATTTGTTCTGATTGTCTCAGTTAAACGGACTATCCTGCTGTACAGTTGTACAGGGAGGTTCAATTTCGTTGAAACCATGCGGGTACAAGTACTTCTATTAGACTCTCCTGGACTTATATGAATAAGCAGAGAGCTGATTGTCTTTTTTTTCTCAAGTTGCATGGAAATTTATTGCTATTCTGCGGTTCTTATAGGCCGTGGAAGACGTGACAATGGATTTGAAATTACTTCGACTGATTTCTGCAGGACATGTGCATCTGAGAAAAAGAGACCTTATTACACCGCATGTGTCAGTGCTCGGATTTTCACTAGAGTTTCATTTTCTGTCATTGAAGTCGCCGTGATCTAGTAGGTAGTGTGTTGGCTTATTAGACTGAAGGCCCGAGTTCGAATCCCAGGTCAGACATCAAAACGAAAATATTTCTTCGGCGACTTCCTCTCAGCAGATTTTTGGCAAAAACTCTGAGAGTAAATAAAATTGCCATGAAAAGCTTCTTAATAAAATTTGTAGTTCAGAGTCGACTTTAAACTGTAGGTCCCACCACTCATGTATAAAATTAACACACACAACATGAGTAGTGTGAGAAGCTAGGACTGAAGGGTGCGGGCTTCTTGGGGACGATTGCTGTAGACTGTCTAATGGTGAAGGTATAGCACTGGCCATTTTATAGTCACCTAGCAGTAACTCGTTTCCTTGCCGTTCGCATCTGGAGATGTCCACAAAACACTACTCCCTCTCTTCCAACTTTCTATAACCCATTTTCCTAAAACCTGCACAATGCACTGCATGAGTAGGGGCCATCCCCTGAGTGCTGGTTTCACCAGAAAAAAGAAAAAAAAATTCTCTGGACTAAGTGGTAGCTTACCCAGGCATCTAACCTAAGTCGATTAGCTCATGATCATGGAGATATCAGTTACATGATGACCGCCTTATTGAACATTACGAGCCAAATCATTGCATTAAAAAACTACAGCGAACAATATAAACTTAACACGTTCGCGCCGGCGCTTTAATTCATGCTTGTCGCCTACAGGCGGCTGTTATATTTATAAGACGTTATTAATTATAATTGTTATTCAAAATAAATGCTTTTAAGAGAACGTTACTCACAGGCAATTTTTTCGCCAGTCGAAGTGTTAAAGATATAAATAATTAGTATTACGTATCGTCTAATAACTTGATCAATTGCAGTTTAGTTCGGGCCACCGGTGGTACGCGCAGGCGTGAACGTGTTAGGCTCCTACTTCAGACATAAATTAATAACTTGCCTCACTATTGCTTATGTACAAAAGCATTAAATTATGCACAATGCACTGCATTAGTAGGGGCCATCCCCTAAGTGCTGGTTTCACAAAAAAAAAAAAAAAAAAAAAAAAAAAAAAAAAAAAACTTCTCTGGACTAAGTGGTAGCTTACCCAGGCATCTAACCTAAGTCGATTAGCTCATGATCATGGAGATATCAGTTACATGATGACCACCTTATTAAACATTACGAGCCAAATCATTGCATTAAAAAACTACAGCGAACAATTTAAACTTAACATGATCATGCCGGCGCTTTAATTCATGCTTGTCGTCTACAGGCGGCTGTTATATTTATAAGACGTTATTAATTATAATTGTTATTAAAAATAAATGCTTTTAAGAGAACGTGACTCTCAGGCAATTTTTTCGCCAGTCGAAGTGTTAAAGATATAAATAATTAGTATTACGTATCGTCTAATAACTTGATCAATTGCAGTTTAGTTCGGGCCACCGGTGGTACGCGCAGGCGTGAACGTGTTAGGCTCCTACTTCAGACATAAAGGAATAACTTGCCTCACTATTGCTTATGTACAAAAGCATTAAATTATTCAGTTTTCTTCTTCAAACAGTTTTTCTATAATTTTTAAAACATTTTTTTAAAATTAAAAACTGAAGGAAAAAAACTTTATTTAACAGGAAATTGTTGATTTCTTTTCTATTACACGATGACTTTGTTTTTAATTTTTTTTTTTTTGTTGCTCATTTTTCTTTTTATACATCCTGGCTCCCTTAACACAGAGCACAACATAATACAGCACAACTGTTCCGTTCCATTTAAAAAGAAGAAAGAACACACAGGAAAAAATGCAACATGTTGAACATAAAGTTGCAACAACGACAGTGCATAATAAGACAGTGAAGAGTGTAGATGTGTGCAGCACACAATTAATGAGGATATTGCATCACCTCAAGTTATAAGGAAATAGAAGAAGAAATGCACTTCTTCTTTTCGTTTTTTTTTTTTTCTCTTATTTTTTATTTATGCCTCTGAGTTTACTGTGTTGCAAACACTAATATTTACCGACTCCCGACTCCTTTCACTTTAGTAGGTGACACTTTTATAAGCAGGTTACGTGAACAACAATTGCTTCTACTGCAATTTGGCTTTAATAAAGCAACAAGAAAAATAACAACAACAGCAACTTTTTTTTCTGTGGCAATGTTGCATGAATGCAAAGAATGAACAACAAAAACACTGTGATGGCAGTGTCGTAAGCCACCCAAGTTGTTTTCTTAAATTCACAACTGCTCTGGATTACACGGCATGTTGTTTTTGTTTTTGTTCACTTAATAAAGATGTTTTAGAATTATTTGGCTCGAATACTAATGAGTTGTTGCAACTACAATCTCTGTGGCATTAAATTAAATTGTCTTTGGATTTTGATTTTTTTTTACTAAATGCAACGGCTCCACCCAGTCAATTGCATTGCAAGAAAGTGTACGGTGCTGCAACAGATTAATGTTGCAACGATTCTTTTCACATTAGAAATTAAGAAAATATTATTTAGGCGACTAAAAAGACCTCGAAAAGGGAACATAGAGATCCCTTGGTAATTTATATAACATACACCAAAAACCTCATTTTCAGAAAGCCGTGCGGGTATAAACAAAATTACTTTAACACGCATAAGCGGTCATGCACTTTGCCGCACACTGAAATAGCATTATGACGACAGTACGTCCTACGCTAAGGAAAAAGCGAAAATGTAGTCTAAATCTATTGATTTGACAATCAAACCTCTTCGGATTGAAAATAAATCCAACGTCAAAAAGAAGTATCAGAAGGGTAGGAAAAACTATCAGCGAAACACATTTTTCTGTGCGGCTTTTGAATGAGTAGAGTTAAGAAGAGAAATGATGACCAAGTAACATGCCTGGTTATTGAGAAAAAAATAAGAATACAGAAAGCCGACACTAGAGTAGTATTTTTTTTTTTTTTTTTTATGAAACCAGCACTCAGGGGATGGCCCCTACTCATGCAGTGCATTGTGCAGGTTTTTTAGGAAAGGTGGAAAGGGGGAAAAGATCGAACGGCAAGGAAACGAGTTGCTGCTAGGTGACTATAAAATGGCCAGTGCTATACCTTCACCATTAGACAGTCTACAGGCAATCGTCCCCAAGAAGCCCGCTGTTTCTCACACCACTTATGCAGTTTAAAGTCGACTCCGAACGACAGGGTTTTTGAGAAACTGAGAAGAAATCGCCGAAAAAATACTTTTTGTATTTTTTTATTTTTTTTTTTATGTCTGGCCTGGGACTCGAACCCTGGCTTTTACGTCTAATAAGCCAGCACACTACCTACTAGACCACGGCGACCCCATAGTATATTGCTTAATTGGTCATTACAACCCTGTAGTCAGAGTCACAATCTAGCTTCTCACGCTACCCATCCCGTAAGTGTTAATTTTATGCACGAGTGGCGTGACTTATAGTTTAAAGTCGGCTCTGAAAGAAAGATTTTTTTGAGAAACTTTTCTTGGCAATTTTATTTTACTCTCCGAGTTTTTGCCAGAAGCTGCTGAAAGGAAGTCGCCGAATGAAATATTTTTTCATCTTTCAATTTGTTCAACATGTTAGATCTGGGATTTAACCATGGCATCACGTCTACGTACTGGACTACGACAACCCCACTAACGGTGCAGTATATTTAGAGAAAAAAGAAAGTGGTCACATGTGTCGAACTGGCGATGCCAAAGCTATGTTATGGCTGAATGCTATCCATAAAAAAGCTCTGAATGTTGTGTAGTGGACGTGGCGGTATGTGTTCGCCAACATTTTTTTTTATCATCTACTAGAAATAAAGTGTATTCAACGACTTTGTTCTTCAAAAGTTAAGCAGAACACTTATCCAGATCCCAAAGCCTTGAGTACCACAATTGCCTGCTGAAAACATTGATACTCTAGCTAAGTCTCTTGGGAGAGTTATATCTAGCTTGCCAGACGTTATTAACCAGTATGGCATCTTCAAGGCAACGTCGACGGTTCATACAATTCATTTTGGTAGCAATGTTGAAAGAAAACTTTGTTATGGACAATAAGACTCCTCCACGTCAACATACCCGTTGGTGTCTTGAATATATTGTCGTCGAAATTTCAAAAACATTAATTCGGTATCGTTTTCAACGTTTCAAGCACTCAAAATGCACTACGCAGAGAATTTTGATAAAATTGAACGTACTCAGGAGCTCATGCGTTCAAGAAATAAGCAAAGCAAGTTGAAGTCAATGCAAATTTTTGGAAAAAAGTATTCTCCAATGGAAAACATTTGCACCTGAAGTTAGTTATTACACAAAATTCTCGAATTTGGTAGAGATATTCAAATCCTCATATGTTGAATGCGTACAACAAGGATTAAGTTTCTAATGCTCTTGTAGCTGATGATGATCTCATCACAAAAGTTTTCCCTAAACAGTAAATTCATTCAATCCTTCATTTCCTATACATCGATGCCATCGTACAACGTAAGCGTAAGTTAGAATATTGTTACGTTTTTACCTTTTAAAAACGTTAAAAATATGAATTCGTAGATTGCAAATAAAATAAAAATAAATCTGTGTTTTTCAATAAATTCTTTATTATCTGCACAACTTTTGTGCCACTGTTCGAACTTATTCCACGTATACAACGATAACTTTCACAATATGTGCTTATTCGTGATATTTCTCTGCTTACAACCTTTTTTGTAAGCAACAACAACACTTGTTAGTTATTCTTCTTTGCTCACAACCTTTTTTTTTGTAAGCACAACACTAACAACTGTTTTCTTCACGCAACTTGTCTGCACACAAGTCTGTCTGAATTATAACTCGATCTCGTGTCTTTACACACCACTGGTTGAACTCTCACTCAATTCAACGCGACGTCGTCACACGACTAACTTAACTCGAACTCCGAGAATCACGTGTCTTCATAAACGACTGACTGAATTCTAACTGAATCCTCGTTGCTCGCTTTATCTTGCCTTTTATATCACTGGATCAACAGTGTGATGAATGCCCTTGAAGGATGATGACGACCTTCGGGAACAATCCAAAAATGTAAACAACTTGTTTCCATTTTTGTTGTTCGTGTATCTTGTTTACTTTCGTCCAGGCAGAGTTGTTGTTGTTTTATTTGTTTGTCTTTCTGCTATATTTTTTATACACGGACGTTGTTGCTATATTTTTGTTTATTCATCGAACTTGTAAACAAGCCTGTTGTTTTTGTTGCTATGTGTTTACTCATTCGTTGATCACGTGAACAACTGCATTGTTTTGTTTTTGGAGCTTTTGTTTATCATTTTATGTGTGATCCAGTCCATTGTGTTGTTTTTGGAGCTTTTGCTTATTATTTTAATAACACCATTCCCATTTTCGTAACAATATGAATAATTACGCTTCTGTAGAGCCAAGTATCATTCTCTAAGTATCTATTCAGAAGTAATACCCGTTTTTAGCTCTCTTACAACATATGCATCTGTGGACTTTTCCTTACTCTAATGTCTGGGAAAGATGACAAGGCCGGCCTAGCTAAGTTAATAGGAAGACGACCGCCTGAAGTAACTACATCACAGGCAGAATAGATTTAAACAAAGACCTACGGTGTACTTTTTAGAAAATTAATTTTAAATCTAGTTTAGTTTTTATTGTATTCACACCCATACCCATAAATACATATATGTACATACACGTCCATTCTTTGCCTTTAATGGCATATTAAAATCCTTTAGAATTTATTATCCTTTAAATATAGAACAGACTTGCTGATGCTGTTGCTGATTTTTCTTCCTATTGGTGTATAATTGTGAAACACTTAAAAAGTGCTACTCTCATATGTAGTTTTCTATTGCTGTGATTTTCATTGGCTTATTTTTCTTAATGATGCAACCATATGTTGCAATTGTTTTAGTTGCCTGTTGTTTGTTTACATAACTGTAAATATTGTCGACAAACACAAACACACAGAAACGTTAAATGTTAAATAAAGCTAGAGAAGCATGCAACAATGTTGGAGAAAGTACGTACTATAAGTGTAATTGAGTTTGTGTGGCAAGTACAAAGGAAACAAATCCAGAGAATGAAAAGTAAACACTGCCTGTACGCAAGTCATCAACATCAGCAACAACTACAGCTATAGCTACCAACTAATATCCAGCAACTGCAACCATTTGAGGCAGTGAAGAAGCAATTACTTTACTTGCTGCTAATGCTTTCAATTTCATCAATTTGTTAGAAAACTAAAGGGAAACAAACTAGCCAACCAACCAAGCCTAACTAAGCCAAGCCAAAGAGTTGCAAACTTTTCTCCTATTAAATAAGTTTCTTCTGCTTTGGGTAACTCGTTCGTTCGCTCAACTTACTTGTTCAATTGTTTGTTCAGTTGCAGCACGAATTTATTGAGCAACTCTGTCAAAAGTTAAAGAGCGGAAGTGCGTTATTTTTTTCAAAGTGTAACTTCAAAAACAAAGAAACAAAAAATCGAAATAAAATTGAGAAAAAGTATTTAAATGTACTTAATATATCCCAGGTCAGACATCAAAACGAAAATATGAAAATATTTCTTCGGCGACTTCCTCTCAGCAGATTTCTGGCAAAAACTCTGAGAGTAAATAAAATAAAATTGCCATGAAAAGTTTCTCAAAAATCTGTCGTTCGGAGTCGACTTTAAACTGTAGGTCCCGCCACTTATGTATAAAATTAACGCACACAACATAAGTGGTGTGAGAAGCTAGGTCGTAATCCTGACTGAAGGGTTGTAATGACCAATTATGTATGTACATATATAGGTAATAAAGTTTAAGGGAAAATGTGGCAAATAGTTTAATTTGTCACATTTTGTAAATTTAATTTAACAAAATTTCTTTTTTCTCTTCATTTGCCTAAAGCTTGCCACAATTAGTTTATATTTTCACTTTCTATGTGTGCCATACCAAACACCACATCTATATAAGGTTTTTGTAACTCTCCTGTATGAGTCAATTTCTAAAGGAAAAATCCCTCAAGTTTCATGTGGTAGAGGATTAGCAGTCCTTTTCCTACCCTACAACTCATCCTAGAAGAATTTCAGTTAATGTTTGTAACACAAAAGGGGAGAACTTTGCAATCACCCCGAAATAAGTCCATTGTGTTGGTAGCACTTTTTAACTAGAATGGAGCACACTACCCCACGTCTATCCATGGAAATATTAAAATCAAGGTTTAGGTTGCCATTTTATACCATACCTACCAATTTTAAAGACACTATCCTCTGTCCTCTGAAAATTTCGGGTATTCACTTGTGAACGACTTCAAGAGCACAAGTGTTCAAATATTCAAATAATGAAAATAGAAAATAAATACGGAAAAATGCTTGTAGCAGCCCTGAGATGCTCATAAAAAAGCATCGAGCACAACAAAAGGATCCAGTCTTCCGAACTACTCTAAGCCATGAAGAAAAGCATCTTAATCTTCTGAGAAAGTTTCTCCTTAGAAGTGGTCCTATAGCTTCTGCTGTGAAAGCTAAATGGTAAATACATTATTCCGCTTGCTTATTGTTTTATCAATGACCCATATATTCCTCATTGAGTTTTGAAATAGAGAAGCGAGAGATCTTCAGAAACTTCAGTATCCTGCCCTTTATAGGGAAATGCGTTATTCGAAGACAAATTTCTAATTTCGTTTTAAAGGCAGACCTTTGGACAGGCAAAAGAACAACATCGAACAAGATCCTCTTAGCTAGATTGTCAGTCCCTGTTCCGGGGTATCCAGGTTAAGCAATGTGTAAATAAATTACAGAGAAGTTGCGCTTCCTCCCCTAATCGCAAGTTACTACTAGGCGACAATTGTACCCTGATAGCATTTTGTCTATCCGATTAATCAGTATTAATTTTATCTGTAGAACTCCGATCTCTCAGTAAACTCGTAGAAACTTCCGCTTAAAAGATGCAAAGCCAACAGATACCATCTTAGAGACTGTAAACTGTAGAACTTGTAGAGACTGTAGAACTAAAATCCGAATGAAATTTGAAATAAAAAGAATTAATATGAGACTTACTTACTTAATTGGTCATTACAACAATCCTTTAGTTAAGATTACAACCTATCTTCTCACAATATCCATTTGTCTTAACCTCTTCGCGCCCTTGGCCACATAAGTGGACGTTTAATTTTTTATAATTATAATTGTAATAATAATAAAAACAACAAAAACTTGATAATAACTTATTGACTACCAAATCATCAAAATAAACATTTTGCCGTTTGTCTGCACTGATGATATTATTTCCGATGCATAGTTGGATACTTAAAAAAAATGTGAAATAATTCTTTGGCAATCTGTTTTATTGGTTATATCAAGAAATCGTTAATATTTGAAAAAAATAATATCAGATTTATTTAATATAATAAGTTTTACCATCACTACCTAAAAAATCTAACAGCTGCACTAAAGTTAACCCTGGAATCAGCCTGGACGGTATATGTCATTGTCTTAAATACAAGCAACTGAAAAATCCCCTCAGATGTCACGACAAAAATTGTATAAGACGAACTCTCTACATTTGTGAGAAATGTTAAGAATATATATGGGCAATTTCGTGTCAAGTGACCCAATTTTTAAAATCGATGTCTTTCGATTTGGATGAAACCAAGGTTAGTACTATTGGATAGTAGGCCAGACACAAATTTTCAGCTCTATCAGTCAAGGACTGCCGGAGTTAGAGGGGGTCAAAGTTGGACATTTTGGTAATACAGGGTTTTTTTAAAATGTGTGTAACTTTTCACCTATTGGTCCTAGCAAAAATTTTCCAAAGGATATTAGATAGCTATTTCTTCAGTCTTTCCAAAAATAATATTTTTAATTTTTAAAAAAAATTTTTTTTATTTTTTTTTTTTCAGTGGCCACAAATGTGGACGTTATCCCTTTTTGTGAATTTTCATTTTTTTTTTGCTTTTTGAATTCCTATTAAAATAAAGTTAATTAATTTAAAAAGAAAACAAAATTTAATCATTTTTTTGTCACCATAAAAAAATCGTCCCTGAAGAGGTTAATAGCCGAAAAAAATCTTTTTTTCATATTTCGTTTTGTTCAAAATGTCTGAGCTTGAGTACGGAACCACAAGTTCTCATCTGAGACAACACGCTACCTACAAGATAAGCGATTAGTATTTCCATGTTAGGACTTTTGTAGCAGTAGTCTAGTGAAGCATGAGTTTCTCCAAGAGCTATATAAGTTGTAGAGCAACATACAGTCCAGCTTGACCAATGACAACTTTTTGTTTTTCCCATTTTCCATTTAATTGCTGACATTTGATTCATTTCTTTTGATATCCTGTAATTCAAGGATTTTCTCTTTTAAACTGTTTAATGTTGCACGACAGGATAACAATAGTGTTATGAAGACACTTGAAGGGAAGAAGGACTTCAGTGTAAATTTTGCCAAGGCAATGTAGTGGAAAACGATATCAAAACTAAGGTAATATGCAGGTAATACAATAAAAAGAAGAACTTCGAAAACAAAACATCAACGTTATTAACATCTTATTGGAAGACCAACCAAATCGCATTTCTATGTCTTCTAAGTGAACATTACAAATGTAATCATACTTGGCATGAAAAAATATGAAATGGACGGAAAAAAAATTTTAAAATAAATTTTAAATAATTAAAGTCTTTAAGTTTCTATTACGTTTGCGAAACAAAGTCGAATAACTTGAGCCACTGCCATTTGTAAAAAGCTGTGAAAAATTCATGATTTTTACTTGTAAAAAGTAAAATTGAGTAGATTGCGTTTTATGAAGTTTCTGAATTATACTATAAGGCGTTAGTGCAGAATTAACCAAAATTTCAGCACCCAGTATAGCAGCATGCAGCATTACAACCCAGCTTCTCACATCACTTATGTTGTGTGTTAATTTTATCAACAAGTGGTTAAAGTATAAGGTCGACTCGGAACGACATATTTTTTCAGAAACTTTTCATTGCAATTTTATTTACTCTCAGTCACAGAATTTTTGCCAGAAATATGTTGAGAGGAAGTCACCGAAGAAATATTTTTTTTGTACTATATCGTTTTCTTTGAGATGTCTGATCTGGGGTCTCATGCCTAATAATACAACACTCTACCTACTAGACTCTGGTGACTGATTAGATAATCAAAATGCTTTTTTTTTTTTTGTTAGAAGTTTGAAACCCCTTAAATCATTAAACAGCGCTTACATAAACATTTGAGAAGAATTATCTGCTGAGAATATTTGTATAATTTTCGCTTGTAGAGCTTTAACTGAGATATTCCAGAATTTGCATCCACATAACGCTACAAAACTAGAATTTGATTAAAAGAGATTCGGATAAATTTGTAAGATGGTTCGTTGTCCTCAGACTTTTGTAAATGGCATGATATTGCCTAAACAATAATGGATATGTACCCAGGTATGTTTCTTGTAGGTGAATTAATGCTCTAAAGTTTTCGAGAAAGTGTGCCGATAATTCATTCCCAGCGTACAGAATTTGAACGTTGGGGATGGAAACAACTCCAATTCTAAATAAATGTACTCTAAGTCTACAGAGCAGTTTCCTCTCTTTATATGGCCTTTCGTGGACCGTACCTTTTCAAAAATTCGCTCCCATTCTACAGAAAGGTTCTGGTACCTTATATTAAAGGTAATATGAGTATTCGAATTCAAATGTGCCTTTAAGTAATTACTTACTTAATTTGAAGTCGCCGTAGTCTAGTAGGTAGTGTATTGGCTTATTAGACGTAAAGCCCGGGTTCGTATCCCAAGTCAAGCATCAAAACGAAATATGAAAAAAAAATATTTCTTCGGCGATTTCCTCTCAGCAGATTTCTGACAAAAACTCTGAAAGTAAATAAAAATTTGCCATGAAAAAAGTTTCTCAAAAATCTGTCGTTCGGAGTCGACGTTAAATTGTAGGTCCCGCCACTCACATATAAAATTAACGCACACAACATGAGTGGTGTGAAAAGCTAGGATGTTGTACAATAGGTCAATTCGACCTCCGGGTACTGTAGTTGTCGAAGTTGACAAGCACACGTCCTCTAACCTAACCTAATTACTTGAATAAAAAAGATTCAGTTTTCTAGTATTCAAAGCTCTACATTCGATTATGCCTCAGCATCCCAAAGGCTTTTAAACACCTTAAAGCTCCTCTTCTGCAACTGGATCAACATTGGATAATCGCAAGAAATTTATCTTGCGGTAGATGAAATTAATTAATTTTCGCTTATTCTAGTAAATGATTTACAAACTATTCGTAATTAATTTCCTTGATTCATCTATTCTAACTAGCTGTACTACTGTTAACCTCTTTATTTCTGCAAATTGTTGTTCATTAACAATTTCCTTTAGCAACCTGAACCCTTTTGATAATTAATTAATATCACCATTTGATATTAGGGTGAGATATGATTTTCACTTGTTGTTGGTTTAGTCGTTGTTGTTGATGTTGTTTTTTTTAATAAAAATTATTTCATTTAAAAACAGCTGTTATCTCTGCGGGTGTTTAAATAATTTATTATTTTTATATGTGTAACTTTGAATATTAAATTGCTATTAATAAATGCCCCAAACTCCAGTTCAGTCTGTTAAATGTTTGAATGATCTGAACAAAGTCATACAAAAACAACAACCAGTGATAAAAAATTAAAATAAAGACAAAATTTAATTAGAATTTATTTTATTTTCCAACACTTTAGCAGCAACAAAGGCTTTAATCGTATAAGCACAATGGAGTGGTAATGGCAAACATCAGTCAAAAAATTGAAAGCACCAAAACAGCAAACAAGATGTGTGGTAACCCAAATGTGTGGTGTCTCGATAACATACATAATTGGTCATTACAACCCTTCAGTCAGGATTACGACCTATGTAGCTTCTCAACTCGATAACACCACTGAATATTATTAAAATTTGTTTAAGTTTTTCATTTGAGACTGAGTTTGTTCGAGCATCTGAAACACAACTCAACTGATCAGGCGTCATTTTCAATGATTTGAAAAACATGAAAAACATTTGGCTTTAATTCCTAATAGAAGGCCTATTTATATTAAACCTTCAGTCTTCATGTTTGAAACGTAAATGCTGTTGAAAACAAAACAGCAACTAAAGCAGTTTTATTCCTTTTTCGTTCCTTTTAAGTTAGGTTGCAACACTGATATTTCCAATTTCGTCAAATATTACCAACATCCTGGTTGGCGTCTTACAGCCATCCCGAGAGTTTTATAAAGTCGTGAATTTTATTCAAATAATCTTTGGCAAGTCGCTGTAGGTAGTGTCTTGGGGTATTAGACGTAAGGCTACGGTTCAAGTCCCAGGTCAGATATCTCCAGGAAAACGAAATATGAAAAAATATTCCTTCGGCGAATTTCTCTCAGCAGATTTCTGGCAAAAACTCTGAGAACAAATAAAAATTGCCACGAAAAGTTTCTCAAAAATCTGTCGTTCGGAGTCGACATTAAACTGCAGGTCTCGCCACTCATGTATAAAATTAACACACACAACATAAGTGGTGTGAGAAGCTAGGTCGTAACAGAACAGTGTGAAATTACAATTGCTATGTGGTTTTTAAAATGGAAATATATCGCCTGACTGACGCAAATTCGGCATAATCGAGGAAAAATACAGGACGCTGCAACAAGCAATACCAAGAACAATATTAACAGCTTGTCGATCACGTAGACGATAACCGTAGAGAGACAATTTAACTATAACACACAACGACTAAGTTCTTCCAGTAGAATCTCACCATCGGACTCTGCAGTGATGCTAGTGGATAGAATTTCTAGACTGAATGAGGCTACTAGGCTTTGTATTGTAAGAAATAAAATAAATAAATGACTTTAGAAGTCGCGGTAGTCTAGTAGGTAGTGTGTTGGCTTATTAGACGTAAAGCCAGGGTTCGAGCCCCAGGCCAGACATCAAAACAAAATACAAAAAGTATTTCTTCGGCGATTTCCTCTCAGCAGATTTCTGACAAAAACTCTGAGAGTAAATAAAATAAAATTGCCATGAAAAGTTTCTCAAAAAATCTGTCGTTCGGAGTCGACTACTACGAACTGTAGGTCCTGTCACTTATGTATAAAATTAACACACACAACAAAAGTGGTGTGAGAAACTAGATCAATAATCCTGACTGAAGGGTTGTAATGCCCAATTATGTATGTAAATGACTAATATTTACCCCTAGCGATCCCATTGTGCAAAGTGCTGTTAAAAAATACTTTATTGGTACTAAAAAACTAAAAGAAAAAACTGAAAAACTATGGATTTTAATTCATTCAAATTGAAACTTGGAAATATTTTTGTTTTTTGTGTTATTATTACTGTTGTTCTGGTTTTTCGAACAAACAACATGTTGTCGACAAAGTTTCTGTGCCATTGTTACTGCCATTGAGTGGTTTTACATGTCTGGGGGTGTAGTAAAGACAGAAGAATTATTGCTCACAATCAGTATTAAAATGTTGACTGAATTGGTATGCTTGGCTTGGATTGGCTTGGCTAGGATTATTTTGCTTTGGAATAGATTGGATTGTTATTATCAAGAACAAGAGGCAGTCAAAGTAAAAATGTCAAAAATGTTGATTTTATGCAAATTGTAAAGCCATTGCTGGTTGCTTTTTGAATGAGACAAAGACGAAAAACAAAAAAAAAAAAATGCAAAATTTTCATTCATTTTCTGTGCCAACAAAAACATCGACAGCAACGAAAATATTTCCAAAGATTTTTTGGTTTTCGCTGTACATTTACAGTATTTAAAGGCACAAAACTCAAAATTTTTTTCTGATTGTTTTTTATAGAAAAAACTAACTGACCCGGCGAACTTCGTCCCGCCCAAAATTGATTTTTTTTATTAAAAAACGTAAACCTTATGTGTTCTACGGTACGCAGATCTATCTAGTTCAAAATTTAATCGAAGTCGGTACGTTATTTAGGTAAGGCGTATGCCTTATGGGTAGCGCTGACGAAGTTGTAGTTGTTGTACTCGTTCCAACTAACAGACATACATGTTATATATGTACATATGTAGTTATAAACCATCGAATTAGCCGACTTATAGGTATCTCTTAAAGGGGGAAGGTTGCCATACCCATTTTTGGTGAGTTTATCGATACCGACTCTACGAACTTACCCACCAAATTGCATTCGTCTACGATCACTATGTCCCTAAATATTCAATTTTAAATGTTTGCCACGCCTACTTTTTGCTATATCGAATTTTGTTTTTAAACCATCTAAACCTGATAAGCTTTCGAACAAAAAAAGAATGGTTAAAATCGGTTCAGTAGTTTAAGAGTTATAGGTATCACTTGAAGAGGGAGGGTTGTCACGCCCATTTTTGGTGGGATTGTCGACATCGACTCTACGAACTTACCCGCCAAATTTTATTCATCTACGATCAATATGTACCGAAATATTCATTAAATAACGATTTGCCACGCCTTCTTAACATTTAGGGATATGAAAAATAGATGTTGTCCGATTCTCAGACCTACCCGATATGCACACAAAATTTCTTGAAAATCGGTCGATCCATTTCGGAGGAGTTTAACCACTAACACCGTGACACGAGAATTTTATATATTAGATTATTTTTGTTTTTAAATTATTTTTAAACAACTGCCATTGTAAGCTGGTTTAAAACGATTATTGTTTATGATTGTGTTACTCTTGGCCTAGGATTTCATATCGTCAGCCGCAATCACAATCTTAGACTAAGGCAACGGTAGCAACGGTAGTGGCAACAATATTTTTCTTTTTTTCTTTTGAGGTGACAAGAAGCCAGACATTGTGAGTTTTGCTAATGTTACCGTTTTAACTTGAAAAATCCAGCCGCGTCTATTGTTCTTTCATCCCTGGCCACTGCAAAGTGATGTTCGGAATAAAGTCATTAAAATTGTTCTTTTACCGTGTTTTTTTCTCTGTATACAATAACACCATTTTGCTACTTTGAAATACAAACTGACGGATCCCAGTACATATTATTTTTATCATTGTTGTTGTTGTTGTAATTTTTACATGAATTTAAATTTTACATGAAAATTCGTTTTAATTTTTTCGAACATTTTGAAATTTTATTGCTGTTTGTTACACAGCATGACAACTTCTTTGTGTATTAATTTATTTTTGTTTTGATGTTGTTACTTTTGGCAGTAGAAAACATGGCATGCAACGGCATCACAAGGACATCAACCCTTCGCTGTGACATGATATAATGCAATGAAAATTGACTTATTTTAAACAGAAATAAATTATTTTATTGTTTTATTGTACGATTATCGTTTGTTGTTGTTCTTGCTTTATTTCAAATTAAATTAAATTAACAAAAAAAAACCTGCACAATGCACTGCATGAGTAGGGGCCATCCCCTGAGTGCTGGTTTCACCAAAAAAAAAAAAAAAAAGATATTCCAGTTACAGTTTCTCTTCAAACTGCAAATAAGGTTTTCTAGTTTTTCACTATCATACTATGATTTCATACTACCAGCTATGAAAAAACAAAAACAAAAATTTAGAATGATTTGGAAGGAATGATTGCACATTCAAACTTAGGAACTAATGTCTGAAAATAATGTGGCACAATGCGAAACTCATCTACCTTGCAAAGTAGAATAAATTATTGAAGGAATTCTGCGAAATTGGTGGACTCCGAACATTTTTTTTCGACTCCATCGTTTTCATCGGCTTATAGCGTTACAGTTAAGATGGTCTTTAGCCGCTTGAACTGTTCTCCTACATTCTTCTATATTATCGACCTTTTGCTGCCAAGTACGGATATCTTTTATTCCACGGTCTACTTCAATGTAATCCTTTCATTTGCTTTTTCTCTACACTCTTTGTCTTGATCATATAATCTCATAGTTAACTATCGCCTTCTGCGATCTATTGTTCCGTATGCGCGTTGAATATACACTCTATCCATTTGGTTATAATGAATTTAATTATCTCTTCTTCTTTGAGGAGCAGTTCATCGTTATCTCATAGTGCATTGCCACCATTCATATAATTGACTGGTGAAATGATTTTTCGCCCAAATATTTTTAGACAGAGTTGGCCACTAATGGCACGTCTCGGACTGACATGTGGCGGTTGATCTGACATTATTTTTAAAAATACTAATCTTTTCTAATTATGTGGCAGCTAAACCATGAGGTCCAGCTGGCAGAATCTTAACCCTGAGAGAACGAAACATCTTATTTTTCTGTTTCGACTTCACATACCTATGTATATTATGCCTTTCGGCTGGGCACTCCTGGCGTAAATTCAGCAGCAGTTGATATTTAGAGAATGAAGAAACCAGCGTCTCACACTTATGGTGTTTTCTTTTCTACAAAGAAAATGTCACCCTCTTACAAGGTACATTTAAAAAATTGCTGACCAACACTGTTGTAATGTAATTTTTTATTTGAGAAGAACAAAACACAAATTTTAAAAAAGGGTATGCCCTGTGTTTACCACTTATTAAGAAAATGAATGAGGAAATGCCAATTTGTTCAATTGCCAATGCCAATTTCAATTTTCGCAAATAAAATAGATGCAGCAATATCCATATTTAAAAATTTAATTTAAAAATATGTTGCAAATTTTGATTTGTTTTCAATAAAATATGTAAATATGAAAAAGGTGTTGCCAGATCGCTAATTTTTCGAATTAATTTTTTGAGCACTTTTTTAAAAAAATTTTTAACACTGTTCTAACACTAAATACAATTTTTTTTATATTACTGACCATGTAGCTTTAATAATGTAATGTTTCCTTAATGTTACTCCACAAAACAATGAAAAAATTATCTTCAAAATTGGATAACGTTACCAGGCGACTTTTTTAAATTTCATCTGGTATTTTTTCAAATAAACAAAAGTCCTCTGCTTTATAGGGCATTATCAGCACTCTCGATTTATACAGGGCATAAAATGCAATGCCCTCCACCATTGGCAAGTGCAAATTATTTAGAATAAAATGTACCACCCTCTTAGAGGGCGAAACATTTTTAAGAAACAAACACAAAATTGCATTTTCTAAAATAAAATGCACATTTTTTGGTAGAAAAGAAAACACCATTATTATATCCTTCAACTCTGTGAGTATTATCAGAGAGTATGGTGGAGAACGAAAAACGAAACCTTGTAAAAAATATATTTTATTTTTTCAAGATGTATTGTGTGTATTACTGGTTTTATTTCTTATTCTTATTATTGCAATGCCCAGCAAGCATTTTTTCAAATAAAGAAACATTTTCTGATATTGACAGTTATGGAATTTATTTTCTTTATCAATTGATTACATATGTTCATATCAAATTTGGAAGAGTAAACAGATGTTATTTGCGAAATAAAAAAAATTATTCAATATTCCCAGCTAATCCTGATCTTTACAGCTTAACGTATGCTGAAGTTATTTTTAATTTTGTTGCTCAAAATTTTTCATGTGAGATTGGAAATGTAGCGTTCACATGAAAGAAGGTGTCACTCCTTAACCTTTTGCATTTTAAACTATTTAATATGACCTATGGATTTAGGATTACAATTAAGCACAATATTAATAAAAAAGAAATATTGTCGGAAATCCAAAAAATTATAAAAAACATTTTTAAATTGATTATGTTTACTTTATTCTTACATACGAGTATCAACAAGTTTCTTTAGTTTTTTTGAACAAAATACAACAAAAATTGTTGCTATTTAAAAAAAAAAATATTTTTTTGTTTGTCTTGTTTGCCAATACATATAGCCGAAAACAATGAGTTCATTAAACAAAACATTTTCCAAACAAGTGACTGTAAATTAAATTGAAAAATTCAAGAATAAAAAAAAATTCGAATTCTAAAAAACAACAAGAAAACAAGGTTGCAATTGGTAAAGGTCGACAATATTATATTCTACCATGTACTACACGGTCTCCTCTTTCTTAGATATAAAGTCTGCTTTAATAACATTACATTTTTTTAACACTAGGTTTCATCACACCATTCAGGATTACGTTTTTGAAGAAAACAGTTCCTTAGTTCGTCGTGTAAAAACTTGAATTGAAATAGAATAAGACAATGATTTTTACTAAACGGAGAAGCAGTCACTGAACGTGGCCTCAAGAGTGGTTGTTTAAAATCCATTTCGCAAATTTCAATGTGAAAACTGTAACTCACTCTGGTCAGCCAGTCACTGGAAAACTGATAAAAAAAAAACTGGCATGTAAACTATACGGAGAAAACACTTAACATCGCTCACATGATAGCTTAGAATCCAAGAAGTTCTATGATTGTGTGGCTTTTGAATTAAACTACAGAAATTTCATAAACCGAACCATCATCATCTGAATGATTATTTGAAACAGATTATAATGGGCAATACACATAACTTGCACTTACATAATACATTCCTCGAGATCATTACAGTATGAGAAAGTTTTTCACCGAAATAGCGTAACAATCATTCTCGAATTTAATGGAATTACGTTACGCTTTCTGAGTGTTGTTGTTAAACATTCTTCACGTGTCAACCGTCTTCTTATACTTGGTTTTGTTCCGTCAAATCTCACTACCAATATTTTGTCACAGGAGTCGTTAAGACTGCAATGTCAATCGACTGGTGACCCTCCAATAACGACATTGAAGTTTGGTTTGTCGTCACATAAGATAATATGGAGCGTCTGATGGAATGAAAATATTTTCAGTGTGGTTTTCTACTTTTAAAAATTAAAAGGTGTCAATTCCTCCGTCGTGTAATATACCTCCAGTGAGCATAGCATTAAGTGTAACATAAAGGACGTCAAAGGACCAAATCAGGGCCAAGGTTTCTCACCTCTATACTCAATATAACAATTCCGTACGTTTTCGCAAAGGATATAGTTTCCTGCCAACGAAAGGAAAACTTGTAAAGGGTGATTTTTTAGCTATTATCTTTTTGGCAACACTGGTTTAAACAGCTCACGCACGTTTCGTGTTTTGTTTCACTGTCAAACATCTTCAGTTTGGTCTATAATTTAACCATGAATCGTCTTACAAACGAACAACGCTTGCAAATCATTAAATTTTATTATCAAAATGGGCTCTTGGAAAGTTGGCCGAAGATCCACTTCTTTATCGAAAAATTGTGTTCAGCGGCGAAACTCATTTTTGGCTCAATGGATACGTAATTAAGCAGAATTGTCGATTTTGGAGTGAAGATCAGCCAGAAGCATTGCAAAAGCTACCAATGCATCCAGAAAAAGTCACAGTTTGGTGCGGTTTATGGGCTGGTGGCATCATTGGACCGCACTTCTTCAAAGATGCTGCGAATCGTAACGCCTTTAGACTATTTTTTGTGGGGCTATGTTAAAGCTCATGTCTATACAGACAAGCCCGCTTCAATTGACGCATTGGAAGACAACATTGAAGCATTTATTCGTGAGATACCGGCCGAAATGTTGGAAAGAGTATGCCAAAATTGGACTAAGCGGATGAACCATTTGAGGCGCACTCGCGGTCAACATTTGCATGAAATAATCTTCAAGCATTAAATTATATGGACCGTACTATCGATTCAAATAAAGATTTCATGCATTTTTCTGAATTTTATGTGTTTTTTTTTTTGAAAATTTTTCCTATAGCTCTTAAAAAATCACCCTATATTATGAATTTAAAATAAGGGCGAGAGAAATTATAAGAAATTTTAGGGTGTAGCTTTGTGAGAGGAACTGGAAAAAAAAACACTAATAAAATAATTCCAATTATCGACAGTGAGTTCTTAATTAAAACTGTTTTCGTTTTCTTTTCAAGATGCTTAAAGAAGCAGAGGTGATAAGGGATTTTTTGACAAAATTTCCAAAAACCTCGCATCTTCCCCCTTTCCACCTTTCCTAAAAACCTGCACAATGCACTGCATGAGTAGGGGCCATCCCCTGAGTGCTGATTTCATAAAAATAAAAAAAAAAAAATAAAAAAATGTATACACGAACGTGATTGATTCCACTCATAGAACAATTTTAATACGAAATTTATTACGAAACTTCAGGCAGAACCCTTTGTGAAAAGTGTTCTATAGACCAGCTTAAGTATCTCTGCATAACATAGTGTATAGCGTATAATAAAGTTATTGTTTAGAATAATATTTTGGCACAAAATTTACAATTTGAAATAAAACTCTATGCCAACAACAGTATTGAATCCAATCAAGGAGCCCACATTCACATGAATTCACATATTTCAGCTTATATGGTAGGTAACTACATATTTTTAAAGTTTAAAGTTTTGAGAAAAAAAAAAAAAGAAAAAATTATTTCAGTAAGCAAATAAACAGATTCTGAAAAGAGCAGTGAGTCTTAAACTTTAATTTCCAATTTGCCATTTTTAGTTTTTAAAAATGTAAATACGAAGAAGCATTCAAACATCCAAGATTTCGACAATAGATATCATGATTACAAATAAAGAGCACACAGAATTTAGTTAAATATATTTTATTTGCTTTGTTTGGGAATCTCTTACTAATACCTCGCCAGACGATATTAAACATTAAAATTTTTTTTGGTTTAACTAAATTTGTTCTCTCTTGACCTAGAGGACATATGTATAAACAGCAACAACCGTTTCACTCATTCATTCGCTCAATTCTAATCATTTGAGATTTTTCTCAAAGGTTGGTGGTCGGTAAAAAAAATGCGGTAAAATCTGTTTAATGTTGAGACCAACAAGAGTGCCAAATTACAATAGCCACGCTAAACGATAATATTTGGCAGTGAATGAAATTTAAATTGCAAATGCTAATGCAACTAAGGCTGCAAATATTCATTACAATAAATGGAAATACTTAAACACTAACCCATACATACATGTATACCCTGTTTGTACACTGGTGTATTAAGCTACCAACTCGTAAGTGCTACCAAAAACAAAAATAAATTTAAGAACGACTTTGAAAATGTTCCAAATTTCGGTTGACAGAGCTTTAAAGGTATGTAATTTAGGCACGATATTCGAAATATCGATGATTAGCAGTGAGGAAGGAAAACTTGTTTACATTTGGAAAAAGTTATCAGAATTTGAAATTGTAGAAACCGAAAAGAATCTGAAAAAAATGTTTTTTTTTTTTTTCGAACTTCCCCGGCCACACTCTAACACACCCTCATCCGACCGCGGAGAGCTCGTCCCCATTACGTAGTGACACGTACACACTACAGTCCGGACTGTAACGGGTAAAAGTAATGGCAACGGGAACATAAAACAGCTACAGAACTTAATCACAAGCTGAATAAAGTAACAATAAACTACGTAAGACAAGAACGAAAATACATTTTTATATAATAATTTACAAATTAATGCTAGCATATAAGCTACGTTTAATATTACAAACATTACAATTAAAATCAATAAAATCATAATATAAATTAAAATCATTACATAATCTACGAAAAGGAAAATTAGCTCCATAGTTCGTTTTATAGAAATCTAAAGAAAGAGGACGATAGTGCCGTGAAAATCTTGCTGGAATACTGAAATTCAGGTTAGAAAGCAAAAACTCAGAATCGATATCACCTTTAACCAGATTAAAAACAAAACAAACCCCTAAGACAGCCCTTCTACGTTCCAAAGTTGGAAGTTTCACCAAATCTAATCTAGCCTCATATGATGGAAACCCCTTGGCATAATCCCATCCTAGGCCACGTAAACAGAATAATAAAAACTGCTTCTGCACAGACTCTATTGAATCACTATGACAACGATAGTATGGATTCAAAATAATAGACGCATACTCCAAAATAGGTCTAACAAGTGAAATGTACAGTAGTCTTGTTATAAAAGGATCAATGAATTCCCTAGCCCATCTCTTCACAAAACCAAGAACAGCCCGAGCCTTGCCAATCATCATACTAATATGATCAATAAAAGACAGTTTCATATCCAATAATACTCCCAAATCAAGAAATGTAGTCACAGTTTCCAAAGGGCAAGAATTAATCACATAAGTGGACGAAATTACGCCTCCGCGAGAGAAAACCATGCATTTACATTTTCTCAAGTTAAGATCCATTAAATTAATTCTGCACCAAGTTACAAACAAATCAATATTTCGCTGAAGAACAGCCTGACCATGATCATCATCAAAAGTATAAAATAATTTAACGTCCTCAGCATACATCAGAATATTACAATCAGAAATAGCACAAGGAAGATTATTAAGAAACAGTAAAAACAGTAAAGGACCCAAATGGCTACCCTGCGGAACACCAGAAGTAACATATACAGTCTTAGAAAATACATTCCTAAACAATACCCTGTGAGTCCTAAGGAAGAGGTAGGAGTCAAGCCAACGATGAATAATATCAGGAATTGATGGCACAAAATAAATTTAAATGAATGAATTTTATTATAGATCATTGTTCTAACTTGAAACTAAAGGAATTGATATATTCAGTTGATACATTGGGGAGCAGCAAGTGATACGGATCAATGCATCTGGGCCACTAAACAGTGGGAAAAAGGATTTAGAGAGACTACACAGAATGAAGTCTTAAGGTATTGTTACGAAAATCAAAACAGCGTAGTATCGTTTAACAATAAAAACGATAAACAAAAGCTACCATCTACACTAACACATACATCGAACTTACTATAAGTAAACCAGCAACAACATCGGTATGAGAAAAGGAGATAGACAAGTAAGCAAACGCAACACAAGCAATGTGTTGCGATAGAATTCTCGAGAAAGCAAGAACGCGAAACTTTTACTTCAAGAACGTTCGTTGTACTGTTGTGTTGGACTATAAAAGGGCAAGACTAAGCAGACGACGAGTCAATAATAATTAAGTCAGTCTTGTGTGAAGTTGCGTGCGAAGTAAACAGTCGTGGTTTGAAGATCTCCGCTATACAGATCTAGCGAACAAGTGTTGTTGCTTACAAAAAAGGTTGTGAGCAGGGAGGAATAACGAACAAGTAGTTATTGTTGTATAAGTTGGAAACAGTGATACATAATATAGTATGGACAATAAAGATTTTAATTGAAACTAAACACTTATTTCTTTATACTTTGTTTGCAATCAACGCTTTTTTAAAAAGGTAAAAACGTAACAGTATCTTAAAAGAAGAATGGTCCTTATGAAAGCCCGATGTACATCAAGTGGAGTAACTACTGACACTAAAACCAATAAATGATCACTGAGACATGTAGTCAATAAAGTGGGAGGTAGAAGAAAACCTTATTAGGTAAACGTAAACTTAACACGAACACCTCTAATAGGATTCCGTTTACATCTGCTCCTATAGCTTGGTTAGTGAGAAATATCAATGTTAATTAAAAGAGTGAGTAAGGACACCAAAAGTAATAAACTAAACTGTGTAAAACTCTCAAAAGTGTCTCGAGCCATTGCCTCATCCTAAGAGTAAGAATACTTGGACTGAAACTTGCGGAGAGGAATGCCAACATTATATTTAATTATTTACTTTATGTAAACTATGTAAATAATGTAAATAAAAGTGAAATTCTTGACCAAAATAAATACAAATTAATAAAACTCAACTATTGTTTTTAGCTTTTAAGATCTGTTACTTTAGCCAGACACTTTATGTGTGTGTGTGCATTGTTGCAATATTTTTAGAATGTTACATACATAAATGGCAGAATGACATGTATTTGGGTTGGGGCGTGTGTGTTTGTGTTTGTGTACAAATAAAGTGCAACATGTAACAAATGTATAAAAAAGGAAAACTGTATGTGGTGTTAAAAGCAAAAATCATTTTTTGAAAACATAATAAAAATTTATCGTCTGTAAAAAATATAATGAAAATGGTAAAAATATCTTCTCTATCCATATTTATTTTAGACATGTAGTTACATAGACATACATACGAGTAAAACTGTATACACTCAAACCTCGTTTTATGCGAATTTATTTTATGCGAATTCAAATTTATGCGGTTTCAAAATTCTCAAATTTTTTCTTTGCAAAAACGATTTTAAGGAAATATTGAATGTTAAAATCCAAAAAAATGTGTTGTTCGTAACAAAGTTACTACTATCTTTAAATTTTTTCGGCATTTTCGATTCTGATGTATGAAGTATTATTCAAATGCTATGGACGTGGAGTAATATTATATTTTTATTTTATTGAAAAATTATATATTTTCTTCATTATTTGGAATTTTGTATTAGTTGTTGTGTATTTCCTACCTTTTTCCTTATTTTGTATGGTCTCAGCAAGGGATTCATTTTTTGTTGATTTTTTATATGCGATTTTGTTTGAATTTTAAGGGTTAAATTGGAATTTATGAGCTTTTTTATTTAAATCCCTATTAGTGGATTTTGTATGAAGCTAGTGTATCGTTTTATGCGAATTTGAATTATGCGATTTTTTGCGAAACGATTTAATCGCATAAAACGAGGTTTGAGTGTATATGGTACTACATATATAGAAATACAGGCTCATTAATTTTTTTTAAGACATTCATGATTTATAATGCTTTAAACATTTTTTAAGTTAGATTCTTATTATAGGTTCTAATTAGTTAACAGCAGATGTTAACAGACATATAAGCGAATCAAACTATCTTATCAAAATGTAAAGTATCTAAACACTAGGTTTTATTTTACAACTACTTTCTAAACTTTATTTACATAATGTAAAATATAAAAAGTTTTTCAAATTCCATACATTGAACAGAATGACTAATAAAATTCCGTGGTGCACTATGTAATAATATGTATGAAATTTACATAATAAATATGTGTATATAACAAGAATACATCATATCGCTCCTTTATTGCAACATAGTCATATCTCAAAAAATTAAAAATTTGTAGTTACTTAAGCAAAACTGCTCTTTTAGACCTTCTGTACATGTTGAAAAAAAATCAGTTTTATATCCCAAGCTGAACCGAAGTTATAGCAATTAGATCATAGGACTTATGTCTTGAAAACTTAAATCGCATTTTGCCAAGTTCAAGTTTTTTTGAGATATGACTATGTTGCAATAAAGGAGCGATATGTTACTAAATCAAGTAGATTTTTGACAATTTCCTTGAAAATAAATAAATTTACAACTTATTTACATCATGTAGAGAATGGAAATTTTTAATGTAAATTGTTTTATTACCCTTTGATTTTGGTTTTACTAGATCAGTAGAATTTTGCAAAATTTGCAGGAAAATAAAGAAATTTACAACTTATTTACCTCATGTAGAGAATGAAAATGTGTAATGTAAAATTTACAAAAAATTATTTTATTACCCTTTGAACAATGTCTTTACAATTGTATGCAATTTTTAAATTAGAACTAAATTTGCACTTTGTTTACACCATGTAGACAATGTAAATTATTGCAATAATGAAATAAAAATAGAAAACAAACAAAATCAAGTACCCAAATGTCCAAAATTGAATTACCCACATCTGGCACATTAAAAGTATTTTACGAACGTACAATCCTAAAAATCTCACCGATCCAATTGTCTCAAACTACCGTAGCCAAATATGCGCAAATTTATCATAAATTTTTACCATGTAAACAATGTAAATTAATAACTAAATTGCCTTGCTTTAAGGAAGTTTATACTGTCGAAGCATTTTAAATGATGTATGTTAAATATGTTCATTCAATACAGGATTTAAAAATGTTGAAAGTATCTGTAAATAACTCTTATACACTACAAACATACATATTTGTCTAAAAGTTGTAAGAGTTTCTTCTAATAACAAATACACGAGTGAAATATATGTTTCCTGTACTACAATACCTTCCTTTCTTTTAGAAATTCTCTTTTTAATTTATCCTTTTTAACAAACATAACAATTTAATTAAATTATGGTGTTAAAACTTTACATCATGACATTGCCCTCTCTCTCTCTCTCCTATTCACTTATATTTTATGCATTCTGGTCGCTAGTCAAATAAAGAAAATTTATTGTCTTCCTTTTTCACATTTGAGAATATATAGTGGTTAGCTGTGATTTCATTATTTTCAGTTTTAATTTTTTTCTTTTCTTTTTTGTAGATTTCTAACAAACTTTCTGTGAACAAAAGATGTGATGTGAAAAAGAAAGTGAAAATTGCAACACATACTGCAGATACACGAGTAAGAGAGTGCTTCTACAGATAAAATAATTTAACCTCATATTCTGTTGACTTTCGTTCAGTGTCCTACTTCCTTAATAGAGAATTCATTTATTTTCACTTTTAAGAGTCTGGAGACTGCGTATCGTCTGAGCCAATGAAAGATTATTATACACGAAGTGTATGGAAGTCGCCGTGGTCTAGTAGGTAGTGTGTTGGCTTATTAGACTGAAGGCCCGAGTTCGAATACCAGGTCAGACATCAAAACGAAAATATTTCTTCGGCGATTTCCTCTCAGCAGATTTCTGGCTAAAACTCTAAGAGTAAATAAAATTGCCATGTAAAGCTTCTCAATAAAATTTGTCGTTCGGAGTCGACTTTAAACTGTAGGTCCCGTCACTCATGTATAAAATTAACACACACAACATGAATAGTGTGAGAAGCTAGGACTGAAGGGTGGGGGCTTCTTGGGGACGATTGCTGTAGAATGGTGAAGGTATGGCACTGGGCATTTTATAGTCACCTAGCAGCAACTCGTTTCCTTGCCGTTCGCATCTTGAGATGTCCACAAACACTACTCCCTCTCTTCCACCTTCCTATAACCCATTTTCCTAAAAAACCTGCACAATGCACTGCATGAGTAGGGGCCATCCCCGGAGTGCTGGTTTCAACAAAAAAAAAAAAAAATCAAAGAATTTTACAAGGATTTACAATCAAAATATAAAATTCTAAGGGAATATTTGATTTAAAAAAGATTTCTGAACACAAATTGTGCAGTTTACATACTAATATACAAGAGTATCTAAGATCGTCTTATTAGAGTTATATTTCATTGATAATGATAAATGATTTTATGGTTTTTAAGCAAAGCGGATATATTAGTGGATCAAAACAAGTGAAATGTTTATGCAAGATTAGATGGTTTGAGCCTATCACCGTGAAAGCTTTAAAAGCAATTACAATTGGGAACTCAGAACTTCTACTTAACTAAACACACCACATTATAGGCGATACATCAAATAAAGCCATGCCTATCAAAGAGCTCAGCGGGAAGCTGTTAACCGAACCAACTGAATAGCTACAAAACATTTCGCAGCAGGCTTTTAGACGACCATCGATTACAACAGTCAATGCGCTTACCTGGTGGAATAATTTTCCACTATAAGGAAAATGAAATTGGGGAAGGCTGCCGGTATAGAAGCTATTACCTCTAGCAACATTTGGGACATCGAATCCTTTCCGACAATGCAATGCGATGCCAGGATCTTTGCTAAAGATCCCGAAAAGGGCGCGTCTGAGGACTGTAACAACTGGAGGGGGATCTTAATGCTTTGTGTGACACTAAAGGTCCGCTGTTAAATCATTTTGGACCGAATAGCCGGTAAAATTGAAACCACACCATACCACACCCAACAGGCAGAATTCCAGTCATAAGATTCTTGTCTGGACCATATTGGGTTCCTCCGAATCATACTGGAACCGATCAACAAAAGATCGACAACTCCAGCAACCTTTATATATGGTTTTCGTTGACGTCGAGAAAGCTTTAGATCGGCTGAAGCACAGGAGCATTTGGATTGCACTTGAGAGTAAAGGGGTTTCAGGAAAATTAGTCCGTCTCATACTGGCCCAGTATACAGCAATTTAGAGCCCACGCAAGACTCTACTTTTTGATTCTATTGATATTGCTTCAGGTGTCCGACAAAGATGTATTCTTTCCCCACTTCTATATCTAGTGGTAATCCACGATGTGCGTCGAACGCGTATAGATCCATACTCAGACATTTTCTGGCATCCAATTATTATGGAACATCTTAACGATCTGACTTACGATGATGATATTGCTTTAATTTCCTCGAAGCGAAAAGACATACAAGACAAATTGAACAACTTACAAAAATGTGTTGAAATGTACCAAATTTTAAAATCAACGTCAACAAAATAAAGGCAATGCGGACGAACAACCCACGCAGAAGTCACATACTTCTTGATAACAGGCCCGTTGAAGAAGTGCAAAGTTTTACTTATTTTAGAAACCAAATCACGACATGTGGCGGTTCCGAAACGGACATAGAGGCTTGAATTGCGAAGGCAAAATCCTTTGGTCATTTGATGTTATCAGAAACTATATCAAAATGCGAATGTGAAATCTGTACTCCTTTACGGAAGTGAAACATGACTGTTGCCTCGGGAATATATTTTGCATATGGTGGCCCCACAACTAGTTTTCAGTACTTATTACAGCGACGTCGCTATCGTTTTATCGCTTCGGTAATGGAATGTGCGCGAATAATCAGACATGCTTCTCAAACCTGGGTACTATAATTATCGTCTTTTTATGAATGAATCTAAATGTGATTCGTAGTCAATCGACCAGTGAACTTTCGAGAGACAAGTTTTAAATTTAGTGACAGTATTTGTGCATTATGAATTTAATTACGTTAGTAGATTCAAGTATAACTTCCATGAACACTGCTTACTTTTCCTCTTCTCCTATAAATTGTTTAATTTGTTCTTTGAGATGACTCTGTGTGAAGAGAATTACTGTAGAGCGCTGCCATCGACTTATAAATCCTTAGATTTAAATGTAATACCAACTTTCATCACATATTTCAACTTTACAATGGAAATATTGTTTTTAACGTTGATAAACGATGATTATGCTCAAAATATTATTTGCAATTGCAACTGAAACAGAATAAAAATCTAGGAAACAAAGTTGCCTTTGATATCCTTTCATAATGCAGAGATAAGCACGAGTAGAAGCTGATATTAAGACAAAAAAGGAAAGTGCCATGAAACAAAAACGGAAGCCTAAAATATTCCCTTTAAATAAATCAGCAGCATTCATGTTGCCCAGGGTCAGACATCAAAACGAAATTATGAAAATATTTCTTCGGCGACTTCCTCTCAGCAGATTTCTGGCAAAAACTCTGAGAGTAAAAATTGCCATGAAAAGCTTCTCAAAAATCTGTCGTTCGGAGTCGACTTTAAACTGTAGGTTCCGCCACTAATGTATAAAAATTAACGCACACAACATAAGTGGTGTGAGAAGCTAGGTCGTAATCCTGACTGAAGGGTTGTAATGACCAATTATGTATGTATGTATTCATGTTGCAACATTTTGGGTACCTTATCGTTCTCTCTGTTAGAAACTGATTGTATAAGCACATAAACGCTTCGTGTCTTCTGCTGTTCCCTTCTTTATGCTTTGTATCCTAGTCCTGGCCAAAGGATGTTGATTTTGATTGTAAACGTACGTGTTTAAGTGTTCAAATCTGATCTTTATGTTTAAGAAAACGCAGGAATTGGAGAGTTCCAACAAAAACAAACACAAAATCACAATTTATTTCAATTTTAATTTAAAATTTTTAATGAATTTATGCGAGAAATATCCATGCAATTGTTGTTGTATTTTATTTTCGTTTTATAAAGTTGTAATCTTAATTAAACGACTGTTATAGCAAAATCGTAAAAAAACACAAAATTGAGAAGTTTTTAACAATAATTCAGGCAGAGTATTAAAGGAATAAAAATTATAAACCAGTTTAAAAGTAATCCGGCTATGTACAATACAACAATACAATTTCGTATGAATGTATAAAGGAAGTCGCCGTGTTTTAGTAGGTAGTGTGTTGGCTTATTGGACATGAGGCCTCGGTTTAAAACCCCAGATCAGACATCTCCAATTAAACCAAATATGAAAAAATATTTCTTCGGCAACTTCCTCTCTAAGTGGTGTGAGAAACTAGGTTGTAATCCTGACTAAAGGGTTGTAATGACCATGTAATGTAATGTATGTATAAAGGAAGTTAAGGACTATAATGATGACTACGAATTCTTAACAGGGTATTGTTTTTTTTTGTTCTCTTTTAGCAACAGTAACAGTTAAAATGACCTCGTTACTAAAAGTAATCAGTTAAGATTAGTTAAAGAATCTGCTGTATTTGCCACACTCATTGTTGGTAATGAAATTTTGAAATTTGAAAACGTCTGATCTCATTGTGGACAACGAAATAAATTTTGAGTGTATATTCAATTCGAATCCGAAATATAATTGAAACCTGTAATAACAACTCGATTTAAAATTATTTCATAATCGATCAAAGGAATCAGAAGGGAAAAGATCTCCAGAAATCCTGATTAGATTAAACAGATCATAAATGGAACTCAACTTGAAAGGTGTACTGTTTGACTTTTTTTTTTTTTTATCTGAAAGTAGATTTATGGGAAATTGATTTTGCTATGTTCAATGATTACTTTACAAAACATTTAAAATCTGTTGGTAAATTATGAGTGATTTATTTAGTCGTTGCAAGAGAACTTTTCTAAGGTCACTAATTCTGACACTGTAGTCAAATTATAAAAAAATCAGTGTGAGATTACTACAATTAAACTTTGTTTCCAAATTTCTCAAAGTAGTAAAGGAGTTTAGTATAATTCTCATGAGTAAATTTTTTATTAACATGCAAATATATTTGTCATTTTCAAACGAATTAATTAAAAAAGGTTGTACATTTTTATTTGATATTAATTAGTTCGATTAATAGCAGAATATTGATCTTGTTCGGGTTAATTTTTTGGATGGTCACTAACTCCTCCATAACGCTAAATGTAATAGTACTTAAATATATGTGACCTTCAGGCATGATGCAGGATGTCCTTTATGTGCTGTCATATTTTAAGGACTTCTTTCCTTAGAGTTCTAACGCTATTATTAATCACTATTCTCAATGAAGACACCGTAGTTGGCTTATTAGACGTAAAGCCACGGTTCAAACCCCAGGTCAGACATCTCCAACGAAATATGAAAAAATATATTTGTTCGGCGACTTCCTCTCAGCAGATTTTTGGCAAAAACTCTGGGAGTAAATAAAATTGCGATGAAAAGTTTCTTAAAAATCTGTCGTTCGGAGTCGACTTTAAACTGTAGGTCGCGCCACTCATGTTTAAAATTAACACACACAACATAAGTGGTCGTAATCCTGACTGAAGGGTTCTACTGACCAATTATGTATGTACATATGTATGTATGTATGTATCCTCAAGAAAGAATATCAAACAAATTTAGTACAGAAATTCTTGTTGTGCCTTTGAAAGCACAATGTCTTTTATTATTTTTTAGTGATTTTAGTAGACTTAGGTAGTGCAACCCGTAGGCGCAAAAAGAATGACAGCAAACAGTGTGTAATGGGGACACTTTGTGAATACTGTATTCAAAACCATTCTATATCAAGAAAAACTTGCAGTCCTTTTAATCGCTGTCCAATTTATTGAAAAATAATCACCGGTTACTACACATGTTGTCCTTTTTTTTTTTTTGCTTTTTTGTTTTGTGTTTTTTAAATCATTAACAAACATTTCATTCGTTAACGTTTTTCATTGTTTTTTAATATTTTTTGGTTCTCGTAAATATTTTTATTTCAATTTTTTTATGTTTTTTGAATGTGTTTTTGCAAAATCGAAATTAAATTGTTAATGATAATTTAATGTAGTTGTTGTTGTTTTTGTAGCAGTCTTTTTATGGTCGCATGTGACTCTCGTTTCATGTTCATGTTGAAAATGTCACTTAACGGAACACATGCATAAATTAAAACTGAGACGTGAGCGGTACATTCCACACGCACTTCATGAAAAAAGGCACGTTTTTTCATAATGATCGAGTAGAGCGAATGGAAATGGTGTGACGATAGCTGCTATAAGACTATAACAACTTGATTGTCATGGGGGAAGGGTTCGATGATTGGGGTAATACGTTTATAATGGTTTTAATAGTTAATTGAAATATTGAAAGAAGAAAAAAATTGATTTTCTGAAGAAAAATTGCAATCATAAAGTGAATATTTAAAAAAAAAAATTAATAAGAAAAATAAAAACTTACCGTAATCGATAGTCGCTTGGTCTAGATGTTGAATCGATTGGAAATAAAAAAATAAAAAATAAAAATTAATTAACAAAAATTGATTTATTTTGTGTAATTAAAATAAATATTATTACACTAGAGCCCCGACTTGCGTCGATCCGATTTGCGTCGTTTCGATTTGCGTCGATTTTTAAAAATTGACAAAACTCAGCTTGCGTTGTTGCAATTTCAACTTGCGTCGATTAAATTTAGCCGAATTTGAAAGAATGGGAGAGGATGACATTAATGAACTTTTACAGTCTCACGATGAGGAGCTTGATAATGAAAATTTATTATCCATTAATATTCAGTATGCTTTAGAAGATGATGTTATGATAATTGATAATACATTAGAGGAAAAAAAAATAACAATCTCCAATATTACGAAAGCTATGCAATTAATTTCCCATGCATTGGATATATTTTCTGAAAACGATCCTGACGAAAATCGTAGCGAGGGCGTAGCAGCATCTGCTGACCAAACCATTAGTTGTTACATGGAAACATATCAGCAAAAAATCTCTAAAAATACAACAAACCTTTTTGTTAACAAACCTGTAAGACCACGTAATCAAATGGAGTGTTGTTAATTTGAATTTATTATCTGAAGAAAGCACTACATAAACTAAACAAAGCACAATTTCGTCTTTAAAATTTATTTTTTTTTTAAATGAATTTTATTGATTTTTGTTAAGTTTTTTTGTTAATTTATATTTTTGCTATTTTTTTATAATAATTAGAGAAAACTTTACTGAACTTAATAAAATAATGAAAAATGTTTTCATAATTCTGTTTTATCCGAAATATTAAGTTTTTTTGCTTCATTTTGATGAATTTCAATGCATTTGTATAGAAAAATTTTATTCGATTTGCGTCGTTTCAATTTGCGTCGCAATTCTCCGGTCCCCATTAACGACTCAAGTCGGGGCTCTAGTGTACTTGAAATTATCGCTTTTATTTAACAAACAAACACTCCCTAAATTATGTCCACAAATTTTACTACTACGGGGAGAATAAAAGAATAGCAATCCACCAGTCATAGATGGTCATCATATGCAACAGGTGGACTTTGAGTTAGAAAAACTACTTTATTTATCAAACGATTTAACAGCTTTTAAGCCCCGTTCCATGGACGATTGGCTACATGGAACGTACTTTCGTTTTTAGCATATGAAGAACAATGAAAATGCTTATCGAAATTACATAAAGGTTCGAAAATCGTCTCATGGTTTTTCGTATTCTAAAAACGAACTTTCGTGGAAGTTTGGCGAACCGGGGCTTTAGTTGTTATTCGTTTAGTTTGGTTTAACATTTCAGATGGACTTGCGTCAGAGCAATGAATGGAAATTGTTGAAATTTTAATTAAAATAATAATTCTATTCGTTAAACATATCGTGCACTTCGTCCATGTTATAGTGCACATTATCGCCTAATTGAATTTGATATTGAATTCCCATTTAAAATTTAATTTTCAATACAGTTCACTTTTGTTTTGGTTGAGTACAAATTTAGAATTGTCGCATTGATATGAAGATAAGCCACAAGCTTTTGTTCAGAACACTATTATAACCAGGTGCCGGCTGGGGTAAAAATTGGTCCATATGTCTTGAGAACGGTGCTGGTCAGAATGTTACTGTTAATGGTGAATGATATAAACACATGATTGGAAATTTTCTCATACCTCAATTAGGTGGTATTAATGCTACTGACATATCGACGCCTCCATTCTATAACGTTCTAAGTACACTTAGACTTTTTAATGTTCTTGCATTTTTAAATTCTACGTTCTCTAACTTAAATACTGTCAAAATTTGGTTAAGATGCGCCGAATCGTTTCGAAGTTATAGGGAAAAATCTACTTTGAATACACATATAGTCATATGGCGCGTGAAAACTTTGAGAGCTCATAACTCAAAACACACTTTTTCGACTTAGAATGTTATAGAACGGAGCCGTCGATATGGTCTCGCTACAATTGCTACAATTTAAATTTAAAGAAATCCAATTAATTGGCCACCAAGTTGGAGTGATTTCCAAATGGTATACAGCTGTTGAGAATATCTCAACGAGCTAGCTTATTTGCATGACGGTCATAGGCATACCATGATGATATACCAGGTAATTGCAGAGCGGATCGTCCGATCTGAGATAAATTCCCCATTTTTGGGAATCGTTATAAAGACCTGCAGGTTCATAATTGCCAAAACAGTTGTGGACTCCGGCAAAGGCACAAGGACCGCTTCGGATGAGGGTAGATCGACGAAGAAAATTTTGCCAATGCTAGAGAGAGGGCTCACGGAAAGTCTGCTAAAACTTCAAAGGATCGATGTGGTTATTAGAGTTATCACTATGCATTGCGTTATGGGCTTAGATCATAATTGCTCATAGGGCTTAGATCCATGGCAAACGGATTATACGGAAGCTGTAGAGATGAGAAAGAGGACACGACACTATGCCAAAGGAGCAAAAGACTCCTTGGTGTCTACCTCATGGACAACTTAAACGAACTATCAATGATAGGCAATGGTATTCTATGATGCTTCATCAGAGGCTCCGGATGGTTTAGTTTAGATGATATGTGACATTGTTGCATCACAATGGGCTCTATGTGGCCTTAGTTTGTCTATCTAAACTCTTTGAATAGACAGCCACCACTGTGTAGAATTCGATGTCCTTTTAAATTGATTGAAAGAAAATTTCCAGCAGATAAAGCTGTTGTTTTCAGAAGAAAATTTAACATTTTCGTAGAAAAAAACAATTTTCCTTCAATACCAATTACTAAGTGAGAATAAATTACGGATTTTCATAATCCAAAATACCATTTTTAAGTTATACACTTCAGTTGGCTCGAATACATCCATAATGTTGTAATAAAATTTTGATTCATTTTTCTATTGGATGTTGTGATGGAAAAATTCCGAATATTATCCAGAGAAGTCGCCGTAGTCTAGTAGGTAGTGTGTTGGCTTATTAGACGTAAAAGCCAGGGTTCGAGCCCCAGGCCAGAGATCAAAACAAAATACAAAAAGTATTTCTACGGCGATTTCCTCTCAGCAGAATTCTGGCAAAAACTCTGAGAGTAAATAAAATTGCCATGAAAAATTTCTCAAAAAAAATCTGTCGTTCGGAGTCGACTTTAAACTGTAGGTCCCGCCACTTATGTATAAAATTAACACACACAACATAAGTGGTGTGAGAAACTAGGTCAATAATCCTGACTGAAGCGTTGCAATGACCAATTATGTATGTATTATCCAGTGACCATCATTAAAAATGGACGTTTTTGGAAAGGAAAATGTGGATATTCTTGGGATTGCATGCTTATTATGCGATTAATAAGACTCTCAAGACATACATACATAATACCATAAGAACACTCATGTTCTCTATTGTAAAATCAAATATTTTTCCAGCGCACAAAAACTTAATCACTTGTGTTGAAAGTTCACATCTGTTAATGCCTCAAATTCTAAACTCATTAAAATTCTAACTATCTAACAACCAACAACAACTTAAGCAATTCAATGCTTTTAAGCAGCAGCAACTACAGTTTTAACTTTAAATCGTAGAAAAGCCATCCAAACCTTAAGTGGAGGTATTTGTAAACAATCGAACTGTGCAGAACAGAACAGAACAGAGAAGGGCGGTAAAAAGAGGCAAATAGTGTGTTGCATTAACATTTAATTGTCACTAAAATTGAGTATGGAAATTTCGCAATTTGTAACGCGTTTAAATACAAAAGCTTTAAGGCATTAACAACCCATTATTCCTGCTTGAATATTTCAACAGGCAGGCAACAACACAGAATACGCTACAACAATCATTTGTACATATACACACAGTTATATACACACGTGTATACTTACAACCTTCCACATTGCACTCGGCGGTAGTGATACCTTTAAAATTACAATATTAAATACGAGACTACATACATATACGAGGCTATCCTCTACATGTAAGCCACATACCGATGATAATGGATTTGCATTTTAAGCCGGGACTATGGACGGTAAAATATTTGCTTTGAGTCTCTGCATGCCTGTGTGGTTGTAGGTTTGTAAGCAAAATTCTCTCTCTCTCTCTCTCTTTCGAAACACAAAAACAATAACATTAACGTTGTAAACAACAAACGGGAGCAAAGTCAACGTTATTACTGGGGTATGGTTCGGAGGTGAGCAGAAAAGAGCCCATTTGTTGGTACTTTAAAGGCTTATGAATGTTTTATTGGGCGCCAAATTGATTACGTTGCCGTATGCATGTTTCAAAAACTTCATATAAAAAATAAAAATATAAAAAATCGTAAAAAGGCAACAACAAGCACAACTTAAGCCCAAGTGGGCTGTCACTAGTCGACCAATGGAGTCGATAAGGCAGTTATACAATTAATGCTGGCTGGTCACTTAGGCTTTTATGTTGCCCGTGTCTTTTGTCTGTTGCTTTGTCCGTGTGCCTAGCATAAATGTTCCAAAAGCTGATTTTATTTGAAAATTATATCTAACAACACCGTGGACATTCAAGCAATGACCAGCCTATTAATGTGTCAAAAATATTGGGATGCAACGAAATAAAGGAAAAAGAAAATTTCGTACAAAGATAGGATTACCAGATGTGGTGAACTTAAGTGCGGAATTTAAATGTGATTTATTTTTATTTATTTGCTTATAGTGTCAAATGAAAGCCATTCTACAATAATAAGTGTCATAAAAATTGTTTACGATATTAAAAACAAAAAACAAAATTAAAAATATTCAGTTTGTAGATAAATCACAAACTGTATGCCAGAACTTAAGCTGGATTCTCCCATTGTTTCAGAACAAAATTTTTGTTCCGAAACAAGTTCAGTTTTTTGAGAGTTTGTTCTGAAACGATTCACCCACTTCCAACAATTGTTCTGTAAAAACAAGGTTACCATATGATTTATTTTTGGAAACGATGCGTGTTAGTTTTACAATTAGGCAGCACAGTAGCAGATGATTGCAATTTGTTTGTTTTCTTGGCTTGAGTGTGATCATATTTTTTATTCATCCTTATCGTGGTAGACGTTTATGTGGCGTATTTGAGGCGTTTTTAAAAAAAGGTATCGTGGTTGGCAAAAACGTCTCTAAATTCGACACTGATTAAAAATCTATTACAACAACGGTATCGAGGTAGTCGTATTTGCCTGTCGAATATTTCAAAAATAGTCGTAAGCATTTTTAGTCACGACGACGAAGTAAATTCAATAAAATAAATCCAGTTTTTAAAAATAAAATGTTTTTTTTCATATTTTTTCTCTGGATTAGTATTCAATGAGGACAAAATTTTTATATATATAGCTTCTATGCATTCATGAAAGGAATCGCTTACAGAAGACTGACAAAGGTTGACATTAAGTTATTCCCAGCTCCTTTCTCCTTCAGCTAGTATTCTTAAAGCAGCAGTTAGCTTGACCACTTTGGACACTTCGGTTTGCTTTCTTGGGATTTTCAATTTCGGAGAAATCGTTGTTAAAACATATTTGAAGGCCTCTTTGTTAAGCCTAAAATAACTAACAAATCTGGAATAAATTTGCTTATGAGATCTCTTTTACGAAAAATGTGTACCTATGTTTAAACTCACTTCTTATTAGGCATGGAAAATATATCGCCTTGCTGCCTTAATTTTTTTTTTTAAATAGCATCTGAAGCACCAAATTCTTCTTCATCTTCTTCTGAAGATGAATAAAATGCGAAGCTCAACATAATTAAAAATATATCCAAACAAGAAATGAAATTATTTTTACTATTGTTTATTTATTTGTTTTTTGTTATTTTATTTTTGTTTTTTATTTTTGTAAAAAACTGTTGTTCTTGACAGATTTTGTAACAACCTGTCTATTACATTACAGCTCTTTTACAAAATTGACGTAGTCGTAAAGTTTTCACGATACCATTGAGTTTTAAATTCGACTACAAATACGACAGTCGACTAAAAACGACTACGACAACCACGATAAGGGTGATTGTGTTTCAAAGAAATTGTAAATTAAAACAAATCTTAGTGAAAAAAATGGATAAACGTATTAAACAATCTGTATTTTATTATACATACATACAAATGTACATATAATATGATGTGGCAGCTCACTTCAATTTTACTTAAAAAATTAAAGTAGCTGGCAGTACAGTTCGATTGTTTAAGAACAAAAATTAAAATTAAACCAATTTGAGCTGAAATTATTCCGAAGCAATCTTACTCTCTCTACAATCTTACTCAAACTACATATAAAAAAAATTGTTTCCGAACAAAATGTTTGTTCCGAAACAATGCGTGAATTCAGCTTTATATTCCAGAACCAAGATATCTGCTTCTGTTTTCGCTTCTACGTCAGAGTGAAAGATGCAGAAGCATCTAAGATAAATATCGGAATATGTATCTCCATGTCTAGGGTCTTTTCATTACTTGATTAATTTAAGTTGCCTCTGTTCAATCTCGGTGACATTCTTCCGTGTTTAATAAAATTGTTTTATTAAAATGGGTGTTCTGTAAGGGCAACATATATACATAATTGGTCATTACAACCCTTCAGTCAGGATTACGACCTAGCTTCTCACACCACTTATGTTGTGTGCGTTAATTTTATATATGAGTGGCGGGACCTACAGCTTTTCATGGCAATTTTATTTACTTTTAGAGTTTTTGCCAGAAATCTGCTGAGATGAAGTAGCCAAAGAAATATTTGCATATTTTCGTTTTGGGGGTTTGAAATCGGGCCTTCAGTCTAATAAGCCAACACACTACCTACTAGACTACGGCAACTTCTGTACGGCCAACTTAACTTGTAATTTGCTCACTTTACAATCGCCATTATCGTCCTACGGACAGCACTATTTGCAATGTGGTGGATAGGTTCGAGTCTACTTTTTAATAGTTACTATGACCACTATTAACTATTAAGCTTAAGGGAACTCAAGTTTTGTGAAAACATCGCCGTCATTCGTGAAAATGTATCACTAACATGAAGTCGGCCTGTCGCAGAATACAATTTGAGGAATTTGCTTCAACTGACCCAGAATAAACCACCCGAATGAACTACAAATAACAGTGGTTCTCAAGACCAACATAACGCATACCATCGGTCAAATTCAACTTTATGCGCTAGAATCATGGAAATGTTCAATTTCGGATGCGTACTGACCAGCCATGGCGGACATCAATAGGTCTTTCAAACAAATAAAACATTTCAATGATATCTGACACACATTGGTTTTTTTTTGTTAAATTTTAAAATAGGAAAGCCTTAATGAAAGACTCTATATACAAACAATAACAATATATTCGCAACTATACAGATCTTCTGTGAAAGTTTAGCATAAGTGGGACATTCTGCAAAATTTGGAAAGTTGGTTGTCTTCTAGGAAATTTGGTATCTTCAGCTATTTTACTTACTTCATAGCAACGGTGACCATTATTTCCATGAGAAAAAAGCGGACAAATATATAAAATTGAAGAACAAAAAATTCATTTATTATAATTAACATTTTATATAAAGATTTTTAAAATACAGACAGACATAAATAGCTGCAAATAATATACACAAACTTAAAGTTATACATATACACGCATATGGATATACTTATGTGTATAAATTTACTTCTGATATTTCTCAGCAGAATGTATTTTTTTTAAATATTGGGCCTGTTAGATAAGAATGTTTTAAATTCCGAACAGTCCATTTCAAAATTGCATTTTATGGTCAAAGGAGATTCTAAAGTTTCTGGTCCCATTTGGGATTTTTCGGAAGACTAAATTGTTAGATATAGAAAAAACTCTTTCTGCTGCTGCATTAGACGCTGGCAAAGCAAATGAAAAATCTACTAATTTCCGGACGTTTTTATAAGAAATATTTTTCGTTTCGAAAAATTTGATAATTTCAACCCATTTTTTATCGGGATTTAATGCAAATTGTTTCTATGTTTCAATTTGTTCAGCATTTGCATAATTTTTTACATACATAAGTGATTTTTGTTACCTTTATTAACGAATTTTCAACTGTAGACCAAGATGGAATTGCATCTAACAATATCCAAGCAAATCCCTCAATTTCTTTCAAAGATTCATCCCATTGGTTCAGGTAACTACTTAATACAGTTTCTGTAAAAGTATTTAAATTTTTCCTTAAACATTTTTATTACAAGTCCCTTTGAGTGAAGAACTGAAATAGAATTTTGTACGTTTAGTGGTAAAAATACTTCATTGTGACATTAATAACGGGTGATTTTTTAGCTATTATCTTTTTGGCAACACTGGTTTAAATAGCTCACACACGTTTCGTGTTTTGTTTCATTGTCAATCATCTTCAGTTTGGTCTATAATTTAACCATAAATCATCTTACAAACGAACAACGCTTGCAAATCATTGAATTTGGCATCATTGGACCGTACTTCTTCAAAGATGCTGCAAATCGTAACGTAACTGTGAATGGTGAGCGCTATCGTGAGATGATATTCAACTTTTTTTTGCCCAAAATGCAAGAGCTTGACTTGCATGACATTTGGTTTCAACAACACGGTGCCACATGCCACACAGCACGCGTAACAACGGATTTATTGAGAGGACAGTTCGGTAAACATTTTATTTCACGTTCGGGACCGGTCAATTGGCCGCCTAGATCGTCCGATTTAACGCTTTTAGACTATTTTTTGTGGGGCTATGTTAAAGCTCATGTCTATACAGACAAACCCGCTTCAATTGACGCATTGAAAGACAACATTGAAGCATTTATTCGTGAGATACCGGCCGAAATGTTGGAAAGAGTATGCCAAAATTGGACTAAGCGGATGAACCATTTGAGGCGCAGTCGCGGTCAACATTTGCATGAAATAATCTTCAAACATTAAATTATATGGACCGTACTATCGATTCAAATAAAGATTTCATGCATTTTTCTGAATTTTATCTGTTTTTTTTTGAAAAATTTTCCTATAGCTCTTAAAAAATCACCCCTTATTAACTTTGATTAAAATTCTTTTAATGTTATAGCCGGTTCAGGCATTGACTTTCTAAACACAGTATATATTAATGGAAGACACTAGCTTAACTGCGTATAAATAATAACCAAGAAATTCAAAAGGATCGTTAAAAAAAATTAAACAATATTGTTGGGCATTTCTTTTTGTTCAAAAAAGTGGACAAAAGCGGACATTTTGGAAAATAAATACTTTTTAATAGTTAAGTGTGGTAAAATAGTGGACAAATAGCGGACGCTAAAAAATAGCGGACAGGATGTTAAAATAGCGGACTGTCCGCTATAATAGTGGACGGATGGTCACCGTATTCATAGCGTACTTTGAAAAGTTAGGTTTTTGACAACCCTATTGCGATTATTCAAAAATAAACCGAAAATAATTTTTTAAACTCAAATTAATTAGACCGGCTTGTACACTGGCTATACTAACCGAGGAGAAACAATGAGCAGAATATCTGTAAAATACAAAAAATAAAGAAAAAAAATTATAAATTGTCCCCTTTGGCAGCTCTCTTACTATAACTTCATTCATGTGTACATACATTTGTGTAAATTTGTATGGGCATGAATGCTTGACCGCATCCAAATGGGCTACGGCTAAAGGTATTCGATGCTCTTTGTATGTATGAATATGGAATCTCCATTCTAAAGTTGACGTTTGCTAACTGCAAGGTTGGTTGGTTGGTTATTTGGTGTGGAGCCAGACACTGCCATGTACTTTCAGACAATTTATGTGTGGCACTTGTTTTAACACACCAAAAAACTGATTATTGTTATTAAATTATGTATAATAAGCGAAATTTTGCTGTTGCCAACAAAATATACCACACATACGAGGAGCTGCAACAATGAGAGATCAGTGTGAGCATACATTCTCATAAAATGTAATTTTCATTATGAGGCGCCATAATAATTACCGATGCCACAGATGCAGAAAGACAAAGAAGGAAAGGGATATGAAGGGAATTTATTATTCCACCTAAAACAGGCATCATACGCTTTAGCAGTTATGTAGTGCTACTAAGCCATTTGGGACAAGTATGACTGTGTGTCACACCGGCAATAAAGCAGACTGGCTGGCAATCAGCAGCACTTAACATAACAATCAATTTTTCATTAACATTTCATAGCACGTTGACAGGTTAGTTGTGAATTTTGATCACAATATATTGAAAATGAAAAATTGCCTCTCAAAAACAAATCAAACAAATTTCCAAAAAAAAAAAAAACTTCTTCGCTGGGTCTCGTTCAAAATTTGAACACGAATCCTAAGCGAGCAAATCGATTTAAACGAAACTGCTCACACGTACTCTTTGGCTTGTTTGTGTTCTATGCTACGAGACACTATCGAACATGATGATATGATGATGGGGTAAGATATTCCGCTCCCCATTCTAACTTTCCTACTTCCTCTTCTTTTTCCTATCCCCTCTGTTATCCTTCCTTTTAACGACGTTGTACAATGGGTCAATTCGACCTCCGGGTACTGTACTTTTCTTAGTTGACAAGTCCACGTCCTCTAACCTAACCTAACCTAACCTAAGATATTCTGTAGAATTAAGTTGACAGATCGATTGCTTTTGCTTCACTGACTTTCTGAATCTAAACTCCAAAGCTATTCTTCCAACAGATATCGATATCAGAGATCAGCAACGAGTATTCAAAACGATGAGTAGATTCGACTCATACTTATAATTTCAGCTACTTATACGCATTCATACTTATTTTAATATCATACTCATACTACTCATATTCAAAGTTAGAAATACTCATCGTACTCATACTTAACAATACGCACGATGTTGTTGATTTCGAAACTCCATGATTCAACATATACACGAAGCACAAAATAAGTATGATTCGAGTACGAACACCACAATACTCGCTAGAAGGTTGTGTGTGTGCTTTGCTTGCTGTCTTTGTCTTTTCTTTTCTCTTCTTTTGTAAATGCAACAATAACAACTACTGTAAACTTTGATAAATGATTCGAGTGACTCGAATCATTCGTAAGTATTATAAGTATTTTTCTAAATTTATGAATCTGAATGAATAGGCGTATGAATCAAACAATGAATCGAATGTTTTGAGTTTGATGTCAACGTTGTACTCATACTCATTGCAACCTATTCTTATAAATCAATGTTGTAGCGAGTACGAATGAATCAGAGTAGTTGAATTTTAATACTCTTGACTCACTCATACTCAAAATTTCATAAGTGCCTATGAGTAGCGAAAATACGATTCATTGCTGATCTCTGATCTATATATTCGCGGTTTAGCTATTAAAGTTATAAAATAAAGGTATCCAAAATAAGAACATTCCATATCTATCATAAACTGCCTCTGAAAATAATGTTTTATTGTTGTCATCTGTCCCACAAACTACATTATTGTGGAGGGGATGTTATCTAGTCGAGCTAGATCCACTGACAACACTTTCTATGCTTTTATGCTGCAACCTATGCTGCTGTTGTGACGAAGTGACATTAACATATCATCTATTTGTTTATTTTTATGTTGGTACGCCCTTTTTACCAACAGCATTGCACCAGTTCACAGTGCTACAAAGTGACCCCCGCCACTAAGGGTTTAACTAGCTGCACCACCAGAAAATTAAAACTTTAAGAAATTAATGGAAATTACGGACAAGACAAGAAAAAAGAAATACAAAAAATATTTGCAACATTTCCCACACCAACACCATCAACGACAAAGGAAACAACATGCTCTGCATTGCAATCTGATATGGCAGGGGCAACATTAAAAATATTTTTTAAAGTGATCACATGCTGTTAGGGGACAAGGAGAGTAGTTGATAATTAAAAATAAAAAGTTATTTTCGCTTTTGTTTTTTACAATATGGGTTAGAGAACTTTGTCCAAAAAGCTAAAGTGTAAGCTGATATAGTTTACCAACTATTTTGGGAGCATAATTCCATTGAAAAGTTGATAACAACATTATGGTTGTGGCAACACAGTTTGTTTTCCTCAAAATAACTTCCATAGTGTTTTGTGTCTACACACAGATAATTTGTGCCATACGAAAATGGTCACAGGGAAGTGGCAACTTCTTCGTTTCGTTTTGGCTTTAAATTTGTTGGCTTTTAAAAGTGGTGAAAAGTTTCTTTAGTTAAACGCAGATTGGGGGGAAGATTACGAGTAATTATACATGTATTGAATAAAAAAATCAGGAAATGAATCTTTAAAGAGATAGACCAAATAAATGTGGATTTAAATATTACTTTAAACCATAAAAACGTAAAAATAATTCAAAACGAGATTTTAATTAATCCACGCTGATCAACAAAAATGGTAATCAACCTCGTAATGTGGGTAACTAAGTCGGTAGTGCAAAACAAAACCACTTCCATATAAAATACCACGGCATGGCTGTTTTCCACAAATATGTTGTGATAAATTTAATTAAACTAGTACTTCTCTTCTGCGAGTAGAGGTAGCAATTGATAATTTCGGATTCTTAGAAAATAACGCCATCTTCATCGTTAGAAACCCAACGAGTTGCTATGCGTTTATTTTTAATTTTTTCACACGAGTGCGACCATAACAGCCGTTATTCGCAGTGCTTCATTGAAAACTTCTCTATCGCGTTCCAGTTCGATTCGGATTGCAGCATCTCGAACTTTATTTTCATTTGATGTTCGCTGAATCTCGAGCATTTGAACACAACATGTTCTGGAATTTGGTATGCACTGGAATATTGGATCGTGGTGAGATGTAGTGTCTGAAGCACTTTAGGTAACAAACATAACCATCACTTTGTTTTAGGAGATCGGTTAGGTTATAGTTGACCTCTCTATAAATTCTATAAATCCGTTTTCCAATATCATTTATTAGTTTGTAGGACTATCTAGAATAACCTGAGGTTGGTAACCATCCTTTGAACAGGACACTGTAGACTCAGAGTACACTTATTTAGAATGGCGGTTGTGTCTCGAGCCTTACATTTACATCGGAGCACATTATTGGAACCTGTAAGGCATTTATACATATTAAGTACTAGACAGCGATTTGTAATTGTTGACACCAGCATTCCGAAATTTGTCAGGGTAATAGGCGTGGTTGAATTAGACGACATTTGATTGAATTTGTGACTTTGTTACTTGTCTAGGGATGATGATGGGCATTGTAGAAAATTTATAATTCTTAAAATATTGTTACGAAAATGGAAATGGTGTTCTTAAAATGATAAACAAAAGCTCCAAAAACAAAAATAATTTACTTGTTTACATGATCAACGAATAAACAAAAATATAGCAACAACATCAGTATAAAAAAATTAGGGGACAAAGAAGTAAACAAGCAACAACAACAGTGCAGTATAAAAAAAATCGGATAATCAGTAAACAGGCAACAACAACACTGCAAGCAACTTGTTTACATTTATAGAGATTTCGCGAAGGCAAAGACATTCTCCTTCAAGTGCATTCATCAGACTGCTTACCCTGCGATATAAAAGGCAAGACAGAGCAGGCAACGGTGGTTCAGTAAGATTTTAGTCAGTCTTGTGTGAAGACACGTGGGTTCAGTAAGAATTCAGTCAGTCTTGTGTGAAGACACGTTGCGTGTGAAGAGAATAATTGTAGTTTGAAGATCTCTGTTATAAAGATCTATTGAACAATTGTTATTGTGTACGCGGAAGAAGTGTAAAGAATAATAACAATTAAAGTAAATTGTTGTTGTTTAAGTCAAATCGTGAAAGGTTGCACACGGAATTGTGCGAACAATAAATAATTGATTTGAAACTAAACACAAATTTATTTTTATATTATTTGCATATCTACGAACTCATATTTTTAACCTTTTTAAAAGGGTAAAAACGTAACAATATGAAAGCTTCTAAGGGGTTAGTATACTTCCAAAGGGTCTTCGTTGATTTCTGTTTTTTCAGATAAATTTATTTAAACAAATCACACTTTTTATATATTAAAGAGGACATTTATTCGTTTATAAAAATTTATTTTTTATTCAATTATGGTGAAGTCCGGCGGTGGTACGGCAGCCTAAAGAGGGTTATCTGTAAATCTAGCCACCATTATCTGAAGAGTTAAGAGTGTCTGAGAGCATTTGAAGTGGTTCCTTGTAAAATATGGTACTGGTTACAGCCTGAACGAGGATATTTTAAGGTCAAAATAAAAAAATATAACGGACGTTTTGAAGCCACAAAACAGATTTTGGTAGGATGAAGGTGGTACAAATTGCTCGAAGTCCACCCTAGGTGGCTGGCGGCATCATTGATCCATATTTATTTGATAGCTTGAATTAGATAATATGTATGTAGCTTACCGGTGTGTAATCATAGGAAGACGGTGCTACGTACCACGTAGCTCATGTTGAAAACGACATTGTCTAGGCTTTCACTGTCAACAGCGAGCACGATAGATTGATGGCTACCAACTTCTTTTGGCTCGAATTGGATAATATGGATCTTAGCGGTATGTGATCATAGAAGGCCGGTGCTATGTGTCACGTAGCTAATGTCACATTGGATAATATGCATGAGCGATTTGAGGGTATGGTCATCTCACATGGAAATAATGTGAACTGCATATCAAAATCGTGGAATTTGATATCGATTTCTCAAGTCGTTGGAGCATGCGAATAAACTACAAACTACAGCGGTCCTTAGAGCCAACAGAACTCATGTCATCGGTCAAATTCAGTCTGATTTATGAGTCAGAAACATGGAAAATTTTACATTTAAGATGCGCTGTACCCAGAGAAGCCGTGCCGGACATTTAAACGAAGCTATTATATTCTACACATAATGGCAATGATAGGTATTTCAAACGAATATCAAATTTCAATGATTTTTTAATTTAAAGGCAGGAAGCACTTGAAAAAAGCTTTTATATGTGATGTATCAAAACAGGTTGAATACATCATATTGCACCAGATCGAACTTTCATGAAGTTCGATGCGCCTATCCGACTAATTTTTTTTTTCCGCTGAGGAGGAGTAAATGTACCTAACCGCACCATAGCGGAAGTCGTCACTATCCCCCCTGTGTGGGGCCCTCACCCACTAAATCTCCCCCTCCTCTTTTGGACTATTTGTTCCCACTCCAGAATTACCGTGGTATTACTTCGAAGTGTCTATCCGACTAATGGTAATCGGTAAATTAGGCACGGTTTTCTATTGACGATTTTCAGAAACAACTGACAAGATTGTCATTAAATGGTAGCTGAAATAAAGGCAGCAGCTAGGCTTAGTCCTTAATTCTCTATTTTATATACACATGTGGGATTAAATTCTTATAAAACAAAGCACTTCACATCTTGAAGTTTCCACATAATTTTGTTCTTTTATAAAAATGACTCGAAAGCAATTAAAATTCATTTTTTATTTGTAATTTTACGCTCCTTTTTTCACTTTTTCTATTATTTTCTGCTCATATGCCTGAGAGAGCCTTGGTAAATGAACTACAAATACAATCTGGGCGTTAAAGAATCACGTGACGACAACGACAACAACAACAAAAAAATAGAAAGAAAGAAAAAACTAAAACAATACAAAACGAAATCTCCCCCATTTGAGAGAACATACATATATGACCGAAAGGATCATCAAGGATTGTAAACAAATGCACAGAACTGGGAGCAAATAATAAACAAAAACAAAAACAAAAAATAAAATGGAATGGAAAAACAGATATAAAAAGAAAAGAAGAAAAGACAAGAAAATGGGGAAAGAAAATTAAATTCCCTATGAAATCTTTTAACATTCGACGAACCCAACAGCCAACCAACGAAGTGTAAATAAAAATCACGTTCTAAACACATGGAAAACTCAGCTGGCTAAGAATGTTGCAAGCAACAACCAAATATGTAGCTACAGTGAAGCACCAGCAACACTGGTAAGCAAATAAGATGCAGGATTATTAGAAAACTTTAAAAGTCGGTGTAGCGTGTACTGTTAATTACAGCTTAAGAAAGTAAAAAAGGAAACAAGAAATGAAATTCATGCTACCACATGTCATATACTCGTCTGAAAGAAAGCGGGAGAGTATAGATTCCTACGATTACCTCAAAAAGCTGTTTGCTGCTGCTACTTCATGTTTATGTATTGTAGTAATGGGCATTTTGCATATTATGTTTACATCTTCTACTCTGAGATTCCTCTTTTCTATTTTTTCCTCCCTCATCATATAGTGAGTGTCGAAGATAGGCAGCATCATCATAATATTCATGCAACATCACATGCAACATCATCATCATCCATCTATGTTAGCGGATGAGCATCATATTAAACAATTCATTTTTGATTTTGTTTTTTCCTGAGCTTGTTGTCAATCGAAAAAGTTACAGAAAAAGTGCAAAAAGATTGCAAAAATTCTGTTTAATTCAATGGCATACAAGTGGCAAGAAGCAAATATACGAGCAAACCATAAAGCAAACACAAAAACAGGAAAAAAAAACACACATATTCTTACATTAAAATAAAGAGAAACGAGTTGTTGTATCCTTTTAGAATTGTTGTTGTCATAGAAGAGGTGACAAACGTTGTAAAAAATAGGGGAGTCCCTCTGTAGGCCCACAGTAAGGTGTGTATAACCACATCTAAGGTTGTCTAAGAAAGCCGGGAGATTTTAGAGGAGATATCAAGATGTTTGACGTTTACTCTCGTATGAGTTCCTGAACATGGGGACTTTGAAGGCAATAACACAGCAGACGTACATGCATATGTTGATACAACAGAAAATTGTCATATCTCTAAAGAGCTCCAAACAAATTTCATTAGTTTCAAAAAGACGAAACCACGAATCCACTGGAATAGCGACCAGACAGAACTAACCCTATATGGATTAGGTTAGAGGACGTGTACTTGTCCGTTAAGACAAGTACAATACCCGGAGGTCGAAATTGACCCATTGTACAACCCTATATGGATATACGATGAAATAAATTTACGTTAAACCTGTCCAAAGTCTAGCTTAAGAACAGTGTCCATTAGAGCGGGTCGCTCTCTATGGACAAAAAAAAAGTTGAGTCAGTCACCCCCTAGGATTAAAGATATTTTAATAACATTTCCAAAAATGTAAAAATTATTTTTTTGCCACGCCTAGAAATACCGCCCTTTTTGTTTTTTATATACTACGTCGCCATTTTGGGTCCGATGGGAATTACTGATTTTGGGGAAGGATCCGAGATATCAGAAGTCGCGCATAGAATATAACGTCGAATTAAAAAATCGTCTTAGAGTGAAATATAGCAAAATGGCGACGTAGTATATAAAAAACAAAAAGGGCGGTATTTCTAGGCGTGGCAAAAAAGAAATTTTTATAGTTTTGGGAACGTTATTAACATATCTTTAATTCTAAGGGGTGACTGGCTCAACTTTTTTTTTCGACCCACCCTAGTGTCCATTATAGCAATTTTAAAAGGAACAACGGCCTTTGGATGATTACCCCCTGTTAGCTCAAAAGGTTATATCTTCTGTAACCACGAGGAAAATGAGGAAACTATAGTACAGGCATCCAGAACTTATTGGCAGAACGTCGCTATTCAAAGGCGATTTAAACAGAATTCATATTCTCATATCGAGATGTATGAGAAACGCCAGCCAGGATTTATAGTTATAAGCCAGCTGCCAATGTAGCCTAGGTTAACCTATCCAAGCAGTAATTTGAAAATGAAGTCCATCAAAACTTCGAAATGGTGCTTGAAACAAAATTAATTAACAGTGCAGTTTTTATTACGTGCGGAGGCACAAACAATTTTATATGAAATCTGGACAACTAGGCGAATAAGAAGGATAACTTTCCAAGAGAATTTTCACAATTTGGTGTACCTTTAAAAGATAACGAAAATATCGCTACATTAACACATTGGCCACAGCTGATTGCTTATTTTTTCTATTTTTTAAAATGCTTTTTGCATTCAAACATTACACGTTGTTTACCAAATGGAGTGATTATAACCAGGGTAGCCAAAACGACTAAAAGGCTACGGTTTCCCGCTGTTTTTAATTTTGTTTTTTCTGTTTTGAAGAGAAGAAAATTATATTTTCTGTTGATTTTGTTTATGATTTTCTGTTTTTTTTTTTTTTTTCTGAATAAATATGTTTGTGTAGCAGTTTGTGTTGACTACAATGCATCACAGATTTATGGAAATGTATAGGCTTTTCTGCAGGGATCAATGTCCTGTGCAGAAACTTGAGTTGAGTTTTAAACTTTTTCTTTCAGTTCTGCTTTTATATTTTTATGTTCCAAAAGTAGTACGAGTATCATCTGCATCAGCATCATCGCTATACCAGCGCTATACAATGTACGGCTCCCCTAACATGTAAATATCACGTTAGGAAAGAAGCATTTCGTTTCAAAAGGAATGATGACTTTCGTTAAATGGGATGAAAATTTATAACAAAAAAAAGAAAAATAAAGCAATAACAATTATATGTACATACAGTAAAAAAAAAAGAAAGAAAGAAGCAGCAGTGAATAATTGTAGTTTGAAAAGGACTACAAACGAAATGAAAGGCTAAGCCTAGGCAAGCCAGCAAAGCAACGCAAAGCAAATCCAACACATATTCAAACAAATAATTTCAAAAGTAAAGAGCACTTCAAGCAACAAGCTGAGCTGTGAGCGAAATAAGCGATATACACATCATCATCATTATCATCATCACCTTCATCGCTGTCATTATGCTCATGTATAGGTAACAAAGCTGCTGCCCTAGCACAGTAAAACCATTGAGTAGAGTAATGGAAGAAAAAAAAAACAAAAACTGTTACAAAAGAAGAACTGAGGAATCATTTGAAAGGAAACCTACATAAAGATTTTCCTATTTTGCACCCTATTTGCAACAACACCAACAACAATAACACAAAAATACACATACCAATGCAGAGACATATGTAGGCAGGGAATTCTATTATTTATTTTTTTTTTGCTCTCAAATGGTGCAATTGATAAGTTACTTTATGAGAAGCTTTTGTTACCAAAACTAAAAATCCTGAGGTACCCAATGACACACGTGAAGTTTACACTGATGGCTCAAAGATGTGTGAGGAGTAAATTCGTTGAAGGTTCTGATATCAGAGCACCTGACTACTGCAGTATTATCCATGGAGAACATGGGTATTTTGAAAGCTGTTAAATGATTGTTGGAGCGGCGGGATTTTTCATGAATATCCTTTACTCGGACAGCCAGGCTATAATTAAGTCCCTAATAAACGTAGTTCATAAATGCCGAGGATTTCTCATTGAAATTTCGTATCATTTAACCGTAGATCGAGCTTTGTATCAAAAATGATACATTTCAATTTTTGAGACTATATAACTTTAATTCAGAAAAAGTTAGACACCTGATATTTTTTGAATTCGTTAGTATTGTTATTGTCATTATTTTAAAACAAATAAAAAATGAAAATTTCAGATAGAGGTGAAGAAAATCAAAAACTTCATAATTCTGTCTTTGTATCATTTTTGATACATACGACTTTGCTAGCGATTCTTTAGTGTTGTGTTTGAAATTTTTTTAGGTTTTCAAAGATTTTGTGAAGTTTTATCGTAAATAATACGTTATTTATGGTATTTAAGAAGGAATTGAAAGATAAGTGTTGGAGGAAAGTGAAAAGGTTGAATTGTCTGTTCATGATATATCCTTGATATTGACGGTTGTAGACCAAGGTCCAAACCTCTGGTTAGTTATGTCCCATTTACAACGAAAGGTTGTAATGACCGATTATATATGTATATAATATTTCTGCTGCTGGAGACTCTAAAGAAGAAGAAAACAGAAGTATTGGGAGCAACAAACGTTACAATCAGATGTTTATCGCCAAATATAGTACGACTTTAGTAGTTTGGGAAGCAGCTGTTTCTTGAAATGTTGTAGAGTCTTTCTTACTGCTCTTCTCATATTTATCTCACGTGATGGACAAACATTATAAAAGAGTATTTCGTCCTATTTTTTATTTCATTGATATTACGGAAGGATAATATTTCGGTCAACTACGAACGTATGCGATAACAGAATCATTCGGTTTGATAATGTGCTACTCGGAAATAATGATAAATTTACATCTATTACGCCTTTTCGAAAAATGAGCTGAAAGTCTTTCAGCTTTTAATAATCCCAATAATTTTGTCGCTCTAGATTAGTAACTAATTGAATTTTATGGTCGTTATAAATTTCGTGGTCCACCGAAACGGAATTGGCAGTTTTACATTCATGTACATGCTACGTGCGTAGCAACTACTTACAGCCGTATTTGTAGAAACCCGTATCCGGGAAAATAGAGAGGAACCCAAGACAAAGCCTTGTTATTGATATAATCGATGTTCTATTGCTACGGGAGACTTTTTTACTTCACATGACGTTGAAAACAAATTTTTCTAACAAAATATAACAATGGTTTGTACCATTAGGTTTCAGCCAGCCCTCAATTGAGAGTGTTACTGATGCGAGTGACAATAAGCTGCCGCATCTAAACAATTGGAAACTTATAAATCGCCGCAAAGCAAGGATGCTAGATGCCAAATTATTGCCATTTAGATAAAAATAAAACCAATCTGACATGAAGTGTTTGATTTTTACGTAAAAAACCATACTGCAACGTACATCATGTCAAAAATTTTGACGTAAATTTCATAAAAGTGATAATAAAATATAATAATATAAAATAGTTTTATTAAAATGAATTAAAATAAATCAAAATATTAAAATTTTTTAACAAAATCTATCAATAATCATGAAAATACTATGTACCACAAGTATGTATCAAAAGTGATACATAAGCTAGAATTGTGAAGTTTTTTTAAGGCTCGATCTACGGTTAAAGGTAACTCTTATATGGGTCCTGGGACTTAGGGACATCGTTGGAAATTGCATTGCTGATGAGCTCCCCTGGGTCGGTACGGAGCTCGCACTCTCCGACAATCTTCAGGTCATAGGTATTCTGATTGAAGTCGTCGTGGTCTAGTAGTTAGTGTGTTGGCTTATTAGACTGAAGGCCCGAGTTCGAATCCCAGGTCAAACATCAAAAACGAAAATATTTCTTCGGCGACTTCCTCTCAGCAGATTTCTGGCAAAAACTCTGAGAGTAAATAAAATTGCCATGAAAAGCTTCTCAATAAAATTTGTCGTTCGGAGTCGACTTTAAACTGTAGGTCCCGCCACTCATGTATAAAACTAACACACACAACATGAGTGGTGTGAGAAGCTAGGACTGAAGGGTGCGGGCTTCTTGGGGACGATTGCTGTAGACTGTCTAATGGTGAAGGTATAGCACTGGCCATTTTATAGTCACCTAGCAGCAACTCGTTTCCTTGCCGTTCGCATATTGAGATGTCCACAAACACTACTCCCTCTCTTCCACCTTCCTATAACCCAATTTCATAAAAACCTGCACAATGCACTGCATGCGTAGGGGCCATCCCCTGAGTGCTGGTTTCACCAAAAAAAAACAGAAAAAAGGTATTCTGATTGCCACAATTTAATTGGATTTACAGGGAGGCCTAATTTCGTTGGCAGCAGGAAACATATCGCCAAACTATGCTGGACACATATAGAATAAGAAGAGGACCAACCCACTTCTTTCCTTGAATTGCACGGTTATCCATTGCACAATAGCGATTATCATGGGCCACTGTCATTTTGGTAGGCAAGCCGAAAGACTCGGCATTCTGGCAAATTACTTCTTCAGGAGCTGTGTGCCTTTTACCTTATGTGTCAGTGTCCTAATATTCTTATGAAAAGACCGACGTATTTGACCACTTATTTTCTGACATCCTTGATCGAGTTCTCTAATATGAAGATCGCTGCAATAGCAAGATTTAATTTGGATTCGGGTTAGTTTCCATTGGAAAGTATGTGATCTTTGGGTTGAATATTGAATGTGATATCACAACGCTGGCCTAATTGGAGGGTCCTCCATCATACCTAACCGAAACTAAGCTACCAATATAGTAATACAAATTGGAAACATTATTTCCTTTTGTAGCAGGAACTGGAAATTCTACAAAAAGAAAATTTTCTGTAAAATTAAGCGGTTTTGAGCCAGTAAGATCAAATCTGATTTCCGCATAGTTGGCCCACAGTATTTTGGAAATACTGAGTGTGTTGAATAGAATTTAACGCCATTTGACACTAAGGGATTACTCGTGGATAGAGTGAGAAAGAGAGAGAATTGAATAAGAAAGGTATTCCCTTTTCCATTGACTTAACAATTGGGCCTCGTTACCATACACATGTTTTGTCAAGTAGAACTTACATTCAAAACACGATTAAGATGTATGAAGGAGTATGTTTTACTTCGTATTTTATGATGTTTTTATTCTGAGTACATGACTTCAATATAAATTTTTTTGTTGATTTATATGCATATAATATGTATACTGCATAATTATTTATATTATAAAATATAAATAAGAATGAAGTACTTAAAAACAAAATGACCCACACCTAGTTTTGAACAACAAAAATTATGAGAGTTTTTTCGGGGAATTATCACTTTTCAGGGTTTCCAGAGAACTCACAAGGCAGCTCTATGAAGACCTCATCTTCTTGTACAATTGGGATAAAATGAGAGTGCATTGGCTACAAAATATTACTCATTATGAATAGTTTCCTTTACAACCCTCCAATAAGAAGCCATAGTCAAAGCCAAAGAATGTTCAATTTCTGTGGTTCTTGATTTTTTTTTTTTTTGCCTTTCCAAGAGCTTCAAATAATTAGTAACGACCTCAATAGTGTTATGGTAACTGAACTGGGAGTATGAAACTGCAACGTAATAAAGAAGAACTTGTAACAAACAGGATAACAGTTCCTAACACAATACAACTACTACAATTAGTATTTGTTGTTGTTGCTGTAGTTATTGTGGGGGAAAGTTTCATGAAAGCAGGAAAGAATGAATGGGCTTGTGCTCATGTTTTTAACAAATTATGCGAAGAGCCTTAAAAGAAACACGAACTCAACACAACACAGCGTAATACAACAAGAAGAAGAAAAAAAGAAACGACTTTCTTAGTATACTAGAACTCATGTATGACTTGTTACTCCTGCTACTGCTCCTATAGATTCTGTTCATTGTGTCAACAAAGAAACAATGATTCTAGGAATTACAACGAAGAAAATAATAGGGGAGCGTTCGTCTTGAGTGGAGGTTAATGACAATATAATCCTACAAGGATATGTAGAGGAGGAAGAGAGTGAAAGGGTGAGAGAGATGGAGAGAATGGGTATCCCTTGTGACATAATAGCTAGGGTTTGGGGATGACCACTTAACAATTTCATAAATTTAATGTGAAACAAGTAGAAACAAGTAAAAACGTACAACAATTCGAAGCAAGTAAAGTTAACTTAACAGCCATTAAGAAGGAATACATGTAACGCAGCCATCCAACCATTCATCTATCCACTCACTCACCCATCCATGCATTTGCTGGCTTCTTTTCTTTTTTTTTTTCTTTTGGTGTTTTGCCTACGCATTTTTTATCCCCTTTTTATTATTTTTTTATTCTTATTCTCTGTTTTCCTTATCCTTGTTGTTATTACTCCTTTCTTGGGTTCTTCTTCTGCAGTGTACATATATGCGTATATTCCTCCGTTTCTTTTGCTCTTCACTTCAATTTACTCTTTGCCTGCCACATGGTTTCCATACTTGCCTTTCACCGTAAACAGGAAATTCTTTGATGTGTAAATAAAATCTATGCGTAGATTTGCTAGAGAAGTAGAATGCCAGAGAAGTAGAGGGGACATTGGGTCTCACTCCTGCGTTTGACTCCAAAGACATGTGCATATGACAAATTGTCTGAGGGTTTTGGTTTGAAGGTGGTGAAATGCATGCGTCAGTACACTCTTCTTTCAATGCAATGACATTTGAATTGTGTCCCAACCAATGTAACTAACACTCCATCTAAGAACACATGAAATGATTCGTTTGCATATTTTATGACTTTAAGATTGATTCTGTTGCATGGTGTTAATAAAATACTTTAAAGTTACACTTTTCCTGCAAAAGTATTTTAAACAAAATTTTCGATTAAAAATACCAGGACGTTTAAAACAAAAATTATCAAATTTTTGCCATTTTCGGTGTTAGTATTGATGAGGTCTTCATGGCTTCAATATTTTAAGGAAGATAATTTTTAATCCAAAAGTGAACGTTATTTTATCCACTTCATTCAGTCCAGGAGAGAGGTTGTTGGATAATAGAAGTCCATGGTTTATACCACATATCCCCCACAAATACGAAACGCGTGATGGGTTTTTCCAAAAGTTAATGAAAGTAAATTCTAGTACCAGTAGGGTTATGCATGAATGGTTCTACATTTGGGTGCAGAACAGAGATTAGCAATGAATCGTTTTTCCGCTACTCATAAGCACTCAGGCAATTTTGAGTATGAGTGAATCAACAGAATTGAAATTCAACTACTCTGATTCATTCGTACTCGCTACAGCATTGATTTATAAGTATAGATTACAATGAGTATGAGTACAACGTTGACATCAAACTCACAACATTCGAAATGTGTTTGATTCATACGCCTACTCATTCTGATTCATAAATTTAGAAAAATACTTATAATACTTATAAGTGATTCGAGTGGCTCGAATCATTCATCAAAATTTACAGCCATTGTTATTGTTGCATATACAAACAAAGAAGAAAGGAAAGACAAAGACAACAAGCAAAGCATACACACAATCTTCTTGTGAGTATAGTAGTGTTCGTACGCGAATCATACTTATTTTGTGCTTCGTGTAAATGTTAAGTAGAGACGAGTCGAAGTCAATAACATCGTGCGTATTGTTAAGTATGAATACGACGAGTACTTCCAACTTTGAGTATGAGTAGTATGAGTATCATATTAAAATAAGTATGAATGCGTATAAGTATCAGAAATAATAAGTATGACTCGAATCTACTCATCGTTTTGAATACTCGTTGCTGATCTCTGGTGCAGAACTTAAAAATCCCTAACAATGGTATCTCAAAAAAGCTACTTTATGCTTAACCACAGCCCATGTGGTACAGCAAATTGAAGCCCCTTGATAAGTAGGAACAAAATTAGACCCCCTGAGCCTAACACATGTCATTCTATACGATTGTTGTGTAACCCACAATTTCGAATAGTGCTTTGATTCTAAAACGTATTAGACTTGAAGGTTCATGTAAACTTTAATCGATTGCATGCGATGGATAACTATGGATAATACTTTTAAGAAATTTATATGGCATCGGTGAATAAGAATACAAAGTCTTTAAATTATTTACCCAAAATGTAGATACTCAGTGTCCGTTCATACATACAGTGAGCGTCAAAAGAAAGTGTACACTATGGATAAAATTCTAACAATCTTAACTCAAGTTTTCCACTTAAGGAGAGTGCCCGAAAAAATTTTACAATATTTCAAAAATTTTCTAATTCTTTTCTTCTTGTTTCAATTTTAAAAACTGGCAATAAAATAATTTGAAAAAAATTAACGGTAATTTATTAACGTATACTTTTTTGAATTGTACACTTTCTTTTGACGCTCACAGTATATACATAATTGGGCATTGCAACCCCTTAGTCAGGATTACGAACTAGTTTCGCACACCACTTTATGTTGTGTGTGTTAATTTTATACATGAGTGGCGTGACCTACAGTTTAAAGTCGGTTCCGAACAGTGGATTTTTGAGAAACTTTTATTTACTCTCAGAGTTTTTGCCAGCAATCTGTTGAGAGACAGTCGCCGAAGAAATATTTCCTCATATTTTGTTTAGTTGGAGATGTCTGTCCTGGGATTTGAACCATGGCCTCACTTCTGGTAAGCCAACATATTACCTACTAAAATACGGCGGTTATTGGAGGTTCCATTGTTAAAATTGTTATATGTAATCAGCTTAGTTTTAAAGTTTTTGCTTAACAAAGTACATTTGTTTGCATAAAAGATGCCACAATTCTGAAAAGAAATTAAATAAGAAGCATAAGAGTCACCAAGGTTAGGTTAGGTTAGGTTAGAGGACGTGTACTTGTCAACTGTGACAAGTACAACTGTGACAAGTACAGTACCCGGAGGTCGAATTGACCCATTGTACAACATCCTAGCTTCTCACACCACTCGTGTTGTGTGCGTTAATTTTATACATGAGTGGCGGGACCTACAGTTTAAAGTCGACTCCGAACGAAAGATTTTTGAGAAGCTTTTCATGGCAATTTTTACTCTCAGAGTTTTTGCCAGAAATCTGCTGAGAGGAAGTCGCCGAAGAAATATTTTCATATTTACGTCTGACGTGTCTGACCTGGGAGTTGAACTCGGGCCTTTCGTCTAATAAGCCAACACACTACCTACTAGACTACGGCGACTTCAAGAGTCATCAAAGTAAATGATTTTCTTAACACACTATCTTTATTATACGATAACTCACTTGTAGCGATTTTGAGTGCGTAATACTTCATAGAGAAAATAAATTCATTAGTTTACCATGCTTTGGTAAAATGATTTCCAAATATTTGGTAAAGCAAGAAGTCAACAAATAATTTAAAACAGACAAAAATCGTAAGAAGAATCCATTAAAGCAGTATTCGCTGCATTTCTTTTAATTTTATTCTCTTCAAATAGAAGTACCAACCGTAAAAAGAAATTATTGACTTGAAAGAACTACTCCTGTAGAAAAAAAACCCAGAAGGGCTAGTGAGAAGAGAAAGAATCCAAAGAACGAACTCTTAATGGATAAACTTAAGCAGAAAAATCAATTTGCACAACGCCTCATTTAAAGCCGCAGGTTATTAGTAAGTTGTAGAACCACTACACCACTAATGGACTAATGGCCAGCAACATTGGTAAGTAAAAAGAACCAGATTGAGAGGAGGCTATCAACAGCAGCTTAGACTTTGGCCATCCTTGTCTGTTCTACTATGGAAACCACAATTTACTGGCACACACACACACAACACACATGGGCTTCTGTTTAAATCATTATACTGCCCAGTCTATGGTTTACTGTTGCATAAGTAACGCTTGGTTTTTGCAAAATGATCGTAATTGTGATTAGCAGTTAAGTTGTTTGCAGAGAGTAGTATGTTTGCAACAGACTGTTTACAAAGTTTATGGATATTTTATAATGAACTTGCCTCGTCGGTTTTAAGTAATGAAACGGTGATAGTGTGTGTTACGGTATGCAGTTCATCACAATAAAATAAAAAAAAGATATAAAAGAAGCATAAAGGAGAAGAAGAGCAAAAGATGTGGAAGGTAAAGATAATAATATAGCAGTACGTATGTACAGTGGCGAGCAAAAGTGTATGAATGTTACTCAGTTAATCAATTTTTGCTTAACAAAATTTTTGTCGTAAAACCAAATTGAAATATTTTTTAAAGTTTTATTACCTTTTAACTAAACTTTATTCCAAAATAAAAAAAGTAGTAGTACTGTCCAATGCGTTCACAAAAGAATAAATTTGGCCTCCAAATGTATAGCAAATGGACGTCCCAGATTGCTCACCGACACCGATGCACGACATATTGTAAGACTGATGAGAAATAGAGAAACAAAAACACTAAAACTAGCAGCTAGAGCAATAAATAAAAATGTAAGTGAATGGATTGTTAGAAGAGCATTGCGTAGAATTGGACTAGTTTCGGCAGTCAAGCAGAAAAAGCCAGCTTTGTCACACGAGAATGCAAAGGCCCGTCTACAAATTTGTAAAAATTATGGAAGCTGGAATGTGGAAGACTGGAAACGTGTTATTTGGTCCGACGAAACGAAAATTAATCGCTTTCGGTCAGATGGGAAAGAATATTTTTGGCATCGTTCATATGAAAATCTTCGACGTCATCAAGTTAAATAACCGTTAAATGGTGTGGGGCTGCTTCACATGGTGGAACGTTGGTCCTTTGGTCAAAGCAGAAGGAGTAATGAGAAAGGAAGATTACCTGAATATTCTTTAGATGAATTTGCCAGCTTATATGGAAAAAAGCCCATATCAAGAGGAAAATACCTGGTTTCAGCAGGATGGAGATCCGAAGCATACCGCCAAAATTGTTAAAAATTGGCTTTCGAATCAAAATTTTCAACTAATAAAGTGGCCTCCACAAAGCCCAAATCTAAATCCAATTGAAAATTTGTGAGCACTTTTGAAGAGAAGATTGAGAGTATACGAAAGATCTCCAAAAAATGTGGAAGAACTTTGGGCAAGGATTCAAGAAGAATGGGAGAACATCGCTGAACGAAACTATTCATAATCTTGTAGAAAGTATGCCAAAGCGTATCCAAAGTGTTAAAAAGAATAAGGGATTGTGTACGAAATATTAGGAATATAATAGTATTTATGTTTTTAGTTACGTGCAATACTGTTCGAATGAAGTTATTTTATGTTTGAGTTAAATAAATGGATTAAATAATAATATTTTTTTATATACTTGTTTTGTTATAAAATGTTATAAATAAACAATTTAACAAAAATAAAATTATTTTGTTTGGTTTTATTATAAAAAAAATTATTGAGCAATAATTAGTGAACCGAGCAACATTCATACACTTTTGCTCGCCACTGTACGTACACAACTGGCTACTAACATGCCATGCCATGTAGTGAGGTTTACACAATAACCCACTCGGACCTGTGTATATTGGAGAGTGAGGGAGAGAGACAGACCCACTTTATTGGTCTAATTCTGAAAGAAGTGAAATGCTGCACAAATTTTGAAACACTAGCGAGGTAGTTAAAGTTAATTAAAATCTGGCAGGTTAGGGAAGAAAAAAATTATTGTATTCCAGTGATACCAGTATCATTGCTGGGGTCGTTATGGATTTTTGGGTTCCTCAATTAGTATGATAACTGGAGCGTATAATAAAAACTAATCATCTATGCCTTGCGATCATCGCAGATTTTGTTTTATTCCTAAGTATTGGAACTTAATGGGCGTATTGTCTTTAAGTTAATATTTAATAACTGCCTACCCTCATCTAATATTTGAAAATAAATTAATTTTAGATGTTTAATGTTCGTGAGCAGATGCAAGTGTTGGTGTATTCTCCAGAAAGCACTTTATATCGAATATATGTAAGGATGGCGACATCCCTTTATTACAATCTGTCCACAATGTTGTCCACCTTGGAAATAATGATCCATTAAGGCATGCGGTAGTAATAGTGTAAGGGATGCAGTAGCAATCCTGTAAGAACGTGAATACTTCATCGCCACTGTGTTTTGAAGACGGTGTAATATAATATGTGACTCTCAGTCTGAGACAGAGATCAGCAACGAGTATTCAAAACGATGAGTAGATTCGAGTCATACTTATTATTTCTGAGACTTATACGCATTCATACTTATTTTAATATCATACTCATACTACTCATACTCAAAGTTGGAAGTACTCGTCGTATTCATACTTAACAATACGCATGATGTTATTGACTTCGACTCGTCTCTACTTAACATTTACACGAAGCACAAAATAAGTATGATTCGCGTACGAACACTACTATACTCACAAGAAGATTGTGTGTATGCTTTGCTTGTTGTCTTTGTCTTTCCTTTCTTCTTTGTTTGTATATGCAACAAAAACAAAGGCTGTAAATTTTGATGAATGATTCGAGCCACTCGAATCACTTATAAGTATTATAAGTATTTTTCTAAATTTATGAATCAGAATGAGTAGGCGTATGAATCAAACACATTTCAAATGTTGTGAGTTTGATGTCAACGTTGTACTCATACTCATTGTAACCTATACTTATAAATCAATGTTGTAGCGAGTACGAATGAATCAGAGTAGTTGAATTTCAATTCTGTTGATTCACTCATACTCAAAATTGCATGAGTGCTTATGAGTAGCGGAAAAACGATTCATTGCTGATCTCTGCTTTCGATGGAGTCTTGAAATGTTGTCTGTTGTCGAGAAAAAATTAAAATTCCTCTACTCGCTGTCGTACATGTTATGCTTTAATGTTCGTCAAGTAGTAGTCTTGAGTCTTTTCTCAGCATTACAACTGAAGTGAACATTGCTTCTGTGTTTACCCGACTCTGCTGTTTATACATTAACATCCTGAATTAATGAAGTATTGTGAAGGTTTCTTTGAAAAGCAAGATGAAATTTTTGGGAAATTACTTTAAAAGGAGATCTGAGTCTTGCATCAGACTATCTAAAAATAACACAGGTAGATACCAGGACTTTTGACAGAGCGCTGTAGACTAAGGATACATTTTTTGCAGAATGAGGTTTTCTCGAGTCCAATATGTAGGGAATAGGCATTGTTGATATCGAACAGCATTCTGAGGTTTGTCAAGGCAATAGGCTTGAAGGCGACCTAAAAGAAGATTACAATAAATCGTTTGGCTGCAGCGCTAAGGCATGTTTTTACCACAACACACAACAACAATAATATGAACTTGCAGATTTATGGGATATAAGTAAAGGGAAAATTTACACTCAAAGAATTTCGGCACGTTATGAACTTTAAACCGAAAACGAAATATTGAATGAAAATAATGCGTGTGTTCTTATAAAAAAAAAAACTTAATGATAAACTGTTTATAGAAGCTTAAACTGGAATAATCTTAAAAGATAGGACACTTTTTACTAGTCTGAACTAACTGTAGCTCGTTCCTATACTGATGAAATAAAGTTTCACAGGCTCTAACTACTTCTAGTGTATAGGCCTATTTGAAGGCTTAGCGACTTTACAGATAAGAAGGCAAAGAGTCAACGTTTCTTATAGTCAAGATTTCATGATTTTGAAAATGGTTTTAAAAATATTGTGGATTTGATACATTAAAACTCACGGAAGTGCATCACATACATACATAATTGGTCATTACAACCCTTCAGTCAGGATTATTGACCTAGTTTCTCACACCACTTATGTTGTGTGTGTTAATTTTATACATAAGTGGCGGGACCTACAGTTTAAAGTCGACTCCGAACGACAGATTTTTGAGAAACTATTTCATGGCAGGTTTTTATTTACTCTCAGAGTTTTTGCCAGAAATCTGCTGAGAGGAAATCGCCGAAGAAATACTTTTTGTATTTTGTTTTGATGTCTGGCCTGGGGCTCGAACCCTGGCTTTACGTCTAATAAGCCAACACACTACCTACTAGACTACGGCGACTTCATGGAAGTGTATCTATGTTTCTAATAAAAAAAAATAAACGATAATTTTTATGCCTTAAGGTGTTATTATGAATCATTTTCTTCACTGACTTTTTTGCCCATAAAAAATTTTTTATGTCCCCGCTTCAGAGTCTTTTTGAATTTAAAAATTTTTTTTAAAGGATTTTCTCTTTTTCTCATTCCTGAATGCACTGTTCGTCCGTCGTGCATCTTTTCTTATGTTTCTTTTTTTTATTGAATTTAAAAAAATCAATCATTGGCATGAAATTGTTGTCACCTGTTGGTTATAAATTATACACGCCAATACATGGCCAGTTGAAATTGGGCGTAAATAATAACTTCACAGTCTTAGTTGCGGTAGACGATACACCAGCAGTTTAATTATGATACACCAGCAATATAATTAAGTATAATTTACCTTTGTTTTATAAGACTTTTATTGGCTATAATTACTCTGTTAATTTATGCAATACAGAGGCTTTAAAAAGGGTACAGAAACTTTCCAAAGGGAAACCTACACATTTCCTCTCTTTAAGCTCATTTGTAAGTGTTTAAATTATTTCAATAGGTAGTATTGTAATGTAAACGTACAATCAAACGTACATTTTTTTTTTTTTTTGGTGAAACCAGCACACAGGGGATGGCCCCTACTCATGCAGTGCATTGTGCAGGTTTTTAGGAAAATGGAAGAGAACGAGTAGTGTTTGTGGACATCTCAAGATGCGAACGGCAAGGAAATGAGTTGCTGCTAGGTGACTATAAAATGGCCAGTGCTATACCTTCACCATTAGACAGTCTACAGCAATCGTCCCCAAGAAGCCCGCACCCTTCAGTCCTAGCTTCTCACACTACTCATGTTGTGTGTGTTAATTTTATACATGAGTGGCGGGACCTACAGTTTAAAGTCGACTCCGAACGACAAATTTTATTGAGAAGCTTTTCATGGCAATTTTATTTACTCTCAGAGTTTTTACCAGTAATCTGCTGAGAGGAAGTCGGCGAAGAAATATTTTCGTTTTGATGTCTGACCTGGGATACATACATAATTGGTCATTACAACCCTTCAGTCAGGATTAAGTCTTAGCTTCTCACACCATTTATGCTGTGTGCGTTAATTTTATACATGAGTGGCTGGTTTAAAGTTGACTCTGAATGACAGATTTTTGAAAAGCTTTTCATGGCAATTTTATTTACTCCCAGAGTTTTTGCCCGAAATCTGCTGAGAGGAAGTCGCCAAAGAAATATTTTCATATTTTCGTTTTGATGTCTGACCTGGGATTAGAACTCGGGCATTCAGTCTAATAAGCCTAGCCTAGCCTAGTAGCCTAGCCTACTAGACTTCGGCGACTTAATCATAGACCCATGATATGAGCCTTATTCCACCCATCTGTTTGGGGAGTGCTTATATGTAGCAAAGTATCATTATAATATGATCATTATTAAATTGAATTCTATGCTATTCTATTAGGAATTCTAATGATTTTGAGTTTGGTTTGGTTTTATCTTTTACCCTCTAACCATATGCTTATGCTTCAATACGCTGACTTTCTTAAGATTTTGTCTTGCAATATTCAATACAATCGATAGTCTTGTCATGTGGCAATCAAAGAATAATAATTTTCCACTTAATTTACTAATGAATTTATTTTGGGTAAGGGAATTATTGTTATTGTGGTTGAATATCAATATCATACAGGATATTACACTGTTTACATGTTTGAGATTTAAAGTGTTACCCAAATGGAGGATATAGCCTCATCACTACTCCTACAATTTCGTTGTTCAAGAATTAAATCAATAAAGTTGATAACCCATCCCGTTTCGTTCCTGTTCATCATCCTGTTTATGTACTAAATTCATATCGCAACTGAACCAAAAAAATTAAAATTTATGGTACATTTAAGGTGTTCAACAAAAATACTCGCATGTAATATGTCAGTGATCTGCTGGACTTCACTTCTCACTAATTCACTTACTTTATTGGTCGATACAACCCTTTTAGACTGGATTATCTATACCACCCATGTTGTGAGCGTTAATTTTATCCATGAGTAGCGTATCCATGAGATTGCTGGGAAACTTTTCACAGCAATTTTATTTATAAAACACTGCTGAGAGAAAGGAGCCGAAAGATATATTTGTGCGTATTTCGTTTTGATCGAGATATCCTAGTTGGGGTTTAAAACACGGGCTCTCGTCTAAAAAACCAACACAGCCTACTAGACTACGGCGGATTCTCATATAGAGTTATGTATTTCTTACATTTTTTTTCTTCTTCCGCTATGATTTCATTCAAAACGCTCTTGCAGAGATTTGGCCCCTCCGAAATCTTTACGTCACCGGGGATTTCTGGGGTGATGACCCCCCTTTACCGCTTTTCACGCTTAAAACGTTTAGAGATTCAGTTATACAGAAAACACCTTAATCCGCTTGCAGCTACTCTAGTGTATCAAAAAAATGCTTCAATATGGACTTTGGGTTGTCGTTGGTCGACCTTTAGCTCAAATTAAATGGAATAGGGTAAATAATCCCAAACACCTGAGAGACTTACTCACAGATAGCAATGTAATCCATTGATGTTAGACTCCAACTAGAGAGCACCAAGACTTAGATATTCAAAGTCAATATTCCCTTGCATATGTATGTATGTATAGTATATTGTAGGGCTTAGGACCAGATTGATTCTGGTTTAATTTGTTGTCCGACATCTTGCTGAAGTAACAGCTGTCAAATTAGTTGCCATTTGTTCAGTCTACTTCGGCAAATAAAACGACGTGTGTTCGTTGAAATGGGATCTGGAGCAGTTGGAAATTGACCCTAAACTCCAGCAAATGAAGTTAGAAGGTGGTGATTACCAGAGATCAGCAACGAGTATTCAAAACGATGAGTCGATTCGAGTCATACTTATAATTTCAGCTACTTATACGCATTCATACTTATTTTAATATCATACTCATACTACTCATGTTCAAAGTTAGATATACTCATCGTACTCATACTTAACAATACGCACGATGTTGTTGATTTCGACTCTCCATGATTCAACATATACACGAAGCACAAAATAAGTATGATTCGAGTACGAACACCACAATACTCGCTAGAAGGTTGTGTGTGTGCTTTGCTTGCTGTCTTTGTCTTTTCTTTTCTCTTCTTTTGTAAATGCAACAATAACTACTACTGTAAATTTTAGATGAATGATTCGAGTGACTCGAATCATTCCTAAGTATTATAAGTATTTTTCTAAATTTATGAATCTGAATGAGTAGGCGTATGAATCAAGCAATGAATCGAATGTTGTGAGTTTGATGTCAACGTTGTACTCATACTCATTGGAACCTATACTTATAAATCAATGTTGTAGCGAGTACGAATGAATCAGAGTAGTTGAATTTTAATACTCTTGACTCACTCATACTCAAAATGTCATAAGTACCTATGAGTAGCGAAAATACGATTCATTGCTGATCTCTGGTGATTACCAAATGTCAATACTCTAATGTGAATTAATCGTAGCGATACGTGGAATACCGACTGGTCATCCGACTGAAATCGTTTGAATGTGCTAATTCTACTCAAGAAAAAATGGAATGTGATCAATTAATACATTGCTGGACTCTTTCGTTGTACTCTTGGGATTCTCGCCAGATTTTAAATACTCCTTCTCATTATATTATGAATAGAGGGTGAATGAATAGAATCATACTTTTTCTTATTATCCATCTTCCTATTATCTGTTTTTGTCTAGGTTGACAGATTTGGCACCTTGAGCGCTGCTCTGTATTTTTAAATCTTTCTCCAGGGCTTAACGAATATACTGGTGTCTCGTCTCCGTCCAGTATCACTTCCTAGATACTGATTACCTTTTTGTATTCGAAGTGGAATTTATATGCCAGCACTGTACTCTAATGTTAATAGTCTTAGGGCCATTTTTACAACTTGTCGTTAAACTTAGGTTTACTTAAAGATACCTTTAGCTAAAGGAAACTGTAAAGTTACCTTTAACTTATATTCATTATTACAACTTACAGATAAAATAAATTTATCTTTTTCCAAACATATGGCAGTGGCGGAGCAATGTCGATAACACTGGTCAATTAAACAAGTTTTTTTTAAACGCAGTGGCAACGACGGGCTTCGTTTTTCTGTTGTATATGCTCATTTTGTTTATATTTGAAGTTGTCGTATTGAAAATAGCATATAATATGGCAATTTCAAACATAAACTTAACTTTAAAAGTTACCGGAAGGAGGGAGGGATTGAGGATCCCTTTAGTTTAACGCTCACGTCTACCATATTGTCCACTTTTAATAATGAAAAACAATATATCTGTCCCTTAAAATCCACCCTCTAGTTAACGGCAAGTTGTAATAATAGCCCTTAAAGGTGCAATGATGCCTGAGACGAACAAAAAGCGGAAGTTATAAATAAATGTAATGTAATGGAAAACAATTACAAAGTGATACTAACGAGACCATGAGTTTAAGACGAAATAAGAAAAGCTGAATAATGCTTGTAGACAGTAGAGTTGACGATGTCGTTCTAAATAGATGCTAAGAATCCAACAATTTCAAACAAATCGGTGATTTAAATAAGGTTTACTTACACCTTCCATGGTAGACTGAAAGAAACCGAAATATTATGGAGTGGAGTAAACTGAAATAGAGTACACAAAAAAAGGGAAGGCTAAAGCCTAAAGAAGGATAAGAAAGTAAATAAAAGTTGTTAATCATTAATATCTGTTCCCTCAAATTTTTAAATAATAATCATCGGTTTGGAACAACTTGACTACAAATTTCAGTTCTAGAAAATCACTTTCTGATCCATCCTATACTCTGTCAGCTTTGAAAAAAAAAAAAAAAAAAAAAAAAACAATAAGAACTAAGGCTAAAACTAATTTCACTTTGACTAAACAACAATTCTCCACACACACAAATACTTTATAAATTATGAGCTCCACTAAAAGTTTCATATCTTAACGTCCTCTTCAGTATCCTCAGCATAGTTTAAGCGATAAATGTATTAAACGAGTATTTGGGTACTTGAATGGCTTTGTATGCAGATTAGTTTTGGCCATCTTCTGTAAACCGTATTGTTGATTGCAAATACGCTTAAATCGCATTATGACTGCAAACAGACAAAGGCATTATTAAATTGTTGCTGCTGTTGTTGGTGCCGCCTGCTATTCATACACAAATTTGTTTGAGAAGGCAATTGTTATTTGCATTACATACATGCACAGTGTTTTTATTGTTATTGTTATCGTTGTTGTTATTATTACGATTATTATCGTTCTTTGATTATGTCTGTGAAATCTTGTTATTGCTTTCAACTGCATCACACATTTGTACACCATTTCCAAAATGGTATTCGAAATATTTTTCTCTTAAGATTTTAGAATGGTTTCGCTTTAGCAGTGTCTTTTAAAAGGCATGTCAGTATGACAAGATATACCGGAGAGGTATTTTAAATGATAAAACCAATGGTACGACGAGGTCGTACAAGTCAAAAATTTAAAAATTGTTTTTATGTGGAGTTAGAGTTAAAGTGACAAGTGTTCACTTGTCATTTTGTCACACTCTCTCGTTTGCTTTTTGTCTTAAGGACTTAATAACTTAGGATTATTGGTGTTCTATACGGAATGTGAATCTAAAAATTATCATAAGGGACATGTACAAGAAGCTATATAAAACGAAACAGTGACGTTCTGCCTTAAGTCAACGCCGATTGGATAGGAGGACGTTGCCAAAACAGTTTCGTAAAACTTTTTTTAGGAAAAAGTGTCATACATGTCTCTTTTTGATAATAACGTCCTTCGATTCGTGGTGGAGGCAAATGAATAATTAAAGTAGTGGACTTTTATTCGGAGAATCCTGTCCAGGGAAGATAAATACAGTTTCGTCTACACATGATATTATGGCTGGCTGTGGTGGCGTTTAAGAACTGAAATTACTCAAAAAGAGGTTACTTTTGGTAAAAAAAAAGAGTTGTGTCATCAAGAAAACTCAGAAAGTCACACATGCGATAGCGAAAATTATTGAATGAAAACTTCATTGGAAGAAGTCGCCGTAGTCTAAGTAGTGGTTAGTGTGTTGGCTTACTAGACAAAAGGCCCGAGTTCAAATCCCAGGTCAGACATCAAAACGTAAATATGAAAATATTTCTTAGGCGACTTCCTCTCAGCAGTTTTCTGGCAAAAACTCTGAGAGTAAAAATTGCCATGAAAAGCTTCTCAAAAATCTGTCATTCGGAGCCGACTTTAAACTGTAGGTCCCGCCACTCATGTATAAAAATTAACGCACACAACACGAGTGGTGTGAGTAGCTACGACGTTGTACAATGGGTCAATTCGAACTCCGGGTACTGTACTTGTCGCAATTGACAAGTACACGTTCTCTAACCTAACCTAACCTAAACTTCATTGGAATATTTCCGACTTTAAAATTTTGTCAAAATAGAATCGGTTGATGTGAACGAGGTGTCATGGAAATTTTGATGGCACTATATGTGCCCAACTTTCTATAACTTGAGCGCATAAATCAGACCGAAATTGAACGATTGCTGGGGTTACGTTGTCTTTGAGGAACGATGTCCAAAGGGGTCAAACTACAAAGAGAACTTAACGACGGAATACGTACGAATTCGTGTTCAGTTCTGGAGTTTGAGCTCAAAGCTCATCTCTATTAAGGCAACTTTCTACCTACTTATTTATTTTATAAGCACAAATGAAGACGTTAAAGGGAAAAAAGAATTTCGAATATCATTTCATTGAAAATGTAAATATTTGTGATTATTTTCTCTGTTTTTAATACAAAACTAACAAATAAATTTGCCAATTAAGTAATGGAAGAGTTTTAAATATGAAATATTGTTGACAGAGAAATGGTTCAATTAAAATTGTCTTCTTACCTTAATATTATCCTTTAATTAGTCTTTCGTTGCTGTTGTAATAATTAATGAATATCTGCAAGAGATAATAAATTTACCGGAATTAAACAAAAATGCAGTTTTGAAATCAAATTGTATGAAATTGTATGCAAAATATGAAATAATGAGAGTAAAAATGGTCCAAGTGAATAGTTCAAAGTCAATAGCATGGTATAAGAAATATAGAAGGTAGTTTCATTCTCTCTTTATTTTTTAAAATAAGGTTTTTTGAAGTTTTATTTTCTCACAAACTACATATATAGCGTTGCCACATTCATAATTTTGTTGTATATTCCCAATAAATTATTTTTAACAAATGTGTAATTTGGGCTAGTATTTAAAGAATTTCAATTAATTTTTAAAAAAATTGAATTTAAATGTTCCAAGTTTAAAAAAAATCAGTATTAGGCTTATGTAATCAAAATATTTTTCAATTGAATTGAATTTAGTATTTTCATGTGACTTCAAAGAAAATGTGGGAAATTTAAAATTAATATGGTAGCATTATTTTAACGAAAACGTCATAATCCTTAAGCATGTCAGATAGTGAATTTTAAAAAATAAAGAGAGAACTATCTTCTATATTTCTTATACCATGGTCAATAGTACGAGATAGTGCTTTAATTGAAATTGACAGATTTATAAAGTAATGTATGTTAGTTAAACAAAAAACAGCAGACTTCAAATTATATCTCTTTTACATTTAAATATTCAGTTACATACATACATAATTGGTCATTACAACCCTTCAGTTAGGATTACGACCTAGCTTCTCACAACCACTTATGTTGTGTGCGATAATTTTTAATACATGAGTGGCGGGACCTACAGTTTAAAGTCGACTCCGAACGACAGATTTTTGAGAAGCTCTTCTTGCCAATTTTATTTATTCTCAGAGTTTTTGCCAGAAATCTGCTGAGAAGCAGTCGTCGAAGAAATATTTTCATATTTGCATAATTTCGTTTTGATGTCTGACCTGGGGTTTGAACCGTGGACTTACGTCTAATAAGCCGACACACTACGTACTAGACTACAAATACAAAATTAACGCTTATTACGTTCACTATGCCTTCGTAAAAAAATTCAGTTTCAAAACTAAAGTAAATTAAAACACCCATGAAGCTTTTATTTGATTCCAATGCTTAAACCTTCACCTCTACATTAGTTGCAACAGTCCATCATTTTAAGGTAGTTTCCAACGGCTTTGATTGATACGATCTCGATTGTCTAGAAATTCCCAACCAAATTTTTCAAGTGTAGCCTTCAAAGAATGAAATCGAATCAAAAGAAGAAGAAAAAAACAAATAAATATCTGTAGCGGACACGTTACACGTTAAGTCAATTAAATGTAGCATTAAATGTTGCAGTCACAGTGTGAATGCAACAAGGCAACACGTACCACAGCAACAAGCTGGAAAATATTTAGAAAATAGCCAAAATAGTTGCAACAATTTTAAATACCAGACGAGAGCACATTTTTATTAACATGTGTGTGTATGTTTGTCTAATGCATTGAATGTAATGATAAGACTTTGTGGCTTTCAATGGTGAGAAGGGAAGGCACATCTTAAGTTTAACAAAAAGCGCACAAGACAACTGTAAAACCGATTGACGACACCAGCAACATCATCGTCTTCATCATCATTTTTATTATAGAAATACCAACAGTCAATGAGAAACATAGTAAGAGCGACTTACTACAAATCTAGAGCCACACTGACTATTATGTTGAACCGACTTTTAGCAAGTTTGTACTTTCTTGCCACATTAGAGTTAAGTCAAGTTCTAGGTGATCTCTGCTTAACGTGGATTTATTTATGTTTCTATTTCATCTTATGTAACAGAGGAGCCACCACACAGATTAGCTAAGAGATACGAGGTTATCTTTTCGATCAAGAAAGTAGGGCTTTGAACCAAAATAGCTACGCGATGACTCACAAAAGTAGTATACTGATGGATCCATAATGCTCAACGAAGTAGGAGTGGAAAAAGTGAAGACTAAGTCAAGCATTCTGCAACCCATAAAAGCTTGGAATTCTCTACGAAACAGGACACTTAGGAGTATTACTCTTGGATGTTCAATTTGACCTTAGGGTACTTATGTAGACTCTTACTGTGATTACTGTGGAGTGTCAAAATACGCTCTATAATCTCACCACTCAGAACAAAATTACTTTGCTTTGGGTGTAACCACATAGAGAAGAAAAGAGTGGAAGAGGGTTCTGCAAGAATTTCTTTTTTCGGCTTTACAAGGAATTGACCAATACCCATCGTGAAGGAATATTAAAGCAATATTGTTGACATCGACGATTCAGTTGGAAAAGTTTTGCAGCTTTAGCGCTTAGAGAAAAGATTGTGGACACTTTCAGTGGAACTTAGAATTATGTCATATGGATCGCCTGCTCAGCAGATTCAAAACTTGATCACTAACATTGTATAACGTAGGCATAGTCAATACAGGCTGCTATTCGCATAAGGTCTGGCTGAAAACGACTTGTTGGCATTCCCATTAGGATGTTTTGAATTATAAAGACAGTGGTTGACGGATTCACAATGGATTAAAAGGAAGTCATAGTGCAAAAGGTTATATCCTCAAACGTTACTTCCAAAAGGTTATTTACTCCTTTTGGCATTTTTTTCTATACTAGTGGTGTATACAGTACCAATATTTTACTCCTACAGTTGACAACATTCAGGACAATGAAATGCCAATTTGAGTTGCCGTGTTGCAAGTATCGTCCAAGTGACGCTAAATTTTATGACGATCGTTAATCACCCAGATTTGTATTGGATTTGTGATTTTAAACTGTTCTTATTAACTCGAAACTTTGTCGTTTCTTTCTTCCGTTTTAGGCAAAAATCATTCCAACTAATTAGAACCAAACCATTCTAGCATAGCACACCTTCCAAGTGCCTTGCTGGTACAACTGCAGCAATATCATGGATGAAACTCTCAATATTATCTCTTCGGGGATGCTCATTTTAAAAACATTATCATCTCTACAAAGTGTCATATAATAGCGATCGTAGGATATAAGTTTAAGGAACGCTCCTGTCGTAATGGAATGTGAGAAATTTAACAGAAAAATTAATCGAAGACTTTACTAAATGGACCAGATACTTAGGTATCTGAAGTCCCGCAATCATTAAATGATGTAACTCTCATTTAAAATGTCTGGACGATGCGTTGTAATCTCTTAAACATGTGAGATCAGCAACGAGTATTCAAAACGATGAGTAGATTCGAGTCATACTTATAATTTCAGATACTTATACGCATTCATACTTATTTTAATATCATACTCATACTACTCATATTCAAAGTTAAAAATACTCATCGTACTCATACTTAACAATACGCATGATGTTGTTGATTTCGACTCTCCATGATTCAACATATACACGAAGCACAAAATAAGTATGATTCGAGTACGAACACCACAATACGTGCTAGAAGGTTGTGTGTGTGCTTTGCCTGCTGTCTTTGTCTTTTCTTTTCTCTTCTTTTGTAAATGCAACAATAACTACTACTGTAAATTTTGATGAATGATTCGAGTGACTCGAATCATTCGTAAGTATTATAAGTATTTTTCTAAATTTATGAATCTGAATGAGTAGGCGTATGAATCAAACAATGAATCGAATGTTGTGAGTTTGATGTCAACGTTGTACTCATACTCATTGCAACCTATACTTATAAATCAATGTTGTAGCGAGTACGAATGTATCAGAGTAGTTGAATTTCAATACTCTTAACTCACTCATACTCAAAATTTCATGAGTACTTATGAGTAGCGAAAATACGATTCATTGCTGATCTCTGGTGGGTATACGAAGCTCGAATTCTGACTTGGTTTGGCTACACCAAAAATTGAAGATAAACGGCAAATAAATTTCTCATCTCAGACTAAAATCGGTTAATCGCTTCTTCTTCATGTTTCAAACTATTAAAATTCATATTATTTGGCCAATTGGGTTACATTTTCAGTATTGATTAGAAAGTTGTATTAAAACCACATCGTCAAATATGCAATGATGCTGGTTTGTCTCATTCAAAATTCATATTTTTGATTTAATAAATTGATTTGCCAATAGCAGAGACAACAACTATAACAAGGGTGAGGCAAAACCTCAAATTGTCATATCACGGTTATACAATTCGTAAAGCAATACACAGCAGCGACAAAGCAACACTTATTAAACTTTGTTTTTAAAGTATTTGGAACAAAAAGTGGCAAAAATTATAAACATTCCACGATAAACGCAGTAAGAAGACAAAAACTGACAAGAAAACTGAAATAGAAGAAGAATACAATGACGATGATGACGGCAACAATGAATGTTGGCAACCAGAAGAGCTCGGAACTCCAGAAGCCAAATAGTTTTGTGTAAAAATAAAGGCATAACAACTAGTGCTGATGTTGTGCGAACGAATAGACAAATGTTCATGTAACACATGCTATACATGCTGGCAACATGAGGTAAATACATGGGAATACTAAATATGTGCAGCAGTTGTTCTTGTGTACAATAAAACGGCAAAGCAGTGCCTTTAGACAATTCAAAATAGTTGCAATAACTGGCTGGAAGAAGACTTACAAGTAATTTTAACTGACTTAAGGTCCATATTTTAATGTTGCAACTTCACACTACAAGCAAGCAGACAATAAAAGGAAAATCCTTTTGGGAACTAATATGACAAGCAATGCCATTTCCATTGGTTGTGGCTGCAGCAGGACCATCTACATCATCTGTAAGTGTAATGGCTGCAATTGTGTTTTACTCACTGTAGTTGTTGTTTATGAAATATCAGTGACTTATTTGGCACCACTAAAGCTATCATAAAGAGCTTCTGTATTGTTAGTTTCACTCTGACAAAACGAGTGCGGCAAATATGTTCAATGTGGCGAGAGTTAAAGTTTTATAAACATCACCACAATCATGATCATGATGCTACATCATCATCAACAGAATCGTGCATGTTTGTTCATGTCTCAACGTTTCCTTTAGACATTTTGAAGATTTTTTCCCTTCGTTTCCCCATCACAACTCAACTCTTGAACTTTGAAGCTCAAACCGTGCAGTAACTGAAATTCTTTACATTCTGTGGCCTTTAAGGGTTTCCCAAAAACTTGTGACTGTTTTTCGAATACTACTCTCTAGTCGTGTACAAATACTGTAAGCATTTGAGTATCACGTCCAGCAGTTGTGAATCTGCTGCAGTCTATCTGAAGCAATTAAATAACTGATGTCAGCTAAACCATCGTGGTGTAAGTCCCGATAATAAATAAATTGCACTCTCTAGACCGTTCATTAAGTTATAGCCCCGGTTTAGAGGCTGTGCAACTAGACCCAAATTTCCATTTCCACTTTTGCTAACAACGTCTGCATAAGAACAGCTTAAGGTCTACGTATTAAACTTTCGCTGTGCCTTTTTGATAAGCTAAATCGGCCGATACATTTAACTGTGGCTGTGGTAAGACAGCCGTCTCACGAGAATGCGGTAAATCGGAAAAAATTGTAGAAAGTGATGAGATTGCCTGCTTTGCCTGTCACGGGTGTGTTATGCACAACCGCTGATAACTTTTAACTGTCCTACCAATTAAAGTAATGGAAACAAATCGTGTGGGAAAAACCTCCCGTTTTGAGGTTAAGTAGCACTGGAATATGACGTGATAGAGCATACTACCATACCAGAAGACCGATATTCAAATTCTTATAATTTAGGATACTGTCTTCCTTATCCTGTTCAGGTTTCTGCAGATACGACAGATGAGACTGACTGCTATATTAGGGGGAATGAATTCAAAGAATACTCTCTAGAGATATAAATTAGTAAAAGATTTACAAATTTTACTTACTTAAGGATAACGTACATACATACATACATACATAATTGGCCATTACAACCCTTCAGTCAGGATTACGGCCTAATTTCTCACACCACTCATGTTGTGTGCGTTAATTGTATACATGAGTGGTGGGACCTAAAGTTTAACGTCGACTACGAACGACAGATTTTTGAGAAACTTTTTCATGGCAGGTTTTTATTTACTCTCAGAGTTTTTGCCAGAAATCTGCTGAGAGGAAATCGCCGAAGAAATATTTTTTTTCATATTTCGTTTCGATGCCTGACCTGGGATACGAACCCGGGCTTTACGTCTAATAAGCCAACACACTTCCTACTAGACCACGGCGACTGCACTTAAGGATAAGGGATAAAGGATTAAAATCTATTTTCTTGCACCATCTATTCTGTGTGTGTTAATTTTATCCATGAGTGGCGGGACTGTCGACTCCGGCAGACAGATTTGTAAAACTTTTCATGGCATTTTGTTGACTGTCTGAGGTTTTGCAAGACGCCTATCTGAACGCTCCATATGATAATAATTAGTAATAGAACTGTGAGTTATCCGTTCAATAGTATGCATAGGGCGCTTTAGTCCTAAACACATTCGTGACGAGAACTTTTTTCTAGTATTTACCAATTTCTGAGGATTATCATGAGACGGGTCTCAAAGAACATTGAACGTGCGTGCATAAATACGGTCTAGCTTTTCACACCAAATGAAAGATTTGAAAGTTTATGTTTTTTAAGATGTCAGAGATGAGATTTGAACCCGAGCTCTCGCCCAACACACTGCCCAGCAAACTTCAGTAACCACAGAGATGTAGGGATCGAATTAATATATGGAAAAGTATGGATGGGTTTGGGACCACGTCTACTGATAGAAACAGCATTTTAGAATCCGTGGCTGTTTTCGTTTAGTTTTGAACTATCAAACATGATAACTGAAAACAAATTTGAACCGAAATTTTAACTCCAAACTAAATGGAAACTGGAGAAATTTGAAAATGTTTAAAAGTTCCAACTTCTTGCCAACATGCAAACCCTGTAATGAGAGCACGAGTATTACTACACACAACATGTTTACTCGTAAGTTCCTTCTGTTATAACTCGTCTTTTCGTTAGTACGTGAGGTGAAAGTGAATTAGTTGGCGAAAATAAACATCAAATAAAGGAAGTATAAAAAGAAGTCGAGAACTTATAATGCTACTGTTGGCATAACATTGTCTGTTTCTAGAGACCTTCACACCCAACTCGTGCGCCATCATGGACTGTAATAGTCATTAAATTTTCGTTTTCTTCAGGCAAAAGTGCTCAAGAGTTTTCCAATAACAATTCGTTCATAGCTCGTTCGACGCTTTTACTCAATTTGATATTATTATTGCAGCCTTACTTTCTCATGACGGAAAACTTTTTCTTATTTAATAAAAGGCTTAAGAGGTAAGAGCAAAGAATAAACAAAATTCATTGCAACATTACAAGTAGCAAATGTAACAAAAATAACAAAAACAAAAAGAAATAAAATATAAAACTTTGGCAATATCTCAAGTTAACACCACAGCCTGTGTGTTTGACTTCCAAAGAGTTATTGTTAGAGGGCGATGGTGATTGGTGGTTGTATTGGTAAAGTGGGAATTAGCAAAAATTGTCAAAGATTACCATAATGGGAGTCTTAAAGAGAATGAGTAAATAAGCTCAAAGAAACATTAACAACACATTATTTAATGCAACATATTGAAGAAACAGACGTACACACATCATTACTTAACAATATTCCAACAGTGATAAGTGTTGTAACCTGAAACCAATTTATTTAACCAATAAGGCCAATAGAGCATTTACACGATTTCTAAGACGCTAGAAAATTGTGTTTTTAAGTTGATGAACTCATAAGCTTGACCTTTTCTAATGGAGATGTCAAGCAGAAGTAGATTATTTAAATAGGTTTCGTTCGTTTCCATTGCTCTTTAACTAGCAGAGAATGGCATTTTATTGATTTGAATAGCGAAAGGGAAAGCTTTGATAGAGGAAAACTTTTATCATTAATGGATGAAGACAGAAATTTATTTAAACGTAACGAAATCATACATCTTTTAAAATTTCACACAACCTAAGCCGAGTTTTGTTATAAGAACTTGGATCTTCAAATTTAATGAAAATGTATCTTAACAAACAATGGGTCAATTTCGACCTCCGGGTATTGTACTTGTCTTAACGGACAAGTACACGTCCTCTAACCTAACACTGAGGTTACACATTTCCTTATCTAGCGGATGTACTCAGGAAATAAATCTTAATATTACAGAGTTCCTTCAAGCATGACAGGAAATGGGAGGTTAATGATCTCCATACCTTCATAGAAAAAGCAGGGCACTGACACATGAGAAGACAATAGATCATGAGAACCACAATCGCTCGACTGATGGCCATGTGACTTAAGGACAGAACTGAATCAGTCCTCTTCTTATCTGTACTAGTCTAGCAGATATTGAGAAATTCTTGATATTCTTGAACAACATTTGTTAGAGACTTAATTGCAGATGGACTGTCCAAGTAAATCAAGAGATTCTCAGAGAAAATCCCATCACCCAATAAATATTGTGCCACGTTTAAAATGGCAATTAACTCCGCTTGCAAAATACTGTAGTGGTTTGGCAGTCCATTCAGAAACATATAAGGATACATATAATCGATCTGGATGTGTCTGTGTCTTCCCAAAATTGGTGTCTCCACACTGTGCACTAAACGTATGCAAGGTTCGTTCAACCAGTATATGATGGTGGGGATAATACTCTGCGGCCCATTTAGAGGTGCAAAGCGTTATGATCGCTTCTATACTCTCCCATTTATGTTGTCCATCCATAAGAGTTTCGGACGGTGGACCCACCAACACTACCTTTTCTGCAGTTTCGTTGTCTCGAACAATTTGAACTGTTTTGCTCGAAGCAATATTCACAGAATAGCTTCATAACCGCTATTAGAACTGTTTTCGTACTTTTTTTTTTGTAACTTTTACCTCTTTTTTTTTAATTTAGGTTGTGCCTGTTAACCAGGCTATCTCTGTAAGAGGTAGTTGAACAACTTCCAGAATCGTATTCGCAATCCATTTAAATGTGGCCCCCTCACGCACAAAAATTCGCTAAAAAGATCAACGACTTTTAAACAATACCGCTAAAACCAACAGTAATTAAAATTGAAAACTTTTCAGAAATTAGAAAATCATGTTAAAACCTAAATTAGCCACATGTTCGAAAAGGGATTAATGCTGCATCTTGTTGTTGCAACGGCAGCAATGTACACAATATACACACGAACAAGATACTTAAGAAGTCAAGTTAACACAATTTAAATCTTATTAATAACCAGAGAGTAGCACAATTACAAATACAACAACATATGTAAAAAAATCAAATAACTGGAGTAACTCATGGACTGAATGAACGACTAAAGGAATGAATGGCGAAAATTACTGACAGCACTTTGAATGCCGCATGGAAAGGGGGCATCATTATGACAAACCTAAAACGTCGTGAATGTGTAAAGAGTGAAGGAAAATTCTAAACAAAACTAAACGCATTGCGTTCAAATTGAAGTGGAGTTGAGGGCTATTTAAAAATTTATTCTGTCATTATTTTTGCATACGAACACACAACATTGACTGCCTGCCTTTATCAGAAAAGTTAAAACACTTATGCGTCCAGCGTTCGACTAAAAACATGCGTTGAAGTGTGGCTTTAATTAACATTACCATACGCACTAATAATATACGCAACTTATTCCCCCTCTTCCCTACCATTGCCCCAATTGCCTTAGAATTATGAATGCATTCCATCTGAGTTACTGCTTCCCTATGAAATTCTAAAATGCTTGTGTGCTTACGATAGAGAGAGAAGGAAAAGTATTAATTTTTATGGCGTATTTACTACTGCTTTAGTCCGATTGCCAAACCGGTAATCGGCATCAATCAGTAACAGCACTACTGCCATTTTTAACAGACGTTATTAAGTAATGTCATCGGTTTCAGGCTCAAAGGAAATATTCTGTAATTGTGATTGAATATCTTGAACGATTTCAACATTAACCGCTTTGACGGCAGTGAAGTGTGAAAATTATTACGAATTTTTAAAGAGATTTGCATTGATTAAAATCGAAATCGTTAGAATTGATTGCCAATCAATAAACGGAAGTTTAAAGTGAGTGTTACTTTAATTTCAATTTCATTTTTCTTTATAACCTTAAGACATAGTTTCAAAGTGTTTTGCAACCACAGCAGTGACAATGTGTAATAACTGGAAAATACTTGTCGGCGTTGTCTAGTAAGTAGTGGCTTAAATCCCAGATCACAACATCCGGAACAAAACGAAAAAATTTCTTTGTCTCAGCCATCTTCTGGTGAAAACTCTGAGAATAAATTGAATTGCCATGAAATGTTTCTCTGTTGCTGTTTCTGCCACTCATAGATAAAGTTAACACACACAATATGGGTGGTGTGAGAATCTAGGTTGTAATCCCAACTAAAGAACGCCAAATTTAGTAAGTAAGTAAGATTGTCCAGAAAACAATTTATTTTAAACCGTTCAAGCAAATAAAAAGTAGAAAAGAGTGTCACAGTTTTCCCTCTCGACACATCATATACGAGTACATACATACATAATTGGTCATTACAACCCTTCAGTCAGGATTATTGACCTAGTTTCTCACACCACTTATGTTGTGTGTGTTAATTTTATACATAAGTGGCGGGACCTACAGCTTAAAGTCGACTCAGAACGACAGATTTTTTGAGAAACTTTTCATGGCAATTTTATTTACTCTCAGAGTTTTTGCCAGAAATCTGCTGAGAGGAAATCGACGAAGAAATACTTTTTGTATTTTGTTTTGATGTCTGGCCTGGGGCTCGAACCCTGGCTTTACGTCTAATAAGCCAACACACTACCTACTAGACTACGGCGACTTCAACGGCATCGGCGACTACGGCGACGACACATCATATAGGCATCATATAACATCTTTTCCTGCACTTAGTCTTTAACAATTCAAAAACAGGGCATCGATTTATATAATAGTTTTTCAGTGTATCTAAGGCCATGTAATCCGAAAACATCTCAAGATCCTCTTTCTGACTTTCAGATATCATGACCTTTATTTAGAGGATTTATACAGCAGTGCACCTGATTCATTGCTATTCAGGATAAATGGTGATATGGATTGGATTTCTTCTAAATAGAGAATAAATATCGAAGGAAAATGCTGCATTCCGGACATAAATTGTTTTGGAATCATCCTGCACAACTAAAAAGTTACAAGTGCCAGCATAAACTGATAATACCCATTCTAACTACTGTATTACTACTTCATCACTTGATTACTTCAATGTAATCATTGATCTGCATGATATGGCAGCATCTAAACATCGCCATCATAAACGTAATCATCATTATGGTAATCGCCTTAAACAAATCGAATCATCTTTTAAAATCATGTTCAACTGTCATTTATCGATAACCAAATGGGCAGCGAAGTGAAATGCAACACAACAATTACGGAATAAATTGAAAGCAAAGAAATTGTTCATGGAACAGTCAGTGTTGCAAAAAGCACTTGCCAATTGTGGCATAAATTTTATTATGGAATTAAATGAAGCAAAAAATAGAAAAATGATTTCAAACATGTTGAGGCGTTTAAGTGGTGAAACACAGCAAAAAAGTGCACAAAAAAAATTAGAGAGACATAGATACTCCGGTAATACTAGAAAATAGAATTTATCACAAAATTTGTCAATTACAACAGCCGTTTTGTTTCAATTTTATGAACTACATTTCCGGTCTTGTGCTTGAACCTTGGCTTTCAACGCCACACTCTCCTCCTTGATTCTCGTACAGTGAGTAACAAATAGAAGTCAAAACGGTAGAAAATTGTCTTAAATTTTCCTTTTATTCTGTCTATTAAAATTGAACCATTTTTGTGTCATTTTTATCGTTGCCTCAACTACAAGCAACGGCAGCAGCCTCAACCTGAGAACTTGTCAAGGTGGAAAGGTAGTTTGTTGACGTATGTTGCATAATTGTTCTTCATTTAATTTTTTGTTGAAGTCGCCGTAGTTTAGTAGGTAGTGTGTTGGTTTATTAGACGAAAGGCCCGAGTTCAAATCCCAGGTCAGACATCAAAACGAAATTATGAAAATATTTCTTCGGCGACTTCCTCTCAGCAGATTTCTGGCAAAAACTCTGAGAGTATTAAAATTGCCATGAAAAGCTTCTCAAAAATCTGTCGTTCGGAGTCGACTTTAAACTGTAGGTCCCGCCACTAATGTATAAAAATTAACGCACACAACACGAGTGGTGTGAGAAGCTAGGACGCTGTACAATGGGTCAGTTCGACCTCCGGGTACTCTACTTGTCACAGCTGACAAGTACACGTCCTCTAACCTAACCTAACCTAATTTTTTGTTCTCATTCTCATTGTAATTGAAATGCAATTAAACTCTTATTTGTTGCTTCTTAGTTGTGTGTATCCGTTCGTTCGTACGTTGTGTAGAACTAAAAATACTTTTTCCTTTTTGATTTTCGTTTTGTGTTTTTTTTCTGCTGCTCTTTCATCTTCTTCATATTTTGCCTCTTCATGGTGGTCAAGTATTTAGCAGTTGTTACCCACCGCTATTAGCGTCAGTTGTTTATACACTGCGAAAGACAGAGCTATTACAGAATGACAAGGTGCGTAATGTTTTCAACCTGATACTTTACATTTCTATTCAACTTAATGTTGGAAAGATTGTTGCTAGTGAAGGGATAACCCATAGCTTGAAAGACCTTTATGGCAGCAAGAAGACGTTAGACAATCAATTTTTTGACAGTTGAGAACGGCCGTCTTATTGAAGCTACATCTGTCAAATTAGATGTCATCTATTCAGTCTGTTTTGCCAAATCAATAGCAGGTGCAAGTAATAAAATCGTTTTATCAAAATGAGTGTTCTTTTCGGACAATATGGTGCGCTTAGCTCGTTTTACGATAGCCGTAATCTTCCTACCGACAGGACTATTCGCAATGTGGTGGATAAATTCGAGTCTGCTGGTTCTGTAAACGATCGACCAACACGCATAGATCGACAAAACGCTGCAGTCCGTTAGAGTATGTAAGAGTATACAAGCCAGTTGATCTCACGTTGCTTACAAGAACACGGCTTTTCACAAACTGCAACTTGTCAAATATTGCGTCGGGACTTGGGCCTGTACCCGTACCAAATTCAACAGACCCAGGAACTGACGGTAGATGACCGTAGACAATGATGTGATAATTTTCACCGAAAAATCATTTCAGCGATGAGGTTCATTTCTGAATAAATGGGTGCCTTAACAAACAAAATTGTCAAATTTTGGACGTTACTTATCCACATGAGATCCAAGAGCATCTAATGCGTCCGGGAAAAGTCGCTGTTTACTGTGGATTTTGGGCTGGCGGCTTCATCGGTTCATATTTCTTTTAGAACAAGGTTGGTTAGATATCAGATGCCAGTTATGCTTAGACTCTGCCTGCCTTATCTGCAAGGATTCTTAGCCTTATAAGTATAGGTCAAGCCTTACTGACTAGATAAATAGGCTTTATTTGAGAGTAGAGTGTGATATTTATGTCTATCCCCTTAAGACTTGAAATCTTTAAAAAAGCCCACAGACAATCGAATCAAAGGCTATCAAGACTGACAGAATCTCCAATCTAGCAGTAAATGTCTTTCTTGTTTTTAAAGAATTCCTAATAATTTAATTCTTTTGCTGTTCTGCCTAAACTGGATACGTTTAGAAGAATATAAATTCCATGACGAAGCGAATAAATGATTGTGTGTCTGTACCTCATTTAGTTTTAACCACAGTCCAGACAAGTTTACAATGTTGCTTGAACATACTGTATACAGAGAGAGAGAGAGAAAGAGAGAAAACAAACGGGCATGAAATAGAAAATAAAAACAAGAAATCCGGAATGTTTATTAAACCACTATTTGTTGCTGTTCTTGTTGTAGTGTTCTACATATAATAGAGCTTCAGATTCCGAGTAAAAACAAACTAATGTTGGTCAAGTGTTAAAATATGTACCACACGACCATAAACGATAGGAGCAGCAGCAGCAACAGCATCACTACACAATTCTTTAACAGTAGAAGAGCAGATAGAGCAAACAACTAACAAAGCAGGCTAAGAGGTCGGTCCTATAGTCCGATACAATCCGGGCAGTACGTTCATATAAATAATTTTATTTCTACTCCACTTTTAATAGTTTTATGCTGTTTGTTTTGCAATGCCACCAGCCTGCTTATTTTTGTTATAAATTTGCTGCTGCTACTGGATAATTTCCAAGCAGCAGCTGCAATTTTTTTTTTTATTTTTGTTTGCCCTTTTGCTCTGTTTAGTATTGTAAAAAGAGTTACAAATTATTCTTGTGGGAGGGAGTCAATACTTTTAGTGTGTTTGCACTGGTGTTGGCAGTTTTTGATTTTGTGGAGGATTGTTAAGGAGTTTGTTGAAGTTTATGTTGTTTTTGTGAAACTATGAAAAGCAATTAGTTGTTCATAATAAACATTAAAATAAACAATATATACCAAATAACTATTCCCCCCTGGTGTAATACATCCTCACAGTAGTCTTCTTCGTTTGTTGAGAATTTAAAATTTTTTTATATTTCTTTTTCTACCAACAGGCTAAACGATTTAATAGGATTTTGTGGCAGTTTAATTGAAGAAAGTCAATTTATGACCAATATGACCAAATATTACAGACATAATCTTGAGTAATCAACTCACCTCTGAGATGGCATTTTTATAAAAATATTCATAAGCTTGTTACAGAAGTATAATCGCGTATAAGAAACACCACAACCACGAGTTTTTCAAATATCCTACCTATAATCATGAAAACATATCTCTAACCGACGTCTTATCTTATAAGTCCCTGACTTTAGTCATTTCTAAAATATTTGGCCACATTTTGTTTGTGAGAAGATGTCATCATCAAGTAGTAGTAGATAGTCGTTTGACTGATTAAATAAGAGTCCGTTGTTTAAACCCCTGCTCAAACATCTCGACCAGAACGAAAGTAAAAAAACTATTTTCCCCTTCTACAGTCTTCTGAAGGTAAATATAGCTGCCACGAAAAGTTTCTCAAATCTAAAGTTCGGAGCCGACATTAAACTGTAGGATCCATCACTCATGGATGGATCTTCTCTCGTGTGAGAAGCTATACTGTAATCCAGACTAAAGGGTTGTAATGACCAATTTCCTTATGTAACTTTTAAATATTACGTGCTTATTAATAACGTATCAGCAGTTTTCGTACAAGTTTTGTAAAGAAAAATATTGACTCTCGTATTATTGGTAGAAGAAAAAAATAGGCTTTGAACTTTGCACCGAACATGCAACGTCCGAGGGGACTTAATGTGAAACCGTGCTTCATGAAGATCCCTGTTTCTTTAAGAGAGAGATCAATATATATAATCAGATAAACAGATTTGATTGCAAACAGAAGTGGAAAAAACTGTGAAGTAGCATTTATGTTGAAGAATATGTAGGATGGCCAAGTTTCTCAAAAGGATTGGTAATTCAAGAATGATTCACTAGCTCTATGAGAGCTAATTGGAACTTTGTTTACATATTCGTCAGTAGCATAGTGAACATTAATGGATAGAATATGAAGAAGCATTTAAAGACTGTTCTGCTTATGAATAAGCGGCGCGACAAAGATCCCGCTAGGATATAGAAAATGATCCTATCTCACCAACCAATAGAGTGACGTCTGAAGCGGGTCCTTTGGCTAGTCGGCTTGAAACTAAGGAGATGAGTTCGTTAAATCTAAAAAAGAATGGAAGCGTAGGTGCTTTATCAAGACACTTGATCTTACAGATACATTTAAGTTGGATAGCTGAGGCGAATAACTGCGAATGCAAAACATGTAGAAAGGACATCGAAACTAAGGAACACTTTCTGCATCCCTCCAATTCTCGTGTCACGGTGTTAGTGGTTAAACTCCTCCGAAATGGATCGACCGATTTTCATGAAATTTTGTGTGCATATCGGGTAGGTCTGAGGATCGGACAACATCTCTTTTTCATATCCCTAAATGTTAAGAGAGCGTGGCAAATCGTTAAAATTGAATATTTAGGTACATATTGATCGTAGACGAATACAATTTGGTGGGTAAGTTCGTAGAGTCGATATAGACAAACTCACTAAAAATGGGCGTGGCAACCCTCCCCCTTCAAGTGATACCTATAACTCTTAAACTACTGAACCGATTTTAACCATTCTTTTTTTTTCAAAAGCTTATCAGGTTTAGACGGTTAAAAAAATCGATATAGCAAAAAGTAGGCGTGGCAAACCTTTGAAATTTAATATTTAGGGACATAGTGATCGTAGACGAATGCAATTTGGTGGGTAAGTTCGTAGAGTCGATGTCGACAAACTCACCAAAAATGGGCGTGGCACCCTCCCCCTTTAAAAGATACCTATAAGTCGGCTAATTCGATGGTTTATAACTATATATGTATGTACAGACATACATGTTGTCTGTTAATTTTTGTTTTGGAGCGAGTACAACAACTACAACTTCGTCAGCGCTACCTATGATTCAGACCTTTTATTGTTATTTTGTGTATGCCTCACCTAAATAACGTACCGACTTCGATTAAATTTTGAACTAGATAGATAGATCCACACACTTATAGTATGTTAGCTATTTTTATATAACAGTTTTATGCAGCGTATTACAATAAATATATAATCTGACCTGTTTTGGTATAAAAAAAAATATCAATTTTGGGCGGGACGAATTTCGCCGGGTCAGCTAGTTACTTATAAAATGTTAAAACAAAAAAATCGCAAAAATTATTGTTGTGCTACAAGTATATTTTTTATAATAGAAAATTTAAAATTATAGTGGGTGTTGACTCACTTATGGCGCTCTGTGTATGCGTACTTCGATTTGATTTGAAATTTAAAAGTATAGGGTGAGGCCCTATACTTTTTAGTTTTTCTTATGAAAAATAATTTTCGCATTTCGTTCCACTGTTAGTGGTCGTAACTTCTTTATAAATCTCTCAGATGTGCTAAAACAAGCGAATGTATTTCCCTTCCTGACCTATACCACTGGCAGTGCTTTTAAATGCGAACAAGAATTGCCATAAATTAATGACTCTCCTTTAGTCTCTCCACTCTACACATAAAGTGCGTGTGCAGCCAAATCAACAACAAATAACCCTGTTGTTCGAGTTAAAAATAACCCGCTTAATTAAAAAACATTTTTCAAAAAAGATTTCATTCTTTGCACCACAACTTGCAGATGTTGTTTCTGGAGAAAAGCGTATGAAAAACAAGATGAAGAAGAAGAGAAAATAAAATTTAATTTCATTATCACTCTGTAAAATACAAAATGAAACGAAATGAAATCTAAAATATGGCTCAACATGGGAGAGCACCACACATGTATGTACATACGTGATGCACTAATGAACCATAAAGTTAATGAAATATTAGGATAGGGTCACCACCATATAAATGTACAAATGGCCCTACATAAGGTAATAAAACCAAATTGTTTGATTAAAAAGTTCAACTAGGGGTTGAGTATGCATACAATTTGTGGCTTCCGCAAAGAAGAACTATACTCAGGATACCATTTTGCTGTCTGTAACTTTGTTAAAGTGTAGTGTAACTGCTAAGTAAACTCTACGACCCACAAAATATCCACGCCTAGAAATAGTATCGCATGGCGATAAATTCGTTCTGGTGTCAGAGTAACCTTAACGAATATTCCACAACATATTTCAAACGCTTTGTAGAGTGCCCTCTTAATTCGTTGTCCCCCTCTACAGATGATGAGCCGGTGAAATCGTCTTGCTGATTATATTTTTGAACTTGAAAAGGATGTGAAGCATTTAACAGAGAGTAGATCACATAGCATAACTAAATAACCACAAAGAGACACAAGAGGACAATAACCACAGAATATACACAGAAGGGAAAGCAATGACGTTTGACAAATTCTCATAACATAATTTTACTAAAATAGTTAGAGGGAGAAAAAAAATGAATTATAAGTTTTGCAAAGCAATGTGTTAGAAGCAACAGATATACAGACTGAAAACTGGCGGATAAAGTTGAAAAATTAAATGTAAACAAACATTGATTTTGTGTTAAAAAAAGGAAAATTTGGAATATTTTTTAATTTCTTCAATGAAAAGTTAAAAGATTCTTAAATATTTAATTATTAATCGAAATGTATGTGGTTTTTGGTCGGAATGAATATAGTTTCTTGTGCAAAAGGTAAGTAAGAAGCTAAATATATCAAGATCAAATAAGACATATTGCTCATAAAATTTTTTTCTTGCAGAACTTTGTGTATATTATCAGTATTTATTAATTTCTTGAAAGAAAAAGTTTAAATTGGGTAATTTTTTTATTATTAATCGAACTCTTAGCAATTTCTCTTCACAATGAAATAAGTTCCGTGTGTAAAAGATAAGTAAAAAGAAAAATATAACAAAATATATACTCATAACTTTTTGTTTCAGGAATTTGTGAATATATCCCCAAATTGGTTAAATACTAAGTTAGTGACAATCGATGAAAGGTGTCACCAAATACATTAGTTCCGTATTACGTTTCCCCAATAAAACAGTTCATTCCAATTTGAACACCACACACTTTTTCTTTATAACGCGCCAATAATAAAAACCCACCCCGAAAAATAACAAAACATAAACAAAACAGAGTTATTTTTAGACAGAGACAGAAAACTTGTTGGTAATATTTGCTGTCTCTTTCAGATAATTTTCGTAAACGTCAAATTTTCGTTTCCCTTCTGTGTATATTCTGTGACAATAACACACTGCGATCATAAATGCGTTTAAATCATTGTTTACCATTTCATAGCACAATTGTGTGGAGAGAACTCACACGCATTCTTGTGCTTTATGATTTACTTGTCAGACTGCGACAAGAACACATGTGCGGCGGATGCATTAGCATTTTATTTCGGAATGACACTCAAAAAATATTTTATGTTAAAAGATGCTAATATTCAATGCCTTATATGTATGTTATAAAACATTTAAAGAATGTAGGGAATATGTTCTTAAAAGACATTTTGTATCTTAATATGTAAAAAATGGATTTTTTATTTTTATTTATCTAAAATTATTAAGCCGAACATAGATAGTTTTATGTATGTTGATGAAATGAAAATCAAAATAGCGTATATTACTAATACTTTTCTATGGCTGTAAATAAATAAATTCTTATTTATTCTCATTTATTTTATCTCTCTTACTCACTACTACATAACCAAAAATTTTTTGGTAACCCCTGGTTTAAAGATTCAAAACGAAGAAAATAATTATGATGACGATGTGAATGTGAAGATGAGACTGAGGGTGGTCGTAAACAAAGTTCTTTGAGTAAAATCCGCGTCTTGTTAGTGCAATTGATTGTAGACTCGTCTATAGCTTGTGCTCTTGACACAAACGTTGTCAAGCACAACTACGAGTATGGAGCAATGTTCTGTTTCATACCGGCACGAACTGGTTGTGAGTCTCTTTGTTTTCCTTTTTTCTCGACTTGTTGTGTGCCAAACAAGCATTAAACTTAGCACCTGGCACTATACGTTACTTCATATTCCCTTCACTTCAATGCAATTGTTTGTGTCCAGTAATCAGTGGGACTGTGCTGTGTGGAAGGTGAAAATTGGTTGCGGCACAGAAAAAAAAAATCGTGCAATACGATCGTGAACTTGAAATTGTATTCACTTTGAAAATATTTTCCAGCGATTTGCTATTAAAAACACAATTTATGGAGTTTTTTTTACCCGCGTTTATTGTTTCGTTGTTTGCCTTTTTAGTGTTTTGGTATACGTTTTTAATTTTTTTAAGGCGTTACTAAATACCTATCTTGTTCTTGCATAAAAGGCAATCGCAATAGCAGCAGTGCCTTTATTGGAAGGATTCATGGGACTTGTAGGAGATTTTATTTGTATTCTCATTTTGATTAAGCGCAGATCCCATTTTTTAACACCATTTTTGCTTAACGATATTTGGTTCGGCGAATATTGAACGCGTTTTCTAAAATATCGTGTCCTCATTGTTCCTGTTTGAAAAATTTGCGAATTCAAATCTCACAAGCTATTATTAATGGGGAATTTTTCACAAACAAAAGCGCTTCTATACAGCAAGGAACTGGCAGAGATCACAAACTGCGAGTTACTTAAAAAGTGGAGTGGACTTAAAAGGTGGATGTGCCAAATTAGTGATGTCAGACATGTATTTTCAAACGAGTCGCTATGAATTGTATGTAACTATGAGTAGTACTGATAGATCTCTCAATGACCTTCTTGTTCCCAATTGTGTCTTTCAGACGGTCAAATTGTTATCAACGTAGAGTCTCATAAAGAATTTTGGGAAACTAGGCTTATAACAGATTATTCTCAGCAAGTCTCGTCAAACACATGTGCAGTTAACAATCTTTGTCTCTTCATCACTGTTCGTAATCTACCCTGAAAATTTCATGTGTCACCTACCATTGCATTGACTTATAGTTGGAAATTTAATTCATGAAATTTTTTGCTTTTAAAACATCTGGCACCCACACATCGACCCTTTTTTGTAACCAACTCCTTTTTATGGAATTTTTTTAAGGCCTTTGGTAGATATAGCAGATCTATTGTTTTCCTAATAAAGGTAATAGGAAACTTTAATAATGGTAATGTTATCGATATAGAAGCTGTTTCTTCTAATACAAACTAGGTCGTGATCCTGACTAAAGAGTTGTAATGGCTAATTAGTATTCTTCTAATACACTTCCGATTAAATTTATCGCAAATAAATGTTCCCCTATTTGCAATGCCTAATGCAAGGCGTAATGATAGATGTTAGATTGAACTTTAAACAGCACTACGCAGCATTCTACGTATTCATGTTATACAAAATGCTTTGCAAGATTTTAGATTCTGGATTAAAATTCTTAAGCTCTTACAAGAAGAGGCAGTTTTTGTAACATTCGAGAAACCTGAATGACAGCAAATGTGCTGGATGTAACACAATTATGGACGAATACGTACTCTTATATCTAGTGCCGAAACGTAGATAAAAAGACCACACGACAAACTGGATTGCTTCAAACAGGCCATGTGCGCTCATGGGTGCTTTCCTCGTATCGATTAAAACTGACAGATAGTCGAAGCTGCCGGGTGATTTCGAAAAAGTGAAATTGCGAAAGATTTGCGACGTTTATTGGAGAATGTTTTTAGTTGCATGGAAATCGTTAAAAAGTTAAACGCCGGCCAATTGTTCGCCAGACCAGTTTTGCGCAGATTCTTTATAACAGCGAGAGAATAAAGACGGGGCAGTAGCAAATGTTTCAGGAAGACAACGAAAGTCTATAAAAAAAAGAGATAAAAAAAAATAGAGTAACGGAACGCTACTATCTGTGGTGAATAACAGCGCATTACTATGTATATCCTTCAACATTATAACCAAATTTGAAAATATAGCCTAGAGGAGCATATTGTTACGAAAATGGAAATGGTGTTCTTAAAATGATAAACAAAAGCTCCAAAAACAAAACAATGAGCTTGTTTACATGATCAACGAATAAACAAAAATATAGCAACAACATCAGTATAAAAAAAATAAGGGGACAAAGAATTAAACACGCAACAATAAAGTGCAGTATAAAAAAAAGCGGATAAACAGTAAAGAGGCAACAACAACAGTGCAAGCAACTTTTTTACATTTATAGAGATTTCGCGAATTCGCGAAGACATTCTGCTTCAAGTGCATTCATCAGACTGCTTAGTCTGCGATATAAAAGGCAAGACAGAGAATTCAAGACAAGAATTCAGTCAATCTTTGGTGAAAGCACGTGAGTTCAGAAAGAATTCAGTCAGTCTTGTGTGAAGACACGTTGCGTGTGAAGAGAATACTTGTGGTTAGAAGATCTCTGTTATAAAGATCTATTGAACAATTGTTATTGTGTACGTGGAAGAGTGTGAAAGAACAATAACAATTAAAGTAAATTGTTATTGTTTAAGTCAAATCGTTAAAGGTGGCACACGGAATTGTGCGAACAATAAAGAATTGATTTAAAACTAAACACATATTTATTTTTATTTTATGTGCAATCTAGGAACTCATATTTTTAACGCTTTTAAAAGGGTAAAAACGTAACAATATATTTATGAAAGCGGAACAATTGGTCATTGGAACCCTTTAGTCGAATAAATATTTTTTCAAATTTCGTTTTGTTAGAGATGTCTGACCTGGGGCTTGGCCTCACTGCCTACTAGACTGCGGCAACTTCAATGGTATATGGTTTTGGAAAAACCAGAAGAACGAAGTCAAAATATACGCGCATTTGAAGGAAGAAGAATTGTGTGAATGTGGCAACGGAGACTAATTTTATCGGTGAACTAAACTAAACTAAGAGGTGAACTATAAAATAAGTTAAGAATTTGAATGTTATTGAAGTTAGCTATATGTCCACAACAAGTCTGCGGAACATGTTGTATTCAAATGACCTAAATTTAACGAACATCGACGTGAAGTAGAATTTTATTAAAACAGTCAGCTAATCACTATGAATAATTACTGAAATCTGCAAGGCCATAACGCCACTACCCCATGTGAAATAGCAACCGTGAGACTAGTCATGCTTTATATCTTTGAGAATCCGACAGACCTAATGAGAATTCGAAATCTGTAGAATATACTGATTAGTCAGTCACTGATGGTTTTTTTTTTGTTTTATAAAATTTTGTCTAACCGCGGCAATATATTTTTTCGCATAACTTTTATAAGCCTGTTTTAAGATTTTTCTACCAAAAACATAAATGCAAGTAACCGAAGAGATAAATCGTAAAATAATATTAATTCGTGACGATTTTTTTTTTCTCCTTTTTTGGTTTTTTATTTACAAAGTTTTTCCTTCTTTCCCCCTTTTTAAAAAAAAATTTCTCTTCCTTTCATATTTATTGTAATTGTTGTTGTTTTCTTTATGATTTAAATTGCTTGAGTATTTTAAGATTTTTATTGGCAAGATATTTTTGTCTTCCCTCTCTTCTTCTGTTTCGGTTTTTATAGTTTCAATTTCTTTAGCAGTGTAGATTTGTTTGTAGAAAAAGCTTATATTTATACGTTGTATACTTATGGGTATTGATATCCAATACGGCAGCCTTTCTTAACCACTTTGCAACGTATTTAACACCAATGATACATGCAACTATGGGTAGTACCACCTTCTTTTTTGTTGCCATAGTCTGCATTGCCATATTCTTGTGGCAAATCATGATCATGAACAAGGGATCACTATTTATTGTCAGTTTTTTCTTTTAAGGTTTGTTGTTGGTAAACGAACAAAAACTCCACGTCCGTTCTTGTGTTCGGTTTCATTCCGTTTACTGCCTTCCATTTTTCTTTTTAGTTTCATGTACGTGTTAATGGCGATCGTTTGCAATCTTTAGAGCGGCTTACATCTGGAGAATGGCTTTTAAGGATGTGGGGAAAATAGCGAATAGTGTAACAAGCAGAACAATAAGTCACGACTCACAAGTTATATTTAAAAATTATAATTCTTTCTAAATGTGAACTTAAAATGTGTCAAGAGATAATTATTTTTCTTATTTCTTTCATTCATTCACCCTTATTCTGGTTGCCGTCGTCGTCGTCGCCGTCGTCGCCGTCGTCGTCGTTACCAAAAATGATGTCGATAAAATCAGAGTCGACACAACACAATATCGACGGCGTATTGACTCACATAATACCAAATGTGTGTCCGACAGTCATCTATAACTGTGAATAACGACAAACAGAATACCAATTTTAAGACGACGTCGACGACGATAACCAGAAAAAGGGTGATTAATCCACTTAGGGCCATTATTACAACTTGCCGTTAACTAAAGGGAGGATTTTAACGGGCAGATAAATTGTTTTTCATTATTATGAGTACCCAATAAGATAGAAGTGATCGTTAAGCTAAAGGGAAGATCATCCTACCTTTAACATTTAAAGGTCACTTTATGTTTGAACTTGCCATATCATATACTATTTTCGATATAGCAGCTTCAAATTTAAACAAAATGAGCATATACAACAAAAAAAACGAAGTCCGCTGTTGCCACTGCGTTAAAAAAAAACTTGTTTAATTGAGCAGTTTTATCGACTTTGCTCCGGCACTGCCATATTTTAATTTTATTTTATCTGTAAGTTGTAATAACGAAAATAAGTAAAAGGTAACTTTGCCGTTCACTTTAGCTAAAGGTACCTTTAACTAACCCCAACTTTAACGGGAAGTTGTAATAATGGCCCTTAATAACATAAGTCTCTAGTTCTACAGATTTGTTACCTTTGGTCGGCAGATGTGTTCTGAATTTTGGGAATTCCACTCCAGTCCAGATGAAACAAAAGCGTTTACTGGCTTTTGTAAACTGTACCGGATTCATTTTCATTTGCTTCTAATGACTTGAATCGTTATTGGACCTTCGTGCAGGCGCCTACGAACAGAGCAAAAAGAGGCCATTTTATAATAAAAGAATGGAATTTTCCCCTAATCTATGTTTCACTTTCATACTAGAGCGTGGACTTTATGCACAATGAATGAGAAAATTTTTTGTCTAGTGATTTGAGACATCAATCGAAATCTTGTCTAGTTTTCTTCGCCCATATGGAAACTTTGTTACCCACACATTTGTTTGTAATTGTCATGCGTCCTAGATATAGGGTGATTTTTTAAGAGCTATAGGAAAATTTAAAAAAAACACATAAAATTCAGAAAAATGCATGAAATCTTTATTTGAATCGATAGTACGGTCCATATAATTTAATGTTTGAAGATTATTTCATGTAAATGTTGACCGCGACTGCGCCTCAAATGGTTCATCCGCTTAGTCCAATTTTGGCATACTCTTTCCAACATTTCGGCAGGTATCTCACGAATAAATGCTTCGATGTTGTCAATTGAAGCGGGCTTGTCTGTATAGACATGAGCTTTAACATAGCCCCACAAAAAATAGTCTAAAGGCGTTACGATTCGCAGCATCTTTGAAGAAGTACGGTCCAATGATGCCACCAGCCCATAAACCGCACCAAACTGTGAATTTTTCTGGATTCATTGGTAGCTTTTGCAATGCTTCTGGCTGATCTTCACTCTAAAATCGACAATTCTGGTTATTTACGTATCCATTGAGCCAAAAATGAGCTTCGTCACTGAACACAATTTTTCGATAAAGAAGTTGATCTTCGGCCAACTTTCCAAGAGCCCATTTTGATAACAAAATTCAATGATTTGCAAGCGTTGTTCGTTTGTAAGACGATTCATGGTTAAATTATAGGCCAAACTGAAGATGTTTGACTGTGAAACAAAACACGAAACGTGCGTGAGCTGTTTCAACCAGTGTTGCCAAAAAGATAATAGCTAAAAAATCACCCTTTATAAACATTTTTTTAAACAATAAAAATCTGTCTTTCGAGCGAGGACCTTTAATTGATAATGTCGTTCATAACGTTGTCGTAGTCTAGTAGGATTACAACCTAGTCAGGACTATATCCTAAATTTTAACACCACTCATGTTATGTTTGTTAATTTATCCTTGAGTGGCGAGATCTCCACACGATAGATTGAAGAAACTTTTCATGACTTTTCTATTTACTCTCAGTGTTTTTGTCAAAAGACTGTTGAAAGTTAATCGCCATTTGATCTGAGCTGCGGTTTGTACAGCATTTTGTGTCCAGCGTTGATAGAATGCTGGCAGTAATACGGGAGCAATTACTCTTTGCAGATTCTTGAATGTATTGCAAAGGTAAACCTCAATAGAAGTACAGGCTAATTCCGTCTTTATTTTAAAATACAAGCTCATCGTGACCTACAAATCTAACTTATCTTTAACCCAGTTAGCGCCACCGTCCTTTTAAAAGGTCCCTTTATTTTTCTTCTATTTCTTTACCGACACTTGATCTATTGATCTGATTTTTTACAGAATACAAACAGAACATGTAACAGTTGAATGTGATAATAATAATCTTTAAATTTTGTGCAATGAAAATCAAAACATTGCTTTTGTTTGCTTTTTATTTAGTAAAATTTAATGTTCTTTATAAAGGACAGTGGCAAAATACCCTACCATTAACAAATATTGTAAGAGGTTGAAAATTTGAGCAGCGAAGATCAGCCAGGCGAAATTTTTATATTACCACCAGAAAATTTCAATATCGACGGTACAGATGAAGATAATGGTGAAGAAAATAATGTGGATTTATACAACTTGCCAGGTTCACAATTGCTTTACGAAGCTGCTGTGAATAGTGTATCCGATGAAGACTTTGATAGCGACGATGACATATGCTTAGCGGACTTTCGTAAACGAATAAAAACAACCAGCCGCATTGTCAAGGTATCACAACTAAAGAAGTATACTTGGGAAAAGAGAGATATAGAACCATCTTTGCCGATTTGGAAGGAACTTTCAGGCTGTAAAATTGAGCTCTCTCCAATGGAAGCTTTTTCGTGCTTCTTCAACGATGAAACTATGGAGCTATTCGTGAAGTACACAAATAAATACGCTACAGATAATAGCCACGAAGGGAATGTTCATGGTGACGAGATGCGTTGTTTCTTCGGAATTTTGCTGTTGAATGGCTACGGTATTGTTCCCCGGCGGGAAATGTATTGTGAAAGTTCACCAGATGTTCACCATGAACTCGTTTCAAGCGCCATGACAAGAAGCCGTTTCCGTTTTATTATGCAAAACATCCTTTGCTGTGACAATCAAAACTTACAGCAAAACGACAAGTTTGCAAAACTTCGTCCACTTTTCGACATATTTGGAAGAAACTTCATTGAATTCACGGAAATTGAGGAACATCACTGCGTGGATGAATCGATGGTACCATATTATGGAAAACACGGCACCTAGCAATTCATCCGAGGAAAGCCAATTAGATGGGGCTATAAGATATGGATTGCGACGAACAGACTCGGATATATACAATGGTTCGAGCCATACCAAGGAAAATCTACACCACTTCACGAAAGTTTTAGGCATCTTGGCTTAGGAGCAAGCGTTATCCTTCAGTTTGTGGATGTCTTGCAAACTTGCAAATCCATATATATATTTTTTTATTTTGCATATAATACATATATAAAGTTTTTGTTATGATTTGAAGTAATATGAGTTGTGTTAATAAAATCAATAAAAAATAACCAATAGTAGTTTATTTTGCCACCGTCCTTTTAAAATAACGGCATTTTCCGGGGAAACGGTGAAAAACTCGAAGAAAAGTCGGAAACAAACTTTGATTAGCGATGCATTTTCAATATAAAACAAACAAAAAATTACACTTTTTCAAAAAAAAAAAATTCGGCGTCAAGTGGGTTAATTGCAAACTACTCTATGCCATAATAATGCAGTAAAACTTGCAGAGAGAAAATGTTTTCTATCTCCAATTCCCATATAAGTTTTGACAAAAAAAATCAATAATTGAGGCGTTTATTTTGAAAGTGGTTTAAGTCCATTTTTAAAAAAATTTAGTTAATGATAACAATAATCATAATCCTATTTAATCTTTTATTTTATAAAAAATTTAAGTCTAGTATCATTAAAATTGCTATGATTTGGGGCACTTGAAAATTAGTTAGTTAACGAAATGGAAAAAAATTTATATTGTAACTGGTTTAAGTCCATTGAAAGAAATAATTTTTTTCATAAAAGATTAAAAAACATTAGCGGCGAACCTGTAAATTGGTTAAGGATATGTTGGATGCGATTTATAAAAAGTGAAGCCTATAAAATGTTTTAGAAAGAATCTATGGAAGTGGAATCAAAATACTTAATTTATTACCTTGTCGGGGAAGACCAAGGAACTTCAATAAAATAAAATTAACACCGCTATACAAAAATGAAATAATATGGTAAAATCTTTAATATTATCCTTAATAAATGAATGTTGGTTTAATTTTTTAATAGATGAATTAATATCTATTTTTAAATACATGTTTTTCTAATTACATATATAAACATCTGTATCTAAATTGAAAGCTTCCCTATTTATTTTAAAGCTATTACATTCATCTACATCAAAAATAAAATATTTACAATTTCTGTTATTTAATATCTTTAAAATAATAATTTCAAGAACTTATCTTAAAAATCTAACTAATTTGAGGAATCACTAGGTATACAATTCTTTTGGATAATTTGTTGAATAATATTGTGAAACTAAAGTATTTTGTTTGCTAATAAACCCCATGTAATAATTATATTGGAATTATATAAACGTAGTGGAGTAACTTTAAGTGAAAAAATTGACTTATAATAATACTAAACAAAGAACACTAAGCGGACTTATTCCTTTTCACAAACAAAAAAGTCATTTTATTAATTTTGAAAGTGGTTTAAGTCCATTTTAGGTTCTGAAACACGGCTTATTTTTCTAGTAAAGTTTACAAAACGTATTACGTTATATATTCTAACATGTTTAAGGTTACAAAGCCATAAAAACAACTTAATACCAGTAAACATAATTTTTGAAACAATTCAAACGCAAACCCTTAAATAGCTCAATATAAGAAAAAATGGACTTAAACCACTTTCAAAATAAACGGCTCAATTTTCAAACTGCTCAACACAGAAAGCACATTCAAACACAAAAATTTTGTGTAAACCTTTAAAACATTTAATTACAAGTGCACTGCATGTTAAAATTCAATAAAAGTTTTTCAACAATTCCATTAAATCACAGGTACAAACACAAAAAAATACCATGAACAAGAACAAAAACAAGAAAAAAAATGAATTATTTTCCATTCCATTTTCTCTTTGTTTTTGTTATGCTAAAGAATCAAATCAATTTTCACTCCCGCGGTGAAGAATCTCATCACCGCTAGTCAAAACATGACGAAAAATCGTTCTGACTAACGACGGTGCATAGATTCAGTCACTCATTTACAACCAGTCTGCCAGTCAGCCAGCCAGTCAGCATCATTATCATCAGGTAATGGATAATAAAGTAATGCAATGCAGTTGTAGCCAGCGTCAATTGTCTTATAGAGTGTCTCAAAGTAAAATAAAAGTACGAAGAACTAAAAAAGGAAAGTTTGAGGCAGTCAGGATAGACTATGCGAACACTGTATAATACAGGTGATGGAATCATTTGGTGTTTTTAATTGAATTCTGTTCAAAAATAGCCAGTAAACACACCGACCAGTAAACACACCATGTACAGATGGTTTCTCTGAATGTTAATTTATACCCAACATCTTTACCATTAGTACACAGCATTGATCTGATATTTTACATGAGTGCTGGGACCTACAGTTTAATATCGAATCCGATTTAATAAGCATTTCAGTGAAATTTTATTTACACAGAGTTTTTATTTCTTACTTCGTTTTGTTCAAGATGTCTAAGCTGGGCCTTGAACTACATGGCTCTCGACTATTTAATCTTTCCAATTAATTCAAAGATCAGAAAAATTACTTTCTTAACGTCTCAAAACATCATACATGATTGGCCATTACAACCCTTCAGTCAGCATGACGACCTAGCTTCTCACACCACTTATGTTGTGTGCGTTCATTTTACACATGAGTGGCGGGACCTACAGTTTAAAGTCGACTCGGAACGACAGATTTTTGAGAAGCTCTTCATGGCAATTTTATTTACTCTCAGAGTTTTTGCCAGGAATCTATTGAGGGACAGTCGCCGAAGAAATGTATTTTTTTTTTTCATATTTCGTTGTGATGCCTGACCTGAGATACGAACCCGGGCTTTCCGTCTAATAAGCCAACAGCACTACCTACTAGACTACGGCGACTACACCAACGTCTTAAAAATAACAGCAAAAAATATTTCTGATGGAGTAGCGTACCGCTAAAACGAAAACAAGAATGAGAAACTTAAAAAATAAACGTTTTTAAAGGGAGTAGTTTTACGTTTCTCTTTAGCCACAGAATTTTCCGTTATTCGTTGTCGTGTTGAGAAGCAAAGTCAAGAAAAAAGATTTAAATTTTTTTTTCTTAAAAGGCAAACAATGGCTGTCTAAAAATGGTTAAAGAAAACGTACCGTTTCTGAGGAGGGAGTGTGATAAAAATAATGTAGAGAACTTTGCTTTGACTCGTTCGTTCTCTTCATTAGCCTACGGTGTTTTGGAACAGATTTATTCATATATAGACTTCACACCCCCTTTAAAATATAATTAAAAGTAAGGGGAAGGAACGACAACAACATATTTCAAGAATATTTCAAAAGCTTTTGAAACTTTATTATTCTCTCCCAAAGAAAGAAGAAAGTAAAAATATCAGAAAAAATAATTTCATTAGTTTTTTTCTTTTTGTTTACCGGTCCATCTGTCTTTTCTTTTGGTCCAATATCTTTCTTTCCTGTACAAAGAACAAAGTGTTGAATAGATTCTGGCAGATTTTAGCACTTCAATTTCAATGGAAATGAGAAAAGCAAAGGAAAGAAAAGACACTGCCCAAAACATTTTTAGAAACCAGAAACATTTTCAGAAACGGAAGAAAATTATAAACGTGTTTGTAAGGTTTTACGCGATACTCGTTGAATATTTTCCGAAGAAATTAAAAGAAATCTAAAATCAAATAAAATTTATTTACTTTGGAAAAGTAAATCTAAATCCCCGGTTAGACATCAAAAACGAAATATGAAAAAAATATTTCTTCGGCGACTTCCTCTCAGCAGATTTCTGGCAATAACTCTGAAAGTAAATAAAATTGCCATGAAGAGCTTCTCAAAAAATCTGTCGTTCGGAGTCGACTTTAAACTATAGGTCCCGCCACTCATGTTTAAAATTAACACACACAACATGAGTAGTGTTGAGAAGCTAGGCCGCAATCCTGACTGAAGGCTTGTAATGGCCAATTATGTATGTAAATCTAAAGCAAATGATGACCATAATTCTGTTTGTAAATATTTGCTCATATTTTTCATTCAAACTTATAAAAATGTGTGCAAATAGAAGCTTCTGGCAATCGATTGAAATCGCTTTTTCAAGAAGGAAATATTGGATAAAATTTTAACATTATGCTACTCTTCTAACTTTTGTAGATTATGTATGACGAGAAGGACACTGAAGTCCACTGAGCAATACAGGGGAATTCATTACTTAGTTCTTAGCCAACAAGTTCAGATGTTAGCTCGGTCAGACCATTAGTGTGCTTCTGCCAAGAAACTGTCCCTAGATCAGGGATTACCATTTCATAGCACAATTGTGCAGAGAGAATTCACACACATTGCTTATGCTCTTTTATTTAGTCGTCGATCAGACAGCGACGAGTACACATGTCAGCGGATGCTATAATATTTTTTTTTATGTTTACCCTCAAAAAATATTTTATGTTAACAAATCTTTTTTTTTAAATCCGAAGTCTGATATGTTCTTAAAACACATTTTGATTGTTTTAATAGGCAAGTAAATCATTTAGATGATATCGAAAGAGAACAACCTTTTATAGACATAAAGCAATATTTTGGAAAAATTAAAAGGTTAGTTATTAGTAGGAGAGGAAATTTATGAACCAAAATTAGTACCCAGCAAATATCTAAAAAAGATTACCTAATTATTAAATCAAACATGTATTACTTTATGCATGTTGATGAAATGAAAATCAAAATAGGGTATATTACTAAAAATTTTTTATAACTCTAAGCTCTAAACTTATTTTCTCTCTCTTACTCACTAATACACAACCAAAAAATTTTTGGTAACCCCTGCCCTAGATTAAGTGTTAGAAAAACGTGAACAAAATGATCATATGTCCTAGAGAACGTGAACGTAGGGATCAGTTCAAGTTCTGAGCTTCTAGTTAAGAGAGCAACATATCGTATGGTGAAAAGAAATGTGTAAAACACTTCAGACAAATGTGTAATGAAACTGACTGAAATCCCTACAGAACGCATAGAAATAGAGGAAATTTATTTTTCAAGATGTAAAGGTTTCATTCAGTGATTAAAAATATTTCATACAAATACAACCAATTCAGATATCAATCGGGATGAAGGCGAAAAGAAAAACATATGAAAGGCTTTCATCGTACCTCGATCCGAATAGTAGACACAATCAACAATGAACACATAAAGCTAAGGCGAAGCCATATCTTTAAAAAGAATAATCAAGTGGAAATATTATAATTGTAACTGTCGTTGTGGAGAAGTCCCTTAGTATTGCAATCATAAAATCTATGTTACTCTTACCCTTCTAGTATAAGCAGTACACTTACCACTGTAGAATTGCATTTTAAGATTCTCTGTTTTCATTTGTACAAAGTCAACTTACCTGAAAAGAAAGGAAAAAGTAAAAACATTTAGTAATGAAAAAAAAGGGCTATCCATTTCGTGGTTTCAAAAGTATGGGACTGGAATTCGACATCTGTCAAACTAAGTTGTGAAACCAATTTTTTTCTTTTCAGTTGAAAGTCTGACATTGACGAAAATGGATCGCTTAACTATCACACAACGCATAAAAATTATCAAAACCTACTACAAAAATGGTGATTCTGCCACAGCCACGTATCGTGCGTATCGGCAATTTTTCGAACAAAATTTTCTTCAGCGATGAAGCACATTTCACACTCGGTGGGTATGTTAATAAACAAAATTGTCGTATTTGGGGTTCTGAGAATCCTCAAGTAATTGAAGAGTGGCCATTACATCCAGAAAAAATCACTGTTTGGTGCGCTCTTTGGTCCGAAGGTGTGATTGGACCTTACTTCTTCGAAAACGACGATGGAACGACTGTCACCGTCAATTCGGAGCGTTATGGTCATATGATAACCGACTTTTTTTTGCCTGCTATTGAAGAATACGACTTGGAGAATATGTGGTTTCAACAAGACGGTGCCACATGCCACACTACTCGAGCGAATATGGATTTATTGCAAGAGACATTACCTGGCCGCGTAATTTCTCATCGTGGCGATATCAACTGGCCACCAAGATCATGCGATTTGACACCATTATACTTTTTTGGTGGGGCTACGCGAAAGACCGTGTTTATGCAGATAGACCTTCAACTCTTGAGCACTTAAAAACCAACATTCGTCAAGTTATGGCTGAGATACCGCACAATATGTGTCAAAAAGAGGTCGAAAAGTAACTCAAAAGAAAATTAACTCAACACTTCGCGTGGAGGTCATTTAAATGATGTAGTGTTTCACACATAATGTCAACGTTCAAACTTTACAATAAAAAAAGAAATATCATGAAAAAAATGTTTTATATGTGTTTTATTTACGTTTACTTTTGAAACCACGAAATGGATAACCCGGTATAATAGCAAGTAATAATAAAATTTGAAAAGCACGACTTAAATTTCTACATAATATGAGTTAGCAGAAATCAAATTACAACAAATATAGCAAAGACAATAATAACAGTAACAAATCAACATTAAAGTTCTAGAAGTTGTCAGACCGAAATTAAATAAAATATAAAGAGATGTTGACGTCAACTTGTAGTGTATTGGCTTGTTAGTATATTGGTTTATCGCGAGCAAAACGAAATATAAAAAAAAAAATTTCAGTATCTTGCTCTCAGCAGTCTTCTATCTAAAACTCTCGAGAGTAAATAAAACTTCCATGAAAAGTTTCTAAACGATCTGTCTTTCAGATACCGCCACTCACGGAAAAACTAAGACACAAAACATGTGAAGTGTGAGAACCTAATTCGTAATCCTATTGTAATGATCGCTTAAGTAAGTAAGAAGTTTGAGGAAATCCATTTTCCTAATTTCTGACAATACCACCTGGGGCAATAACTTAATGCGATATTCTCAAAATAGCAATACAATATCGAACAAGTGTTGCATATATTATATGACTTCATTATGAATTCATTAAAAATAATGAATTTTTATATCACGATTTATATTAATTTATCCACAGCAAGATCAGCAGTAACTTTCAAAATAATTTATGCCATTTGATAGTACTTTGGCATATTACAGTCTTATTTTTAGGTTCTCTTAAGTCGTGTTATTTATGAGGGCATTAGCAGTGACTGGTGAAAGGAAAATGTTAGGATATCAGTAGAGATTTTTAACATCTTCTTAGGGCTAATTAAACTATTGAATTCTTATTTATGACCACGGCGACCCCATTTTTCGGTCATAAAATATTGTTAAAAGAAGAAAAAAAACTTTTCATAAAAGCCTAAATAGGCTCTTTCCTTTTAACTTTAAACTTTTATTCTTAAACTCATACTTTTCCCATCATTAAGATAAAAGAAATTCGTGGCATTCTTATGCTTTTAAACCTTCATTGAAGTGAAGAAATACCTTTTTCGTTAATCATAAATACGGAAAAAGCCAAAAAAAAAATGCCAAATCAAGTGCAAGTACAACTGCTTAAAAAGACCAAATTTCTGTTAAATATGGTACTAAAAATTTATAACTTCTAAATAGTGCGTACGAAGCATAAAATGTACAAACAAAACAACAAAATATTTCGAAAAAAAAAAATAATCCTGTAAATAACGCCTAACAATTGAGGAGTTAATATTGCCCATAAAATCATCAAATTTAATTTGAAATGAAAGAATGGGAATGAAAACTCATGAAAAAATATATTTTTTCTTTTCTGCCTTGTATTTTCTTTTTAAAAAAGAGCTACACTGCACTATTCCTTTCTACTGCACCAAATAATGGTTACATGCTGTTGGAAAAGGGCAGCAAATCAGCAATAACAGCATTTTAAGGTACACTTAAAAACCCATAAGAAATATTGTGCGTGTATTAAGGCGCTCTGATGAAAAATAATAGGCCAAACGTATTTACGTTGGTCGCTGTCTCGTTTTATAAAAAAAACAGAGCTTAAGTACCAAAAAAGAAAAAAGAAGGCAGACAAACAGGCAGCTGTAGAAGCTGTAGAGAAAATAATCTATATGAGGGTATAAACGAGCAAACAACGTAAATGTAAAGGAATTAAATCGTAAAACCTACAGGAATATGAATAAAGTGAGCGACACTTTAACAGTGTCTGATTAGGATAATCGATATTGTGAAAAAATGGAACTTGCCTTAGCTATCCCACTATATACAAATTGTAGCCTAAGGTGTCCCTAATGAAGCCCAATTAGTGGTATATCTCAAATAATTTTGGGAAATGAAATCGGGCTTAAAAAATTCACTCTGGTAACAGTGCCTGGGTTGGTCGACCTATTGTGGTCTCCGATGACAGTGACACCCTGGCTAACGTCGTTCTCAAAGAAATATGGACTGACGTGCATGGACACTACGTGCACAAAATCTACTTCAAACTGTGATTTGTGCATGTAGATCCATCCAGCAAATGGCTTGATTGCTAGAAACGATTTTTGAACGACAATTAGGATCACTTCCCCACTGCTTCAGAACCCATTCAACAAACAAACTTTATTATTATCAATAGTCTTCTACGGTAATTTGACAAAACAGACTGAGTAAAATTTGAAAACCAATTTGACAGATGTAGTTTCAACAAGATAGTTGTTACCAACTGTCAAAATTCGGATGTATCTTTTGCAAGACCCTTTAGAACATTCAGAATGCTATTGTCTTCTCTGCTAATGGAAACTAGAACTCTGTTAATGCTAACTGGCATAATTAGTAGCCACCATATACAAAAGCTGTCAATATGAGGAAGAGAAAGAATCGACGCAAGGCCTTTTGCTCAACTATAGGACTGATTTACGGAACCCCATAAACTGGATATATGCCAATAATTCAATTTATTGTACTAAAGAATCCACAAAACATTATTTTATGCGTATTTGTGATTTTTTCACTTGGAGTAGATCTTTTTAGAAAATTATGATAAGAATTCTCACCTTTTTTGTGTGACCCCAATGATCACTCTTGAAGTGGGACAACACACTTTAGTGTTAACTACAATTATCAATTCAAAAGCAGCTACAGGCTATTTGTCTCTCTCTTGCAGGGCTTTACAGGGCTTGTCCTTGTAGAGAACAAGGAAAAGAGCTACACAGGATTTCCTTCATTCCATAAAATTTTTATTTGAATTTTTATTCAATAAAATTAATGAAAAGAAAAAATTTTTAAAAAGATTCTCCGTTTTGCAAAAACAAAAAAAAACCCCCAATTGCAAAACAATTCATTGTTATTCTTTCCAATGATTTTGTTACTTTAAAGCTCTGATAATGCATTTACACTTCAGTTTCATTAACTAACATTTAGTTTAAGAGTGTTTCAATTGAAATGGAAAGACAACGACAACAATCATGGCAATAAGGAAAGAGATTTTGGAGTTAATAAACCGACGCCTCCGCATTAAGTAACAACAAAAACAACAGCGCACGTCTTAATGGCATACAAATTGTTTCTTGTATTTATTTAATGCTTTCAAGGATTATGTCCCCGGCTTTGTCCCCTTCATGTTTCTTTGAACATATTACGATGGCATATAAAAGCGTGACAAGATATACGAATTACGAGAATATCTTTTAAAAAATTCCATGACATTGTGTTACTAAATAGAGGATATTAATAATGAAAATAAAGCGAATAAAGGGAATAAGGGAACTAACAACAGGAGAAGGTATCATAAAATTTCTTAAAAAAAGTTGAGGGAAAAAGACAGAAAATTTTTTATGGGGCAGTTGAAATGATAATGAAAGTGGAAAAAATCCCCCGAAAGAAAAGCTGTTTGACATTTGACCTGAATTTATGCTCTTGATACCCAGAAAACTGATTCATTAAAGAAAGTTTTAAAAAAAGTTTTAGTTTTAACATACAAATACCACGACGGGGAATAGTTTAAAGTTTTCAGTGAGTTCGAGACGGTTACGAAAGGGTTGGAAGCCAGACATTCGCTTAAACTTGCGTGTGCTATGCCGCGATACATCTGGTTCTACTGTTTAGCCTTCATGTTAGAATCTCATTAAATTCGTTATGACTATAAGATTATTCGATTGATGATCAGTTTTGTCCTCTTCCTGGCCGTCGAACTCTTCCCTGGATGGAAAAATTGTAGTACAAAGCGTTCCTTCCCTCACCCCATTACTTACTTAATTGGCCATTATAACCATTTTGTCGGGATTACGACCTAGTTTCTCACCAATTATGTTGTGTGCGTTAATTTTATACTTGAGTGGCGGGACCTACAGTTTAAAATCGATTCCGAACGACAGATTTTTGAGAAGCTCTTCATGGCAATTTTGTTTACTCTCAGAGTTTTTACCAGAAATATGCTGAGAAGAAGTCGCCGAAGAAATATTTTTTTCATATTTCGTTCTGATGTCTGACCTGGGGTTTGAACCGTGGCCTTTCGTCTAATAAGCCGACACATTACCTACTAGACTACGGTGACTTCCCTCACCATTATTATTATCATATCCAGCAGGTTGAATTACGGTGGACACTTTAAAGCAAGAGATTATGTGTATCCCACATTCCTCACGAATTATAAACCCCCGATTACGGCTGCACAGTTATCTGACCGTAATCCGGGTCAGACGGATACGGATTACGCCCAGTTAATCGCAATTGCCCACCGGTACTATTACGCGCAATTGTTCCCAAAAAAGGAACAGATGAAAAGCCATGTTCAAACTGAAACTTTTCAGATCTCCGAATGACGACGAGTAAATATCCATTAGAAATATCCATCAGAATTTTTCCGGATCTAGTTGACACTGGTTGAAAAGGTAATATTAGTTACTTAATTGATCATACAACACCTTAGTCAGAACTTCAACGTAGTTTTTCATATCACCCACGTTGTTTGGTTGTGTGTGTTAATTTTATCTATGAGTAGCAGGATCTACAATTTAACGTCGACTCCGAACGACAGATTCGAAAAAGCTTTCATGCTATTTTCATTTACTCTCAGAGTTTCTGCCAGAAGATTGTTAAGAGGAAGTCGTGAAAAGAAAAATGTTTTCATACTACGACTCGTTCGAGATGTTTGAGCCGGGGTTTGAACCTCAGGCTTTCGTCTAATAAGTCAACACACTACCTACTAACTTCAGCGACTACACGACGATATATTAGCACAAAATGAACCGGCACTTATTCTTATTCAGGAGGCATAACCTATTGAAATATCTCAGATAGTAGCGCCCCGAAAGAAAACCTTTTATAGATGTTTGCCTTCTGGAATTTCTAAAGGCTTTATCTCTATAAAACAAGGGACCTATTAATCGTTTGGCGATCGTGCGACATTGTAACACGCCTTGTAAATCCAATAAAATCTGTTGTGGGTATTTAAATCAGCATTCCATTTAAGTTTTAGTTCCAAATGCTATCACCTCTACAACTGTGTGATTTTTTGATTCTTCCGTAATTCTTTTTAGGCTTTCCTGGAACCCATTTCTTGTGATAAGGGTTCATACAGCATGTGATCAATCATACGACCATATGCCCGGCATTCTTGCTAGAACATGGATGTCACACAATATCTGAAGTTCTAGGCTTGCGACTTGCATCCTCAAACGCACGTCATAGGATATTTTTTCACAAAGATCTGCGAGGGTAGACCATTGCTTTCATTAATATGTATATCGAACTGCAAAAGAAGCTGACATACAACCAACAAGTTGGAGCTTTAGATTGGTAGCATTTGGATAGAGTTTGGGATGACTCCACAGTATATAATTTATTGGCCACTAATTTTAAATAAAAATGAGATTTTTTATTGAATACATGCAAGCTATTTCAACTGCTTAAAAAGTGGTTGGTCACCCTTAAGAAGTCCATTAAATTTCTTCTACTCATTTGGAAAGCTGTAAAGCTCTGATAAATATTTTTGTTGTATCAACTATCTTTCCTTTTAATCCTTTGAATAAAAGGATTCCCAAATAAAAATGAAAACAAGCAAAAAAAAAAAACACAAGATTTACTTATATTCACCTGTCATTATCGTCTGTGTCTGTCTGTGCCTACTCGAAATATGATATTTTTCTTGCCACAATTTGTGGCCAATAAACAGCAGTAAAAACAGTAGCAAATAAAAAATCAAAGAGAAGAATACCTGAACAGACATTTTAATAGGGTATGGTCATGATTCCTGACCAAGTAAAAGTTTATCATGTCCGTACTAAAATACCCAAAAAAAAAAAATCAATGCCATGGAAGTAAAACCTGTGACGATTAATTACCCGTACTCACAAATTAAAGCTGTACGAGAGATAGAGAAGGATAGAAGAGAACAGTGCCTCTGTTGCAAACATGACAACAAATGTCTACATTGTTTTGATATTTTTTAATACACATTTATTTTCGTGAGTGTAAATGACAACGACAATAACAATACCAACAATATTCATGATAAAAAAAATAAGAAAAAATTTTAACATCTGCCCTGTTTTTAAAAACAACTTAAAATTTATGTGTGTTGCTGCTACGTTTCCTATCCTTATGAAGTTATGAAGTACGTATATTTGCTATTGCTGGTGTTTGTGTTGATGCTGATATTATTGTTATTGTACTTATTTTCCTTTATTTTGCTGTAATTCACAACAAATTGATTTAAATTGTTGTTGTCATTGCTATTGTTCTTGCTGTGCTGTGGTTGTTGTGGGTCAAGTTTTCAAGCATACATGAGCGTAAGTGTGCAAGTGAGGCATTTTGTAGCATTTAATTTGTGTGGTCTCTGCATTTATGCAACATCAGCTAAATCGATATCAGCAATGGGTGTAACAACACTGCAAAGCCAATGAGTTTCTAGATTTTTTCTAACGAATTCATTATATTTTCTTATTATCTTTTTAACATTTTTCTACCATCTCTCTTTCTCTGTGTGACAAAGAAATCAAAGTAATTTATGGAGCCTTATTGTGAAATAACGCTTTTTTTTCATCTCAGTGCTTTCGGAGACTAATGGAACCAAAAGTAAACAAACAGAAACCAAACATTGCATGTGTTGTACTATTCGAAATTTAAACATTTCCCCATCCATTAATTTTCAGATGAGCTTAAGCATTCAGCTTTGGTCTCAATATTCATGGTTGGCCAATCTTAGCATCACCATCAAGTCAGATATGCAAAATCACTTTTAAAATCAATTTTAGCTTAGGCGGATAAGTGTTCAAAAACTGTTGCCTGCCTTTTCGACAGTATATCATCGAAATTTCGGTCAAGGTTTTCGAATTTTTTTTCCCGACAACGTCAATATAAAGCGGCTGTCATAAATAATCACAGCAAAAAGAGTTTGGTCTAAGCTATTTTTGTAGCATATAAAAAAAAAATATAGATCTATCGATTGCAACAGTAAGTAAATCGAACCTTATAGTCGTACTTACCAATGCCAATTCCCTGCCCCTGCACCTGGTATGCACCCAATTGTTTCCTTCTGAGATCCAATAAGAATGTGTTCTGATTATTCAGAATCTACATGTTGGGCTAGAGACAACTCCCATTATGAATAAGTGTGTCTACAGTGCTCGGTCAAAAGACCGGTTATCAAACACAGGTTAATCTAATGCACGACTTAGATCTCCTCTTTTTGTTTGTTCTCAGAAAAAATTTTATTGCCTTCAACCCATTTGATTTAAACTCGATAATGGCTCTAAACTCGATAGTAGGGTTTGTAGCGATGTGTACTCTGGAAAACTGGACCTGAACATTTCCCTCCGGATCACTGTAGCGTGTTTCAGGCCGCCAACTTACCCTGTGTCAATGAGGAATTTTTGGAAGACAAGCGGAAAGACTGCAGCTCTCATCAAACGATTTTTGCTGTGGCTGTGAGTCAGCAGAAAAGGAGGAAACTGTTATTCACTTTCTTTGTCAATGGCCATCTCTTGTGAGAAGCAGATTTATGTTATTTGGCTCTTCATTCCTTATCAGCTTAACTGAGTTATCAGCCATTGACATTAAGGGTAAAGCTTCGTTTATTAAACACTCAGGCTGGTTTCCAGGATTGCTTTTAAATTGTGCAGCCCTTGCGCTACCAACTTCTTCAGCGCTTACCTGTGGCATCACAACCGGCGGCCATGCGTGCTCAAGTGTGTTTTGGTAATCAAAGCTACCATTTCGAGCTAACCAAACCTAATCCATTTGGTTTGAGAACAGTCCTTGTCTCTAAATAAGTTATGATCTTCTCTTTCGTTGAGCATAGCTTTCCAAATTTTCGTATTCTCTCTACAGTAGGGATCTGGTCCCATCATCGGAGTAAAAGCTGCCCTCCTCGCAGGCTCATTTGCTTGCTCATTGCCGAGAATTCCCAAATAACATATGACCCAGTAGAGGATAGCCTTATTTGCCTTATTCTTTTGATCAAGCTACTCCAGACAATACCTTACTAACTTCGTAACCTCATAATAGCCGAGTGCTTGCATGGCTGCCATTCGGCAGATGTGGAATATAAAATAATAAACGAAGCTAGAGACAGTGTTTCGAAATTGAATATCTTTCTCCTTTGCTAATAACCTATTTCTATGTTCTTTCTATTGAGACGTATCTACTCTAATGATAACTTAATGTGCTGTAGTATACAATACAATCGACCATTTGCGACTTTTTCACTTGGCCTGTGATTGTAGCTTTAATGCTCTGGCTTGTTCATCAGCCTGTTTGTGTTTTCCGCAATTTTCATTTATTGGATTAAATTTGTATTAAACTGGGAAGTACATTCAATTCTTGGTGTTTACAAGTCTTTGTAAAGAAATTATTTTATTTGTAACAGTAATTCTGGCAACAATTCATAACAGATAAGTATGGTGGCATAACATTATAGGATGTTGTAATTACGAGATGTAAACTTCACGACGAAATAGGCAGTTGTGGCAGGCAAAATGTGAAATTTTTTTTTGAAATCCTACAAGGTTTTTCTATATCAATAATTAAAATGTATCTCCGTATACGGTGTTCAGATAGTGAGCATATTACAATTAACCGAACACTTTCTGTTGATATTTGACAATTCAAACAACAACAACGACAAACACACACTAATAAACTAACAAACGACACTAATTTTTGCGATCAAAATAAAAATAATGTTGTTGTTTACCAGCTGTCAATTGAATATTGAGTAAGCTGAATTGCGTATATTATTATATCTAAATACTTAAAATATTTTACTCAATTAACCGAATATTGACTCAATAAAAGTGCATATATGAACATAGTATAAGGTTCTCTGTGCTGGAATTGTATTAAAGTTAATAAGTAAACCTCTGAAAAGCTGGAGGTACTGATTCTGAAAACTTCCACTTAATAGCAATATATTGTTCAATTCCTGACCATGGAGATCGCATCATTGGTGACTTTCGGCATCGTACTAAAGGTTGAAATCAATTTATTCAACAGTACAGTGATGGTAAGATTATGACTCCCGGTTTACCATACAATGCACGAAAATGAATTTTACGGTTTTGTAGAAGTGCGAAGCTGATCTCCTCCATGTCAAACACTTCTTTTTTCATTTTCCCTATTTAATTTTACACTTTTTTTTTTGTCGGCATACAGTATATTTAATTAACAGATTTTTATTTCATTATTGATTTACTTTTATCATCACCAATAAAAACAAAAAAGCCACAAAATTAATAACAATTTGCGGTTTTCATATCCGAAATACTCGGGGGTATATTATTACATGGCAGTTTAAATAAAACGGACAAAAAGAAGTCAAAATTAATATAATCACGTGAATAATATTGTTGTGGATAATAATGATGATGCTGATGTAACCATACAGCATCAAAATATTGCATCCGAATATAACACAATAAATTAATAAAAATAATAAAAAGATTTCATTGAAATTAAATGTATTCCATCTAGGGTTGCCAGATTCCGATTCGCAAAAAGCTGGACATTGGGTTTTAAATAGCTGGACAAAACAAAAAAAGCTGGACATAAAGAAATTGACTATTGCTCGCAATAATATTTATTATGACATCAGCTGTTCAAATGTTGAGACATGTTGGACATGGCTAACATGATTTAACAAAGATAACATGAAAATTATTGTCCAAGTTATTGCAGTGTACAAAAAAATTTGTATTTAACTGGACAAATTAAATTTTAGCTTGAAAATGGACAAGCATCAAAAAAGCTTGACAATCCAGCCAAGTCCAGCCAGGCTGGCAAGCCTAATTCCATCGCTTAAAGCAAAGAAAATAGAGTATATATCCATATTCTTTGCTTAAAGCCATCCATCATATAAATACGAAAAAAAAATTATTTTTCTGTTCAAAATTAGAACTTTACAAAGCTTTTTATTACAGAGTCAGTTAAAGTGTTTGCCGGGGTTTGGGACAAATTCATTGTATTCAATTTATTTGGTTTAAAATAAAATCTGCATGAATGCAAAAATAAAACAGACAAAATTTAATTATTATGAAACTCAGGAATAGTCAAGAATGAAAAAATGGGAAAAGTGAAGAGAATATTATAATCGCGAGTTATGCTTATTCCGTATATTTTCATCATATTAAGGCATTTTGTAAAAATCAACGACTATTACTTAATCTTCTAGATAGTAAAATTATGCATGTTCTTAATGGAGGCCTATTTTCGCATTATAAATAAAAGAAAGATAAATAAATAAATGTTCTTAGCAAGACGGTAGGTACTTAACTAATAAACTCACACACGTATTCATCCAGAAATGAGCCTCATCGCTGAGCATAAAAAGAGGAAGGAGCTTGCTCAGAGACAGTTTATACCAGTGTTCGAAAAAATACTGTACACTAACCATTGTGTACGTAACTGATAAAATACTTTTAACTTTCATTTAAGTGTTTGCGAACTCGTACGCAAACACATTACGTACACAACATGTACACAACAAATGAACACAAACTCTAACATAACGTACTGAACAGAGTTCACAAACACTATTTTTTAGTGTTCGTGTACAAAGTACACTAAAAAGATCAGTACACAACGAAAAAAATTGGGTTTTAGTGATCTTTTTTGAGTACACTAACATTTTTAGTTTATCGGAAGACATTGATTTTAAAAATTGGGTCACTTGACACGAAATTGCCCAAGTACATTGTACAATGCACATCCTAATTGCGAATCTAAACTGTATATTATAGAAATTAAATTATATCTCCTTATGGAACCTTTAAATTTACGTTGGTTCCATGGTAGTTGTGCAGTATATATGTAAGGGCATGCATGATGAAAACAAGCCACCGGGTGATTAGGCAACTCTTTGTATCTTGATCCAGCCAGAAGATGCCAGATTCATTGCAAAATCAACGTCACATTATACAGTACAGACTGAATTTCTTTTGATCTACAATCAACCAAAGCCCATACACTACAATGTGAGGCCTCTATACCGTGTCTGTATTCTTATTTTTCATTCTATTAAGTCGTATAGAAGATTCTTATGCAGATTCGTATGCATGATTCTTAACAGAAGAAGCAGCACTTTTTCTTCATAATTATTTTAATTACCTGGCAATGTAATTGGCAAATTGGTAACGTGTTTGCTTTACAAATTTAATTCAATAAAATTTGCAATAAATTTCTGCATTAAATTTCAATTTCATGTCGTTTTATTTCATGTTAAACAACATAATTAACATTAATTTTACGATATTTTTTTATTATTATTATAGTCCTTGTATCCAGTTGCTGCTGTTGTTGCTATTTATATTTTACAATAACATTTCAGTTGTTGTTGGTCATAAAATATTTCATAATTAAATTCGATGGAAATGCTTTCGTTGCTATTTTTTGCTTCTTTGCCTGCCATTTTTATTGTTACTGAGCATTTGGCTCGAGGGTAATATGATCCAAACGAGAAGATACCTTTTTTGTGTGGCGCAATAAAACCCAAAACTATCGTTTTAAATAAAATTAAATGGAATAAAAAAAATAAAAAAAAAATTATAATCGTCATCGTTTTCGTGCTCATCAGGAGGCGCTAACATGCGAGGCACTAACATGTGGCCCCTCCGTCCGTCTACATCAGTCATTTCGGCAGCAGAAAACTTTGCTTTTTCATGCATAGATATGCTTGTGCCATTTATTTAAAACATTCATTATGACAAGTAAATATATTACTTGACTGTCTGTAGATATAAAAATAATAATAATGATGATGATGACGTTGAAGATATCATCCTCAAATCCATTGCCCTCCTCTACTGCATTTGTTGCGGCTCAAATATTTTTGAGCAGTATAAATGAATGATTGAGAGCATGAGAGTGTGTGCTGCACATTCGTATTGTAGAAGGGCATACAGCTGTCAGTATAATTTAATATTTATCTTTTAGACTATCCAAAATGTCTGTTCTAGTCTGTCTTCTGCTGCTGCTGTTTAGCTATCCATCTATCCATTCTACAATTCTCAATACCAAGTCTCAATTCCAGTCTCAGCCATTTATTTAACCAAATAAACTAAAAATAAACAGAAAACCGCCGTCGTGGTAATAAAACCGCATACAGAAAATAAAAATTCATTGTTTTGCATAAATTTTGTAATAAAAACTAAACAATCCGCCAGAAATTCGGTATTCTAGACGCTAAAACGACGAACAACCAAAACACAAATCAACTTGGCCAAACATCTTAAGAATGAAAACAACGCAGAACAACAAGTTTAACATGACATTCTACTTCTGATGCGCATGCGTGCATGTTTTTATTACAACTGACAGCACTAGTTTCTTGCAGACACGCGGCACCAACAAACTAAGGAAAGCTGTCAGGTATGTATACATCAGCCATAATACATATAAAAAGGGAGGAAGGTAAGGCATCTATTCATTTAAATGTAATCAGAATTGGAGTTTTCATAAACAACAACTACAACTCAAGGTCAAAACTAATTGTGAGTTTGATAGCAGAAATTTCAAAATTAATTGACAATAAAAACAAATCAACACGAAAAAAAGAAACGCGTTCTCTGGTAACTTTTAATTTCGAACAATTGAAGAAGCTTGTAGTGTTACAGAAGAAATAAAATCAGAAATGATATTATGATGCATCACAATTTTAATATGAAATTGAATTTGAACTTGATTGAAAATAGCTTCTCCACAGTCAGCTACCCCATTGACTGTTTTCACCCTCACTCACTGATTTCGCTTTGAATACTGTCGCTGCATTGTGGTATTGTTTCCAAATAATTTACGTGCAATCATGACTTCACAATACCCTTTAGATAAAAACTTACATGAGAGCACAACTAATTGGCGAGGCAAAGAATAGGAATTCTTTTAGCTCCCACTCCTTGTGGCTGTATTCACTGGTCACTTTATGACTGAATCGAAGCATACAACTACTTTAGAATCTGTTCAACGTTTGGGAACTTAGAAGAAAAATTCTTCTGCTTTCATTTATTGACACAACACTTTCATAAAACTATGGAGATGGCCGAGAAGTGCCATTGTGAGGGTATAGTAAGGTTGCCAATTTAACCTAAGCTAATCTAGAAATAGCTGCTCAGTTAAATGATTTCTTGCAACCAACAATGTTTTCGAGAAACTAAACCATACGACATTTCGTATTGTACTTTCTCTAAAATCCAAAATTAGCACACACAACATTTGATTCAAGACCAATTTGTTACATGAATCACTGGTTAATAAATGATTCAAGCAAAACTGAGAGTCTTCACTAATAAGGTGTGTGGCTGCATAAAATTTTCATTTCAGTGGCCAAAGAGAACAGAGAACAAATGGAATAATTACGATCTTTTGTACCAACACGTATGTACTCTGTTTGCAATTTTCGGGTTTGGGTCAGTGATAATTTTTTCTGGAAAGATAACGTGTAAATAACAATTATTCCCCCTGGCTGGTACTGACCAGTTTAATCATACGTCACCGGTGAATTAGTACTGACCATTGGCAATATTTTACACCATTTCTGATTTTTAGCTTTTCTTCTTTTCTATTCGATTTTTGTCAGGATATTTTATTTTCATTTGTTGTCAAAAATTCAAAGTCAATACACAAATAGTCACCCCTCCATTGATCTTTGTTATACCTTATGTTATCTTATAAATAGTAGGTGATGTAGAAGGTATACGAATCTCTTTTGTCAATAGCTTATGATAATTCTTGTAGAAGTACTAACTGTAATTAACTCTGTGTCATATGAATAAAAGTTCCAATTTTATGAAGACAACGTCTTAATTTGTTATTCAAGCTAAACGTTTTATTAATTCGAAAAATAAGTGAAATAGCTCAACAAATCCAAGAATTTCGAGATCACGAGTTGTATTATTATGTTGTTTTAATTGATTACGTTTCAGAATTCTTACTATTGGCTTGCAGTAAGTGTAAAAAAGATGCAACTGATGGGAGGATCGAATAGTCAACATTTATATAATGTTCCACAGTCTATTTCACTTTCAGAGCTTGTGTGGAGGTTAGATTCCACGCCGTTGAGACGGATGTTTGGAGAGGTATGCTCAAAAAAGGGAAGATAAAGAGAGTCTAAGATTCTTTTCAAACCAAGTGGATTTGCGACAAACGAAACTTTTTGTATGTCTTTTGACAGACCACTATAAACTATATACTTCTATAGATTCTGTGACGATGAGAATAAATCATTGGAGCATATTCTTGGAACCTGTGAGGCATTCACGTATGTCAGAAGGAAACACTTGGGTGCATATCAGGTACTAGGCGACAAAGTATGACGAGACAATTACTTCAAAGCTTTACTATTCACAATATTGAAAAGAAGCAGTAAAGAAAAGGCGACCAGTATTGTCTAATAGAAAATGGACATGCTCTATGATTCGGACTATGCGTACTGCTAAGTGTCGACAACAGCATGTAAGACAAATAGTGGCAGATCAAATTTTGTCTAAAAGAAGTTCTTTACGTCTGAATCAATTTCAGAATACACCAGAGTTAGACTACCTGCTGTTTATTGTTAACCATAACCAACGTTTAAGTATTTTAGAAAAAAAGTATTGAGTATTTTAGAGTAACGTGACAAAGCAGTGTTAATGATACCGCATAATTATTTTTTTTGAAATGACTTTTTCTCTTTAATAATCTAGTATAATTCGAATACAGAAAGAGGGATAGAGGATTACAGACTTGTTTACTTAATTTGGCATTACATACATACATAATTGGTCATTACAACCCTTCAGTCAGGATTATTGACCTAGTTTCTCACGCCACTTATGTTGTGTGTGTTAATTTTATACATAAGTGGCGGGACCTACAGTTTAAAGTCGACTCCGAACGACAGATTTTTTGAGAAACTTTTCATGGCAATTTTACTTACTCTCAGAGTTTTTGCCAGAAATCTGCTGAGAGGAAATCGCCGAAGAAATACTTTTTGTATTTTGTTTTGATGTCTGACCTGGGGCTCGAACCCTGGCTTTACGTCTAATAAGCCAACACACTACCTACTAGACTACGGCGACTTCATAAATTAATTAATTTGGCATTAAAACCCCTAAATTAGGATTACAAACTAGTTTATCACACCACCCATATTCTGTGTGTTAATCTTATCCGTGAGTGATATAGATTTTTAAGAAATTTTTCACGGCCGTTTTATGTACCCATAGAGTTTATACCACAAAACTGCTACGAAGAAGTCACCGAAAGAAATGTGCTTTCATTTTGTTTGAAATGTCTGAGCTGTGGTTTGAACCTGTTAGGCTATGTCGAGCTCGGGGAGAATTACTAAATACAAAGAAAGCAGAATGAAGCATAACAGCAAGGGAAAAAAGAGTAAAAAACCTAAACCGGATGCAAAAAAATCAAGGCTAATTCTGACCTTAAAGAACTGAATGTAGTTAGAGTTAGGCTAAATTTGCAGATGCCTTAAGTATAAGGTGAAGTGAAGTCGCCGTAGTCTAGTAGGTAGTGTGTGGCTTATTAGACGTAAAGCCAGGGTTCGAGCCCCAGGCCAGACATCAAAACAAAATACAAAAAGTATTTCTTCGGCGATTTCATCTCAGTAGATTTCTGGCAAAAACTCTGAGAGTAAATAAACCTGCCATGAAAAGTTTCTCAAAAAAAATCTGTCGTTCGGAGTCGACTTTAAACTGTAGGTCCCGCCACTTATGTATAAAATTAACACACACAACATAAGTGGTGTGAGAAACTAGGTCAATAATCCTGACTGAAGGGTTGTAATGACCAATTATGTATGTTTAAGTATAACTCAGATGGAATTTATTAAAGCTCTGTTGAAAAACTTTTAATGCTTAAAAATCTTTCATGTCTAGATACCAAATGCTGGATAGTAAGAGATAAGATATTTAGTGGTATTCTCAAAATTTGTTCTAAAGTATTTGCAATGTTTGCAAGTGTCGAGGTACAGCCGCGTCAGTAAGTAGACCAATAAAATACAAGTAAATAGATCAAATAAACCCTGAACGATATTGCAATGACGTCGCATATTTGGAACGCTATTAGCAAAGTTTTCTTTATGCAAAACTTCCACGAATAAATTATGAAGTTAATTCTAAGTCCACAAGAAAGAAACAGACAAAAAAAATAAAAGTTATTTAAAAGGAACAGTTCAAGAGAATGTAAAATAAAGCGCCCCATATTTTCGGAAGCTGCTAGTCGAGCTATACCATGTGGTTAACGCAATCATGGACGTTTTTAACGAATCTATGTACATACATGAACGAAAGATTGTCTCTACTGAAATAGAGGCCTTGATTTTACAGATTCTAGCGAATGGAAATGGTACAAATGTAATACAGTTATCCTTGAAGAACTGAAGCGAAGACAACATCTAATGGAGAGTAGCAGTAATTAACGAAAAAATGTGGGCAGCAAAAGAAATTCGAAAACCACATGGAAAAGAGAAAAGGAGAATTAATATAAAATGTTAATGAGGACCATAATACCACATTTACACTACAGCGAAATCTAGTACTTATGAGATACAAATTTCCAACTTCTATCGCCAGCTTGTTGAAGTCGCCGTAGTCTAGTAGGTAGTGTATTGGCTTATTAGACAAAAGGCCCGAGTTCAAATCCCAGGTCAGACATCAAAACGAAAATATGAAAATATTTCTTCGGCGACTTCCTCTCAGCAGATTTCTGGCAAAAACTTTGTGAGTAAAAATTGCCATGAAAAGCTTCTCAAAAATCTGTCGTTCGGAGTCGACTTTAAACTGTAGGTCCCGCCACTCATGTATAAAAATTAACGCACACAACACGAGTGGTGTGAGAAGCTAGGACGTTGTATAGTGGGTCAATTCGACCTCCGGGTACTGTACTTGTCACAGTTGACAAGTAAACGTCCTCTAACCTAACCTAACCTAATCGCCAGCTTTTTGTATAACAGTCATATTCGTATAGGTTGCAAGGGTCAGATATTATTTGTTTTACTGTACCACAAGCATTATCACAAAAATTATGTGTGATTATTTACCCCCTTGCAACTATTTTAATGCATCAATTTGTTGAGCCAATCATCAAGCTGTCAACGACGATTAATTTTAAATCAAGACCAGATTAATCAAAAAACGGTATGCGAATGAAAATTGAAATTCTTTTCAGACGCAAATACAACAACAAAAACACATTAAATCATTATGATTTTGTTTTCTTTCATTTCTTGTATCTCAACAACGCACTCTCGCACCTTCCCCCTCTTTACATAGTTAAGTGAGCAACAGAAATGCATTCAAGGAATAAAAACAGAAGAAGTGAAGACATCATTGCAATAGCAGATGAGAAAAAAATTTCGTAAAATCAGAAGAAAAGGAGCAGCAAAGAAAAAAAGTGATCGATATTGAGAAATTAATTTGCAAACGAAAAACATCATTCCCGGGTTGAATGAAAATCAAGAATCTACAATTTCACACACACAGAGCAAGCACTGCATAAAGGGAAGATAATGAGAAACAATTCCATTAAATACTGCAGAATGCAATTCAATATGAAAAATTTAAATGAAAATAGCATAATCGAGTTGCCGGATTACATTTAAAAGAAGGAAATTCGAATTATTAAAAAGGAGAGTGGACTAACGTACAAAATAAATAAACGGAGTAGAAAAAGACGGATCAGTTTAATAAAGAAAATGGGGTCATCCTTCCTTGGATCCCAATGGTGGTGATAATACTAGGCAATGAACTCACTACCAAAGGTGTGTTCAAAGAAAGCTGTACTTGGAGAAAGAAACGCCAGAGAGAAGGGGAGACTCTTCTCAATCCAAACGGCCATAAGAAAAATGCAAAAAGTATTTTTTCGGCGATTTCTTCTCAGTTTCTCAAAAAATCTGTCGTTCGGAGGCGACTTTAAACTGTAGGTCCCGCCACTTATGTATAAAATTAACACACACAACATAAGTGGTGTGAGAAACTGCGGGCTTCTTGGGGACGATTGCCTGTAGACTGTCTAATGGTGAAGGTATAGCACTGGCCATTTTATAGTCACCTAGCAGCAACTCGTTTCCTTGCAGTTCGCATCTTCCCCCTTTCCACCTTTCCTAAAAACCTGCACAATGCACTGCATGAGTAGGGGCCATCCCCTGAGTGCTGGTTTCATAAAAATAAAAGACAATCTTAACTTATACCGGGTAATTATTAGTGGTTGGAGTATTTAGACTTGTAGCACAATATTCCGAAACATTCTTGGAAGAGACGCGGTTTGGTTGTTAATCCCGGAAAAACGGAGGTGGAATTTTTCACTAGAAAGTACTAGTCTCCGCGTTTTTGTCAATTTTAAAAAGTCAAGTATGAGTCACATCTTTTTAGGCTCACTCTGGATAGAACGCTGACTTGGAAACTAAACATCATTAACACATTAAAAATGGTCTCCATTGGCTTCTAGGCTAGAACCTAGCAATGGTCACATACTTATATCTTAACTTACGGTTGTCTATGGTTAGAGTACCTTGGTGGGACAACAATACACTGCACATAAATTGACACAATTTTTTTATACCCCCTTTCGATTGATATGTATTGTAGAAGCTTGGCATCTAACATTAGTAGACGTCTTTGGACGAATGGATAGCGGTGTGGATTAAATACTGATCACGCAAGGAAAGAAAGTCGTAAAGTAGCGATATAGGCGGACCAATTGAGAAACTGTTGTAAAACCAGCTGGTTTCACGAAATGTACTGCAGTTAAGAGGTTAAGAGCTGCTGCTTCTTCTATTCGTTACGAAATACAATCGCTTTCAGATAAATAGTTGGTGATCATGCCTTTAGTGTAACCTCCCGGATTTTTAGTTCAATTCCCGGAGGTCGTAAATCTTTGTTATTTTTATTAACAAAGCGGATACTAGAAACCTCTACATCAGTCACATCAAGATAATACATTTGTACCGTATTGACCGTGGTTATTAAAGTACATGATTGCCCATAAGTTACGTGAATAGTTCTCCTTATTTATTCGGGAAATCGTCAGTCGATATGATAAATATAAACACGTACAATCCAGGTTCAAACTTAGGAGAGGACAAAAAATTCTAAATTAAAAAATTTAAGAAGCTTGAATCCCTTAAAAATCTATCTAGGTAGACTCGTAAGCTCTGTTAGAGGATAATAGAAAACAGCCAACATCCTTGGATGGTCAGATAATGGCCCTTTTTGAGCCAGCGAAGGACTTGATAAGCAAAATTCATCTCCTCTTCATCTCATTCATGATCACAACCATAAAATCTCACAAATCACATTCGTAGCTTTAAAAGCAATTGAAACAATAAGAAGTTAGAGGAGTCACAGCTCTCTACTTTATAAGGGAAATGGATCATAATAAATAGACAAGTTATCTGAAAATATAAATTTTATTCCGGCTTAGAAAAGAAAAGGCGAGTATGGTTTAGAGTATGGCAGCGTTAATAAAGTTACGCAATGTGGAAGATCAGCACACTTGAATATAAAACAATAGAGTGATAGAAAAACAGCTTTTTTCTAAATTTAATGGCATCCCTATTAGAAAACAATTGCTTCCACATGCACTTCTTCTGTCTTGTCTTAAACGTTCAGCTTTAAAATTGACTTCTAATTGTTTTTGTTGTAGTTTTCTTTTGAACATATTTCCGCTTTTTCCTATTAATTTTAACTGTGAATAATGGCTTCGCTAAATTATCATTACCACTGTTGTTGTTGTTCTTAATACTGTTGTTACAGCAACTATTAAAGACGAGAAACAAATTAAATACGATTTAAACTACAAACAAGTGCAGAAAAGAAAGATTTTATATTTTGTAAATCAAATAATTATGATGCCTGGTAGAAACGCTTACTACTACAGTCGCCTCAGCGACTTCTCCAACGGCTGCTGTTGCAACTAGAGCTGTTGCAGTTGCTGTTGCTCATACCAGTGATGTTAACGCAGATTATGGCATTCTCGTAATGAAGTTGTCTGCAGTTAAGGAAGTCTTAGTTGCAGTAAATATGCAGCCAAGACAACAGTGAAGCAAATACAGTGGCTCCCATCCTATTTCAATCAGCACCTTTAAAAAAAATTTGAATAAGAGTTTATGGAATATGTTTAAAAATTAAACAAAAAAGTTTTATTCAGTTTCAAATTTATGGGCAATTTGTGATCAAAACGTCCGCCAACACCAGATTTCGAACAAAGCAGCTCTGAAAAAGGAATGGACAAAAATAACTCTCCGAACCACTAGAAAGTGGAATCAATGCAAAAAACGCTGAAAGCTGTAATTAAGCAAATAGGTCATACTAAATTTTGAAATTAAAACTATTAGTTAATTAATCATTTAATTGTTTGTTTATAGTAAGTGGTTGAAATAAGCTGTGACGAATTGGGTTCCTATATTTTCGGTTTTTAGTTTGTAAAATTACATTTGAGACTGAATAAAACTTTTTTTTTCTTAATTTTTAAACATATTCTATAAACTCTTATTCAAATTTTTTTAATATCTTGTTTCGTTTCGAAATTATACGAACTGAACTTTTTTTAAAGGTGCTGGTTGAAATAAGCTGGGAGCCACTGTATAAGCAATACTAGGAAGAGAATACTATTGGATGAGTATGACTTTTTTTCTGTTTTCATTTCTTATTTTAATTAAAAATTTAACGACTATTAATGATATTGTATTTAAGGAACAATATTTCATATACGAGGGTTGTTAGAATTTTATAAAGCAAGCAAATTACTAACTTACTTAATTGATCATTTCAACCCTTTAGTCAGGATTACGACTTAGCTTTTCATATCACCCAAGTTGTACGTGTTAATTTTATACATGAGTGGCAGGACTAGGGTTGCCAGCCTGGCTGGAATTGGCTGGATTGTACAGCTTTTTTGATGCTTGTCCAGTTTCAAGCTGAAATTTAATTTGTCCAGCTAAATAGAAATAACAATAACTTGGGCAATAATTTTCATGCTATCTTTGTCAAATCATGATAGCCAACACTGATTGTACATTTGTTATACAACTAAGTTATGATTTCCCTCTTCTATCATCACTGACAACATGTCTCAATACTTGAACAGCTGATTTCATAGTAAATATTATTGCGAGCGATAGTCAATTTCTTTATTTTTTTGTACATGAAAATAATAAAAATAATTTGCAGAAAATCTTGAAATGGATATTGATGAAGAAGCTGGTCCATCAAAAAGACGACTCACAACTTTCTGCGATAAGTGGAAAGAGTTTGCAAAATATGCTAATTGGATAAGAAAAAAAGATAATTACACGGCAGAGTATAAATTGTGCCAAACAGACGTTATAATCAAATATGAAGGCAGTATTTCTCAGTATTTTTTTACGTCCAGCTTTTTTTTGTTTTGTCAAGCTTTTTAAAACCCAATATCCAGCTTTATGCGAATCGGAATCTGGTAACTCTAGGCGGGACCTACAATTTAAAGTCGACTCCGAACGACAGATTTTTGAGAAGCTTTTTCATGGTAATTTTATTCCCTCTCATGGTTTTAGTCAGAAATCTGTTGAGAGAAGTCCCAATGAAATATGTTTTCACATTTCGCTTGGCTCGAGATATCTGAGCTTGGATCTGAACAACGGGCTCTCGTCAAATAAGTTAATACATTACCTACTAGACTACGGCGACTTCTGCTTAGCTGGCTAGTCTTTATTAAAGATAACCAAAGAAACAATAGTACTATCCGTTTTGATAATCTCAGAGGCAATGAACATATTCCAAGAATCATGCCTGCAATCATAAAAATTCAACAAGGAAATCTCTTCCAGAATATTGTGAATGTAGAACAGAAACTTGAAGAATTCCTCCGCAACTGCGATTAACTCAATTTAATTATCCGATAAGGAAAAGAGTGCTCTGCTTGATAACTAATTCCTGACTGTTCCAATAAATTACTCGGGTATATTCCGATGTTAGGAATAATTAACTTCTTTTAATAATATGTCCTGGCATAGTTTTATTTCAATGTCTTTTTGCCTATATTTATAACCCAGATTTTCGGAAGATATACAGTTTGTGTGAGATTCCCTTTGTTTACAAAAATCCTGCATCGAATATATCACCCTCTCAAAATTCTTGCTAATAGGACCAAAGATCTCAATGGGCCTGGATCATCGTCCATTCCAATGAAATAAAATCCACAGTTAACTTCCACATTCGATTTCATATTGTTAAAATTTTAATATAAAAAGAGAAAATTGTCATCTAATTCTTCGGAAGTGTGATCTATAATCGTTTAATTTAGAGAAATTTTAAGTTGGTATCCCTTCCCCACTTAGGTTAGGTTAGGTGACCCCTCTTCTTAGCCCATGATTTCTAGAACAACTACAGTCGATAAGACATACATATAAACTGAAATTTTTCACATGATATTGGACATCGGCGGCAAACAAATGATGAACGTTTAAAAAATTAATTTTAAAATGAAGCTTTCCAACTATGTATGAAAGAGCAAAGCGAAGTTCAGAACTATAAAGTTATGATTGCCAATGCAAATGGAGGCGAAGCAAAAATATACGTTATTTAATGGAATATTTTAAACCTTCGGCCGCCTCCTCCCAATACTATGTTCTCAAATCAAATCAAATCAATCAAAATCGAGCCTGTCAATCGTTAGCAATGCCTATATTGGCATCGCATTCAAAAACGGTTCAAACCAAAAGACATTACATTCTATAGAGAGAGAGAGAGAGAATGCTGACGACAATTCAAATATTTAATGTGCATGCCAAAAACGTTTAAGAATGTATAGATGCAAGCACGTTGTTGTAGCAATAATAATAACAACAATAACAACAACAATAACAAAAAATCCTTTAAATAAACAACATTGAAAAGAAATAACCAGCGTCCAAACAACGATCGAAATTTATATGATACTTGAAGGATGGCTGGCTAGCTGGATGGAAGATTGTATGATGATGATGCATCATCATCATCATTATGTTGCATTGCACAGTTAAATGAGAAGGCATTCAGTTATATAAATATGTGCAACATTTGCCATTCCAGTTGCACAGTTTTTTTTAATTTATTTTTTCTTTCTTTCTTTCATCATTTTTTCTTTTCATATCCTTCCGTCACTCATTTTATTTACCATTCTTTGTTGCTATTCTTGCCAGACAGATAGAGAGAGCGAGGGAGGAAAATCTTCAACTCTTTTTGTTTTTTTATTACTTCTTGCAGCATTGGGTTACTAACTGGCTGGTATTGTCAAGATTTAACGCGCGTCCAGTTTGGCATCAACAACAATAGAATGAAAGGAGAAAACAAAAAAACAAACGAAACGAACGAATCCAGTTAAATGAAAAATCAGCATGAATTTGTTGTTATTTTTTTCAGTTATTTTTACTACTCTTGTACAGTTATGTGGATGACTTAACAAGTACCGTTTTATCCACATGATGCATGTAGCATTAGATACTGTGTGCAACAGGTATCCTCAGTTTATTGACTGACTGGTCCAACCAGGTCCAAACGCAACGCAGACAAACTTCGAACCAGAAAGTCAATTGTAGCTCTTGTAGAGTCAATTATAGCTCTTGAATACATAGATAATTGGTCATTACAATCCTTCAGTCAGGATTACTAGCTTCTCACACCACTTATGTTGTGCGTGTTAATTTTATGCATGAGTGGCGGTACCTACAGTTTAAAGTCGACTCTGGCTCTTAACAGCTTTTATTTAATTTTTTTTTTTTTTTTAAATATGGAACTTGTAACCTGGAAAATTTAATTTTTCTGGTTTATAAGGCTTCGAGTATAGGATTTCAGAGAGCGTCCAATGCTTTCAGAAAAAGTTAATTTTTGATGCGGATTTAAATTTAAAAATAACTAGCGCTTTACGAAAAACACAATAGAATGATAGTCGTAATACAGAAAGAAAAGCAATACTGGCTTAACAATGCATTACTTTTAACTACTGTTGGATTTAAAGAATTGAATCCTATTAGAGGAATGAGTCTTGAATATTCGAACTATAACCCTGGTATGTGTCCATATTCTGCCTATTTAAAACCATTTGTTCCCAATATAAATCGGTGTTCCACCGATTACATTCTGCCTGAGGCTATATTCCTGCCTGGTTTAAGAATGCTTATACCGGAAAGGGCACAATGGAATGGTGGGGTACTCCAGGGGCAGAAAGGTATACCCATCCTTACAGATGGGTCTAAGTTAGGTGGAGGTACAGGTGCTGGGGTTTTCCGTAGGGAACTCGGTCTTGAACTTCACTTCAGGTTGCAGAATGACTGCAGGGTGATTTAGGCGGAGATTTTCGCAATCTTGAAGGCTATTGAGGCCATAGCAAGTGGCCCCATTTCGGATTCGGAATCGTACATGATCTTCGTTGACAGTCAGGCTGCCCTAAGGGCCATTGCGTCGGTCTGGTGCTAATCACAGCTCGTTTGCGAGTGCAAGGAGTCGCTGAGGACGTTTGGACCGGACCGTATCTGTATATGCTGGGTTCCGGGTCATAGCGGAATACTGGGCAATGAGACGGCGGATGCTCTCGCTAGGCTAGGTTCGCTTTCTGAGAGCGATGTAGTAGTTGGTCCTGGCCCGCCAATCTGCCACCTATACGGCCTCATCAATGGATGGGTCAGAGGGGAAGAGCAGAAGGTTGGGGGAACGGATCGGGCTGTTGTGTTTCTAGATGTCTATGGCCTGCTATAGACAGTAGAGATGAGCGATATTTTCAAAACTGTGATTTAATCACGGTGATTGATAATTCACTGGTAACTACAGTGATTGAAATTTTCAAATAACAGTTACTAATAATGTCGTTCTTTCAAAATTGTTACATACTCAAATTTATTTCATTTTATTTTGAGCGAGGCAGAATTACTATTAGATGATGCTGATTATTTACTTTTGTCTTTTATAAATGAACTTTCTGTGAAACTTAATTGTCAAACTTCATATAAAAAAAAATTACATTAAAAATAATAACATTGATGACACCACTTTGATTTTGTTTAGTTGTCTTTTCGTAGTATGTATTTGGTTGCCTCTTTCTTACGACTTAATAAAATACGTTGTTGTCATTATTGTATTATTGGAATACATACATTAACAAATCACGTTCACTGAGAACAACGTTCTTCAAAAATCACTGGATCGCTCATCTCTAGTAGACAGTATGAGAACAGGTTGGCTGCTGGGCTTGGATAAGGCCAGTTTAAGTTTGGTTATCGGCTTTATCACGGGGCACTGCGAGATTAGGTAGCTGACGGGGATCTGGAACAGATCCCAGCCGAACTATTGCAGGGTATGTTGCGATGAGGAGTTGGAGACTGTCAAGCACCTCCTTTGTAACTGCCCAACCCTTAGCAAGTTGAGGTTGAGGACCCTTGGCAGTGGCTTCTTTGAGGGCTTGAATTCTGTGTCGAGAGCCGAAATCAAGGCTCTCCACTGACTCATTAGTGGCTTGAGATGGTTGAGAAGTGCTGGGGCTTCATCAGAGTAGTCGCGTTCTCCCATTTTTTGTTTTATTTTTGGTCTGTGTAATTCCTCCGCTAACCATTCTCCTATTCCTACCTCCTCTCCTTTTTCATATCCCCTCTGTTATCCTTCCTTTCAAGGACGCTGTACAATGGGTCAATTCGACCTCTGTCGACAAATACAGGTCCTCTCTAACCTAACTTAAATCGGTATTTAACATTATTTCATTTGTTTTGTTGTTTCAAGCTCATTTAACCGTATAACACAGCAAGTTCTAGGTTGATAAGGTTTTTCCTTGTGAGTTCTACTCTTTCCCGACAGGTGAACTAATTTGATGTGCATTTGTGCTTTCTAGCGGCTCAGAGTCATCCGAATGAATGCAACCTCATAATTTGATTAAAATTTGAAAAACTTTGAGACGCTTGCTTTGCGGACAAGTACTTTTATCATGTCATCATGCTCGACTAGTTTCTAATGATATGAAGGTATGGTTTGGATATAGAATATCCATCTGTTGGTCTTAATCTATTATATTTTGTTAGAAATTTCTCTCGTAATTAATACCGTTTTTCTCATACAAATTACGGATGCTCACTTTAAGGATATTACAAGTCGGTGACACTGGCTTCTATCCTTCCTTATGACCATATTTAACATACGAAAATTACATTTGTGTTGTGCGTATTAATTGAAATACAAATTTTGTAATTTTTATTTTCTTTACAAATCTTTATCTCTGTCTGTACGTATGTCTATTTGTATTTAACCAATGTAAGTGAAATGAAATGAAAAATAAAATGAAAGAAAAGGAAACAACACATCAAGAAATTGTTGATTCAATTTTTACGCTTATTTATGCGCATTTCAACGCAATGATGCTGCAAATGCTATATGACAGCCTGCATGACTGGCTAGATGGCTGACTGTTGGGTTTGTTGGCTACCCATCGTATTTGGTTGACTTCCCATATCTGTGGTACTGCACCCTTTTTGGGGGTTTCAATAAATAATTTTTCAAAGATTTACTTTCAAGCCGACATAGAACCATAACATGTCCATAACACGCATACATACGTACATGTATGTATCCTCAAAAGTATGCTTATGTGTGTGTACGTGTATAATTTTTGGTGCACAAGAAATTTTATTTGAACTTGTGAACTTAAATGACGTCTCGTACAAAGCGGCGAATGTATGCATGAATAGGGAATTCGTTTGTTTTGTTTGTTTGTATAAAATATCGTTGTACGCAAACGTTTCCTTGGCATTGTCCATCCAGAACCCATCATTCGTTGCCCATTTCGTTGCTTTTTATTTTATTTTTCTCTGATGTTACATTCTGATGTCTTTCGTTTGATGCAACCAACATAGTCGTCATCGACTGTTGCATCATCAAGCTAAAGAACGAAGAAAAAATAGCGAAACGTAGTTTGACAAGAAGTTTATTGCATTTAATTTTCTTGTTTTTGTTTTTATTGTTATTTCTTGTTTTGCAGTTTGAAGTTTGTTTGTACGTTTGATTGTTCGTTTCGTTACTTTTCATGTTGTCATGGTCATTTCTGTTTGATTTTATGTTTCGCAGTTTTTTTCTTCCAGCTTCATCAGAAACTTTTAAAATATTTTCGTTTAGTTCTCTTACACCCTAGCTTTTATCTTCGTCACATGTGCGTGCAAATGCTAAAAGTATGAGCGATTTTGCATACAAGTGTTGAAAATTTTAAAAATAACTGCGTTCATATAAAAGTTGTGAAATCATAAAAACAGTGGATAAAGTACTCTACTCATCTACTACTACTCATCAAAAATAAGAAAACTAAAGTTGAAATTGTTTCCCGGTAAGCAAATAGTAATGGGCCAAAAATTGAGAACAATAACCTGGTGTGAGAAGCTAGGTCGTAATCCTGACTGAAGGGTTGTAATGACCAATTATGTATGTATGTATGTAACCTGGTATTCTATTACACTAAATGCCTTTTGTTACGTGTACTTCAGTGATCTATAATAATATGTGAGTAGGATCACTTTAATTTAATTTGATCATTGACCACAAGTCATTCGTAGCTACTAGCTGCAGCAATTCTAGCGAAAAAGAATATCGAAAATTTGAATACGAACCACCTACGTGACTATGCTGAACATTAGCTGCCGTATATCAAATTAACAAACTAAATTTCAGACGATGTTAAATGCTGATGCAAAGTGGTTGATTAAGCCTGATTCAGAGCACGTACAAGACGAAGAAAAAAGTTTAGAAATTTAGAAAATCATAAGGTTTTTTCCCCTGCAAATAAGCCATTTAGAAAGGAAAACATCAACAGTGAATATAGAGGAAAGTCAGGCAGCGCCATCTAGCCTAAACTTAAACTCAGTCGTCGAAAACTTCTCAATACTACATCCAATACATACTGTTACGTTTTTACCTTTTTAAAAACGTTTAAATATGAGTTCGTTAATTACAAACAAAGTAAAAACAAATATGTGTTTAATTTCAGTTAAACTCTTTTTTGTCCGCACTATCTTATGTGCCACTGTCCGAACTTGTACCACGTACATATATAACAATAACTACAATAATAATCTGTTTATTCGTTATTCTTATCACACAACTATTCGCTAGATCTTTACAACGGCGATCTTCAAACCACGACTGTTTTCTTCACACTCAACTTCACACAAGGTTGACTGAATTCTTACTGACTCGTTGTCTGCTTTGTCTTGCCTTTTTATATGCGCACGAATCAGTCTGATAAAGGTTCTTGAAGTGGAACGTTCGGGGTTTCGCCTTCTCGAGAATTTTATCGCGACACATTGCTTGTTGTTGCGTTTGCTTACTTATCTATCCCTTTTTCTGTCTTGTTGTTGGTTTACTTGGAACAAGTTCGATGTATTTGTTAGTGTGTGTAGCTTTTGCTTATTGTTTTCATGTGAAATGATATTAGGTCGTTTCCATTTGCGTAACAATACCTACAATGGACTTTGCCTCTATGCGAAGACAGGGGACAGCACGATTATTTTATCATTTGCCGCAGTAGGTTATATCTGACTACCTAGAAACTAGGGATGCCAATCGGGAAATCCCGAATCCCGAAATCCCGGGATTTTCGAAATTCATAAATCCCGAATCCCGGGATTTTAAAAACTTATACCGGGATTTTTCGGGATTTTCGGGATTGTGAATTCATATGTATTTTGACCCTGCAAAAGGTCCTGAAAAAAATTCTATATCACTCGACTTCGATAATAGCATCTCAGATGAGGAAAACCCTACTTCCATTGCTAAAAAGTTATTTGATGCCATCGTAGAATGTAAAAGCCTTATAAAACGAATTAAGTAATAGGGTAACTGATTTAGATACTTAACTGTCCAAAGAAATAGATTTATTTATATCAGGAGGTGGTAGAGGTGAATATTTACAAGCTGCATACAGCTATTTTGGAACTATTTTACCAACGAATGTTGATTGCGAGAAGTTTTTTTCAACGGCAGCGTATGTTGACAACAAAATTCGTTCAAGCCTAATCTTTTTTTGGAATCCAAATGATTTTCTTAAAACTAATGCATTTGCATATGTATGAATAATTTTTATTTTTGTTAATTTACGCTTTTTTGTTTCTTTTTGCCTTGCTTTTTTTTATATTTATTTCTGACATAATTGGAATATAAATAATGTTGTTAACAAAATATATTTTTTTCATTTTTATTATTAAGAGAAAATCGCGATTTTTCCCGTGATTTTTCGGGATTTTTGGATCCCGAATTATCCGGAATTATCCCGGGATTTTAAAAATCAATCCCGTTTGGCATCCCTACTAGAAACGCTTTAGAAAAGAAACTGAAACAAATCAGCAAAATAATTAAGAAGTCAGGGCAATGCAGAGAGGACAAGCCTATGCTCTTCAAAAAAAAAAAAAAACGAAAAGGAAGCCCAATGTACATAATGAACGCAATTATCTGACAATTATCTGGGCAGATAAAACACAGCTCACATGGAGTTGAACATGATACAATAACTAGCTTGTGTTGGCCTAACAGAGCCAATGAGAACCTGTTCTACAGCGAGACTGAAAGCTTTGTTGAATAAGTGAAGAAAAATCAAGACTTGAACCGGGATTCAATATCGGATGAATTTTGTTGATGCATAAATCGTGAGGCTATACTAACGGTGTAGGCAAAAAGCAAATAATTCGCTCGAAAACTAACTTATACGGTACGTGCTGACCGCGAAAAATACTTTTGAAGACGCTGAGGAATAATATTGGAATATCCGAAAGCATTTGTTTAGTCATTATACTATAACATGAGTCGTATCACTTCAAGCAAATGATGGACAATAGCCGAACAGTTTAAAACGGTAACGACTTTTCTGTACCTTCCAACTTTCTCACAGATGCACAGTGGTCGGAGCTGTATGGAGTCGGCGGCCAAAAATATTTCCAGTATAGGTATCATCGTGAAACTTCATATACGACTTTATAAATATGTCAGAATTAGTTTGTGATAAATTGGGAATGGTTTAGGTCCCATAGCAGTTTAAAAACTGTTTTTTAGTAACACTTCAAAATTATTCTAACAATTCAAAAACTGATTTTATTAAAATTGATTTCTCCTTGCATGGTAACTTTCGTTGACCTGTTATAAAAGAATCCGAAGTTAAAAGTAAACGGTTAAACAAATAGGTAATCGGTAATATTGATGTTTTGTTAAATCTGCTTCAGTTATAAGCGATATAACTTCACTAACATTTGCTTGCAAAAGTGATGAATTATTTTTTAAGCTAGCAAATCATTAGCAGCAGAGACATCGATTTCTTCTATTTCTGCTATTCGTCGTCGTTTTGTCCTGCTTAAACACTCTCCGAAACTTAATCTAAGACGTCCCCGATCTTCATTCAAGTTAGATGTTTCTGAGTTTAATAAAATCGACTCCATTTGGGCCAAAATTCTGATATTTTTTTGCAATTATAATTTAATCATGTTTCTAATTGACTTTCTTCGTATGTGTAGCATTCATTTCTAATATAGCTTTTCACAATATCCTTCACTTTCCTAGCTTTTTCAGCATTTCCACCTTTTTCTAAAAGCCAAATGTCAAAAATATATGAGCTCGAAATTGTGCAAGTATAACGTGAGTCTATTGGAAAAACAATTAATAACAAGGAAAAAATTAGGCAAAAATAAAATTAAAAGTCCGTGGAAAAAACCAACACATTTCTTTGCATGCATAGCAATAACAGAGTAGCACGAACGAACACAAATTGACAAAACACCACAAAAAAAATTCAAAGTTGGACATAAAAACAAAGAGGTCGGTTTGGTCTGTAGGAGATAATAAAAAAACGGGCAAAAAGGAGCAGCTGATATTGCCAATTTTTTATTCTTGGAGTATTAAACAATAACAAAAAAAAACCTCGTTGGAGATTTCAGGGGGGAACTCAACTAAAACTCCAGTTGAAATGTATATTCATGAATTAACTAGAATGAACAATGACACTACAAAAATATTAATTATATAACAAATCCACAATAAGCAAAACGCATTGTAATTATTTTAAAACTTAGTTAATACCTTTATATTCAATATTCATTCTGATTTTTTTTAACACAAATGCTTTTTCTTTTGTTTTAATTAATTAAAAGTTACACTTTTTTTCCACTTTTTCACACTGTAAAAACCAAATGTTAACTTGCTCTCTTTTTGAAGCTATTCTTAAAGACTACAGTTAGAATAAAACAAAAACAACTACAGATTTTAAAACCTTGTTTTTATAAGAAACAGAGATGCCACATTTGGTGACAAATTTTTGACTTTTATTTTTTTATTTTTGGCCAATGGGATCGACCACTGTGAGATGGTGACAATGCGCGTGGTGTATTAAAAATTCCCTCAAAAATGTTATTTTTAATTCACGTAAACCTTCCTTGTGAAATGACTCCATGCAGGTACATATGTGAACAGTTTAAAACAGTGATGACTTTTCTGTACTTTTCAACTGTCTCGCAGATGGTGACAATGCGCTAGTTTGGTGTCAAGTTTAAAGTTGGATCTATCACATAGGGAGGCAAGTTCCCCTTTTTCATTAGTGGTGTATTAAAAATTCCTTCAAAAATGTTATTTTTAATTCACGTAACCCTTTCTTGTGAAATGACTCCATGGAGGTACATGGAGTATAAGCGTATTTAGTTTTTTGTTGTTATTTTTTTAAGTTCCTAACCGAAAATGTGGTTTGATGAATATTTATTTACACGAAAAATGCAATCCAAATCACAGCAAGAGAAGAAAAAGAGGAAAAATTCATAAAAAATTGGTTACCAACTAAAAGTTCTGCCATAAAACTTGTACTAAAAACTTGTGCTACTTCGTTATTGAATAGAAACCACAAAGGAAAATAAATTGCGCACAGATACAAATATTGGTTATATGTAAATTACACTTAAAGAATATTTTCAGAACCAAAGGTAATAAGAATGAAATTTTTTACATTTAAAAACATCAAAAAAAATTATCATTAAAGGCTGTATGACCACACACAAGAGGCGGCAATTGTTAGGTTTTCTAATCAGAATAAATACGCATTAAAAAGCTTTTCTTAAAAATAAACTTTTTTTCTTAAATCGTAATAAAATTACAATTTCTTAGAAATTTCCAACAGTAAGAATCCAAATAAAAATAAAAATCATCATAAACAGAGTCATTAAATTAAATATCTGTAGGTATTTAACTATCATGTCTAATGTGTAGCATCGTTTGGCTCGTTATTAAAATGCTTAAATATTTACTGCAAGCAAAACCTTATTTACAGAAATTCTCAGTAAGGAAAACAATTCATAAATTTATTGACAGTGTCCGTCTCAGAAATTGTGCAAAAGGAAATTCGATTTAATTTGATTGCAATTTTAAATTCTTTAGGGATAACATCCTTTAAAGAATAAAAATAAAAACAATTCATTCCTTGAGAAATAAAAAAAAAAGTTTTTTACTTAAAACGAAAAATATGCTGGGATTTGTCTTCAAATTTAAAATATGCTAAATGAAAGTAGTGAAAACTATTTTGTTAACATTTTAAATACGTTCTTCTTATATGATAATAATAACTTCATTATATTAAGCCTTGAAAAATAATAAATATTTTATAAAACTGTGGAAATAGTCTCTAAAAAGTCTTCTAACGGACACCCCTCTTAAGCGGACACCTTCAATAACCGGACACTCTTTTCAGTACCAAAAAAATTGTAAGGGATTTTTAAAATATTTCTCTCTTATACGGACAACCCTCCCATAACAGGACAAGGACACTTTTTTCCACGACATATTGACATTTTAGTTCCCCATAAACGGACAACTTGCAGAATGTTAACACCATTTTTTGATTACATATTTTATTCGCTGAGTGGATTACTCCATAAAACATTTATTTAAAAGGGGGAATCCCGAAAAGATAAAAAGCCTGTTGTCTTGAATGTTGTATATAAATATGTACACAAATTTCTTAAATTACGATAAAAGTGATTTTTAACTATTAAAGAAAAAGTAAATGTCATTGAAATTTATAAAAATGAAAAACTTAATGCACGCGAGTTAGCAAAGAAATGTAAAATCAGTCAAACACAAGCTGCTTGCATCATCAAAAACAAAGACCAAATTTTAAGATTGTGGGACACTGATATCAAACCGGATAGAAAAAGAAGCCTGTTGAATCCCATGGGTCTTAACATAGATAAATTGGTTTATTAAGGTTCGATATAAGAATATTACTTTATCGGGCACACTTATGAGAAGCAAGACCAGGGTAACTTAATTATGTCGATTTTAATGCATCTGGCTGGCTGTAAAGATTAAAAAACACGACATAATATAACGTTTCGAGCTACATATATCTGTAGAAGTGTTAACCAAGATGATGTCAAAAGTTTTATCGAAGAAGTGCCATCTTTGATTGAAGGATATGATCTGCGAGATATTTATAATGCTGATGAGACTGTATTATTTTTCGAGCATTATCCAATAAGACATTTGCATTAAAAGGTGAAAAATGCACAGTTGGAAAAATGGCTAAAGATAGAGTCACGATTTTGCACTACGTCAATATGGTTGGAGAAAAAGAACCCCTTTTTGTTATTGGGAAAGCTGCAAAACCTAGGGCGATCTCGTCTGAAGATGAGCTGAAAAGTGGAATTGAAGACAAGTTTACTTCTTATAAGGAGGCTTATTTCGCCATAAGAAAACTAAAAGATTTTTCTTTATATCACAGCGATCTTGATAGTGTTAAAATGTTGACTGTTCTTCAAATGCATCTCCAAGATATTGAAATTAAAGGTGAAACTAAGCTAAAATTTCGGACTATGTTAAATCCAGTTGAATGCATATCACGTTTTTCAAACTGTTTTCTCTTTTATTCACAAAAATATAAATGAAATTTTTGTTATTTTCTATTGTCATTATATGAGTGTTTTTGTTTTGGAAATAAAAGTGTTTAAAGAATATGTACTTATAGTTTGTTGATCGCTCCTTTCGATTTTCTCTCATAAACGGACACTCCTCATAAGCGGACAAAATTGTCAGTCCCATAGGTGTCCACTTAAGAGAGAGTACACTGTACATACATATACAAAAATATGCCATTATACATATTTTTAAATAATTCACATCAAACTATAAAAACATGCATTTTGCAAATGAAAAAAAAAACTAATGAAATAAATTAGAAAAATATGAAAAGAAAATTAAATGAATATGATGAATGAGATATGTTTTAGAAAATAAAATATGCTTCAACAAAATTTCAAATCTAAAAAAATAAAACAATGAAAAATAGGTTATTTTTAAATACTCTCACAAATCAAATATGCTGAAATATGCTATTAAAAATATAAAAAAATAGTCATGAATTAAATTGAAAGCCTAAAGAAAATCTTTTTTAAAATTAAATATATTAAAATATATTTAAACATTAAAAAATATTAAATTATTTACTTACAACTAAAAAGAACTGTAAGAATTTCAAAATAGAAACATTTTTTTTTTTTTCAACATACTTTGTAAAATGCAATATGCTCTTAAAAGCTTTAAAAATATGTTTTTAGAAGCTAATAAAATTATGAAAATATTAGAAAGTAGAATGTGCTAAAATATGCTTCCAGAATAATTCCACTATAAATTCGGACAGACTATAACCAGTTATAAAAATGCTGAAAAGGCATTAAAATATGCGTGTAAAAATTAAATATGCTTTAATATGCCACTAAAAATAATGTAAAAAAATTTTCATAAATGCTCCTCTTAAATGTACCTCTTAAAAATGGCATTTGTTGATAAAAATAAATTAATATTCAATGAAAAATATGTAAAAGTCTTTTCAAACGTTAACTATGCTGCAATGTGCCATTAAAAATTAAATATGCGTACCTAATATGCGTACATTATTAAAAACTATAAACTCATATTCCATGAGTTTGAAACTCATGGAATATGCTGTTTAAATATACCTCTAAAAGTAAAAATATGCTTAAAAATTCTATTAAAATTACAAAACAAATTTGAAAATATAAAACATTACATATGCAGAAATGTTTCATAATAAAAGCATATTTATTATTAAGGCCTATTAAACAATGAAACAAAACAATTTACTGAAAATGTATAAATATACCTGCCAAATATATTCTAACAAATAAACAAGTCGAAATATGTTGTTAAGAATATAAAAAAATTATTAAGAAAATTGAAAAAATATGAAACTATGCAATCAAAAAAGTTGTAAAAAATATGCCAAAATATGTTGGTCAAATATTAAAAATTATGTGCCAAATATTTGCTTTTAATGGAAATGAAAAATTGAACAAATATTAAAATACAGTATGCCCCAGCGGTTGAAATATGCAAACATGCTGCCAAATCTTTTCTTTTAATAAAATAAGAAGATTTAAATTTAAAAATATATTGTGTATTAATGTAATATTTATGGTAACTGTGTCGAACAACGTTATCATCGATTCTTTTAGGGTATCTATCGGTTATTCATTCAGTACTTCCTATTTTTATATGCAAATAAAACAAATTATATTCGAAACTGTGTATTCGTTTAAGAGACCATTTGATGTCATTGCCAGTGAAATATCGTTTAAATGTCCACCTCCTCTGGGAGCAACACATCCGAAATTTCCACGACACTGATGCATAAATGAGGTTGATTTGTAGTGAATAAGTGGGTACAATGGTGTGCTTAGAAGTGATTGGCGCAAGCCTGCTTGGAGCCGCCATTGGTATAGATATTGGTGGTAGTAGCAAATAATCGAATGAAATCCTGGGGGACTAAAGTGGAGAAGGGTTTCGTGTGAACAGTGGTTGATCACAATTTATTCGTTCCTAAGTTCAAGGCGAAAGTCGAATATTTTGAAGTTATAATGTAAAGTAATTTAATTTAATTGTTCAGCAATTGAACACTTGAATAATTTTTTAACGAAAGGGAATACGGTTCCAATTGCGTAATCCGGTGAGTATCCATTAGTTAATAAATACGGGCCTTGTGCCCATCCTTTCGTAGGTTTTTTTTCTGCGTTGAGGACAAGTCTGGTTTATAGCTGCGTCTTAAGAAAAGCCCTCAAGAAACAATCTAACAGGACGATCTTGGTGGCCACGATCTTGGTGGCCAGTTCACATCAACTCCACGTGAGATCACAATGCCCTCAAGTGCCATGTTCGTGCACAATATCCAATGTAGCATCAATTGAGTGGCACGTAGCAATGTCCTATTGAAACGTTGTTGGTGACCAGATCGTTCAAACAAACTAAAAGAAGTTTCTAGTCGACCATTACTTCCCTCCCTTGATAGCGACGGTCTGGATATGCCAAACAGTAACTTTTTCGGTACGCATTGGACGCTCTTGGATCTCGTGTGAATTGGTATAGCCCCTAATTCGTCAATTTTGTTTGTTAAAGTACCCATTCAATCAAACAGTTTAAAGTCGACTCCGAACGACAGATTTTTGAGAAACTTTTCAGACCAATTTTATTTACTCTCAAAGTTTTCGTCAGAAATCGGCTGAGAGGAAGTCGCCGAAGAAATACTTTTTCATATTTCGTTTTGATGTTTAACCTGGTGTTTGAACTGTGGCCTTACGTCTAACACAATGCCCACTAGACTACGGCGACTTCTTAATATGAATCATATACACGTTTTTTTAACATAAAAATACGAGATTTATGGGTCGATTATGTGTGTGAATCACAGTTCAGTTGAGTTGTCAGTTGTTGCGATATTACAGATGGCAACAGATATTAAATATTTCAAAATTCCAGGTGGAAGACGATATTTTTTAACAACTCAAGATCAATTCATAATCGATCTATCAGTTTGATGGTATAAATGAAAAAAAAACCAAGTTGATGCCCTTAACCTAAAAGCACATCGAAAAAGATTCCATTGTCATCATGAGCCGATATACCATTGAGGTGGTCACAAATTGAATTTCTTTGGCAATTGTAAAAATTTCATACAATGGCAACGGTAACCAAGAGATGTCGGTATTGGCCATCATTTAAATAGTCCCTCATTCAATCTGAGGCCTTGGTGTCTAAAGTCAACAAGTGAATAATATTTGTGGGTTTTCGAAGGAAAAATTTTTGGCATCGTAAATATAGTAGAGAACAGACATATCTAACATTATTAAACGACACTCAGCCTAACGTTTGCGATAAGCACGTCGAGAAGAGAGAAACCCAAGAATACCTAACTAAATAATAATGCTTTAAAATAGAGAAGACAGGGATAAATCTGTCGATCAAACGAATTCTGCCTGTATATATAGCGCCAAAGACATGCAAACTAAGCCAATTCTGGAGAACGTTCTATTTTAAACGACAATTGTACGGGATATTTAAATGTCATTAATTTTTAATCAAATTTAAAGGCAAACAAGTAACAAATACTGTGCCTTTTTTGCTCCAATTTTTTTTTTTTAGAAATAAAGAAAAACAAACTTAATTTGGACAGAAAAAAAAATAATAAACATTTTTACTTACCTTTGCTTAAATTGTTGTTGAAAATGTGTGGATACAGCAACAACTTGTTGTTTGTTGGGTATATTTCCAAATTATCAGCCAGCAGCAATTGTTGTCAAAAAATATTGTCCTTTGAAAACGCGTTTCGTAGGAAAAATTGGGCCTATAACATTAAATGGGCCACAACCAACAGATTGCTATTGATTTATGCCACACACACCACGCAATAGAGTATGTGTGTATATGTGACTGTTTTAAAGATTTCAGTTAAAATTTTCTTTGGATTACAATAGGGAAAGTAGAATGCAACAGCACATACAGTCACATACAAAAGTAATTTGCAATCATCGACAATTTGTAGACAATTTACAATGAACTGTGGCTGTTTTTATTTCTTCTACAGAATGGAAGGCAAGACGAGACAAGATGTTTGGGAAATTTGTCAATTTTTCAAAAGTAGAACAAGCGAAAGACAAAGAGCGAGACACAAAGTTAAGCAGTGTAGTGAAATCTTTGACAAGGATTTCGTTTTTCTTCCAGTACTTTTGTCTTTTTCAGTCTGGCGAAGAAGAACAATAACTATTGTATGTCGTTTTTGTTTTTATTATTGTGGTAAATTTTTAATTTAAATCATGACAAAATTAAAATTTTCCGGCAAATTTCTTCCTTTCTTTCGTTCTGGCTTTGCATTTTTTTTGCTTCGTCTGTTAATTGAATTTTCGTGTTGAATATTTAAAATTTTTCTTTGAAATTTTCCTAGTTGGGCACGTCTTTCTTGTTCTTGTTTCTCTCTGTTTTCTGTTATTTTTTAAAAGTTTCTATTTCGTTTTGATTTGTCGTTTTTTATTGTTTAGAAAAGAAAAATATTATTTTTATTTATTTTTCCTTCTACTGTCTGTAAATTATGGCACTTTGTTCGCAGTTGGCTGGCTAGCTATGATGGCAGTGTTGTGTTCGGTTCGTTGAAGGAAGTAAAAATAGAGGAAAAATATTTACTTCCGTTTCAGTTCGGTTTTGTTTCTTGGCTGGGCTTTTTTTTCTTGGTTTATGACAACAGGGCTAAATTTCCTGAAAAAAAAAACATAAAATAAAAAAAAATAATTAAAAAAAACAACAACAGAATTATAACACAATTATGAATACTCGTATATTGTGTACAGTGGGAGTATAATAAAATAAATATTCATAATAAGTAGAATTATTACATTGCTTGCCGCAGTCTACATTATAGACTTTACTTTCAAAGCCTTATTTATCTGCCGCCAGAGTTTTATTCAGCTAGTCCAGTGGTTACCATCTCACAGCACTAACTGTTAGTCCTACGAATACTGTGTCTCAATCTGTCATTGTCTGGAACAAAGTTCAATCTGCGCATGTATTTGGTTTTCAAATTAGGTGTAGTGGTGTTCGACTTTGCTTAATGAATTTAAACGGGTTTTAGAGAGATTTTTAACGGAGGATCTTATGCACGATTTGTAAATCCATTGTTGTAAATGGAAAATAAAACGCTGGAGTTCATAATTTGCAAGACTTGTTGCTAGAACAAGAATAAATTGAACAGAAACAGTACTTTGAGGAAATATTATCGAAAATTTAAATTTCAACTGAAGAAGTTGCACTAAAAACTGAAACACCTGAAATAGTTTATTGAAAGAGATCTGTTCTTAGATGTCAATATAAGAACCATAACCAAGTGAAATTACATAATTGGTCATTACAGCCCTTCAGAGGATTTAGCCTTTCACACCACTTATGTTGTACGTGTCAATTTTATACACGAGTGTCAGGATGTTCAGTTTAAAGTCGACTCCGAACAACAGATCTTTTTGAGAAAGTTTTCGTAGCAACTTTATTTACTCTCAGAGTTTTTGCCAAAAGGCCGCTGAGACTATGTCGTCGAAGAAATATTTTTCATATTTCGCAGAGCTGGAGTTTGAACCGAGACCACTCGTCTGAAAAGCCAACACACTACCTACTAGACTACAGCGACTAAAAATTAGTTCCTTTTTTGCTTTTAATACTGGTCCTCGGTAATGTCGCTCTCAATTCTGTTGCCCCATCTTCAGGATGTTGTTCAATGTCATTAAGCATAGCTCGCTGCTGCCTTGGACTTGAAAAGAAGACAGGTGTTATCTTCAGAGATGCATTAAAGTCGTACATGTTCCATAAAAGGGCGCAGATTATATATTTTCCTCTACATATTTATCTTCAGGCGATCTCTATTCTAAATAAGTTATTTGAGTCTACAGTGCCCGGTCAAGAGGCCAGTTACTATTCTTATGGCCATTATTACAACTTGCCGTTTAAGTTGGGTTTAGTTAAAGGTGCCTTTACCTAAAGGGAACTGTAAAGTTACCTTTAACTTATTTTCGTTATTACAACTTAAAGATAAAATAAATTTAACTTTTTCCAAAAATATGGCAGTGGCGGAGCAATGTCGATAACACTGCTCAATTAAACAAGTTTTTTAAACGAAGTGGCAACGACGGGCGTCGTTTTTGTGTATGTACTCATTTTGTTTGTATTTGAAGTTGCCATATTGAAAATAATACATAGTATGGCAAGTTCAAACATAAATTTAACTTTAAAAGTTACCGGTAGGATGATCATCCCTTTAGCTTATCGCTCACTTCTACCATATTGTCTACTTATAATAATGAAAAACAATTTATCTGACCGTTAAAATCTTCCCTTTAGTTAATGGCAAGTTGTAATAATGGTCCTTAGACTACTCTTTGATAATCTCACGATAAGATCTGTTCCAGTAATAAACTAACAAAAGATCTCGATTGTTTCAAACCCATTAGATTTGATAACATATCGCCGTAGCCTAGAAAATAGTGATAGATTATTAGAAGTGGGGCGTCGGTTCAAGCCCCAGGTCAGACATCTCCAACTAAACGAACTATGAAAACAAATATTTCGTTGACGAATTCCTCTCAGCAGACAAAAACTCTGAGAGTAAATATAATGGACATGAAAAGTTTTTCAAAAATTTGTCGTTCGGAACCGACGTTAAATTGTAGGTCCCACTCCACTCATGTGTAAAATTAACACACAACATAAGAGGTATGAGAAAATAGATCGCATGAAGGTTATGATGACCAATTATGTATGTACAGTGAGCGTCAAAAGTGAGTAAACACCGCTGAAATAATTCATTTTCTTAGGATAGCGAGAAAAGTAAATGAGAATAAACTAAAAATGTTTATTTATGACATAAAATGTTAAAACAAAAAAATCGCAAAAATTATTATGGTGGTACAGGTATATTTTTTATAATAGAAAATTTAAAATTATAGTGGGTGTTGACTCACTTATGGCGCTCTGTGTATGTATGTCGCATGAACCGAATGCTTGGATAACAGCTACTGACACATGATATTATTAGGTTTTCCTATCCATGTAGAATTAAGCAATCTGTGGATGTTTCCGCTTAGAAAATGGTCAAGAGTTCCCTATGGTTTTGAAATATTTCACTCTAGGACAGAACACCCCTGATACTGTTCCGCTATATGTCCTCGACCAATACGTAAACCACAGAATGCTCCCTCTCTTGTCAGAATATGTAGCTTCTAAAACTTTGCATTCACTTTTATTACTAAGTTTCATTGTGCAACAGTTCCCATAATCAAGCAGTTTACTGGTTCTGTCTAGGGAACAATTAAAGAGGAAGCTGTCTACCACTCGTTTTATCAGCTTACACTTACAATGCACTGTGATGAATCTCGTGTCCGTCATGTCATCATTATCCTTAACCATTGTATTCATTGCTTTCGCCCTTACTGCCATATGCAACGGATATAAATCTAATAGAGAATGCAGCACCGCTGTGTGTTAATAAGGCTTTGTTAGCTTTATCCGCTAAATACAACATAAACAATAACCATAGCAGAGATCAGCAACGAGTATTCAAAACGATGAGTAGATTCGAGTCATACTTATAATTTCAGCTACTTATACGCATTCATACTTATTTTAATATCATACTCATACTACTCATATTCAAAGTTAGAAATACTCATCGTACTCATACTTAACAATACGCACGATGTTGTTGATTTCGAAACTCCATGATTCAACATAGCACAAATTCAACACGAAGCACAAAATAAGTATGATTCGAGTACGAACACCACAATACTCGCTAGAAGGTTGTGTGTGTGCTTTGCTTGCTGTCTTTGTCTTTTCTTTTCTCTTCTTTTGTAAATGCAACAATAACTACTATGTAAATTTTGATGAATAATTCGAGTGACTCGAATCATTCGTAAGTATTATAAGTATTTTTCTAAATTTATGAATCTGAATGAGTAGGCGTATGAATCAAACAATGAATCGAATGTTGTGAGTTTGATGTCAACGTTGTACTCATACTCATTGCAACCTATACTTATAAATCAATGTTGTAGCGAGTACGAATTGAATTTTAATACTCTTGACTCACTCATACTCAAAATTTCATAAGTACCTATGAGTAGCGAAAATACGATTCATTGCTGATCTCTGAACCATAGACATTCTGTACAACTGACTATAAAACGTTTATAGTTTTCTAAGTCCCACTGTTGCGTTTATAATTTAATTTACAATGTAAATGAATTGCAATACAAACCTTTAAATATTTTATGCAACAATCCTTACGTTCTGCATGTCATTAACCAGCAACATTTGTCGGCGTCAACACTCATTTGAAAGGCAAGAAGGTACGTCTGTACTGACCACTTCTTTGAAATAATTTTTGATATTTAACTACGATTGTAATAATTTAATTTAAATTATACGAGCACACTTTATTACACATTTTTTACGCGTTACTATTCAGCATTTTATCTTTTAATTTTTTTTTCTTAAATTTTTCTAACTTAAAAGCACAGATTTTGCTTGGCATTTTCAAGTTATCTTGAATGGTATCCGAAATATTTTTTTTATTTTTTTTTTATTATTTTTTTTACTTCTTTTAGAGATTTTTGTGATTCATTTTCTAAATAAATTAAACAAACACAAAAAATAAAAACAATTTTTTAATTTTTTTTTAATCTTCCATAACTTGCCGAATGATTGGAAAACTAGTAATTTTCGATCTTATAACCAGCATTTATTTAATTTTTATTTCTCTTTACTTTACCATTTTTCAATATGGGTTTTTATTTGATTTCTTGAATTTTTTTCTCTTTATTTTTTCACTTGCAAGCCATTGAAAGCATTTTTTCGCTTCGTTTCTTGACAATTCTGTCGATGGTACGTTACGGTTACACTGTGCTGTCTGCGGAGGTAATGGTTGGTTTTTCTTTTTCTTTACTTTTTTGTTTTTCAGTTGGTATGTCAGCCAGTTGGTTGGTGTCTGTCAGACGGTGTCAATCAATTTTAATTCGATATTTTTATTATTTATTATTAATAGCTTAGCTCTTTAGTGGTAAACATATTTTAGCTGGGATTTGTATTCAAATTTGAATTCGTATTTGAATTCATTTCGTTGGATTTTATTATTCTTTCATTCACTTTCAAACGTGCACAACTCTACTCGTATTTGCATTTTTATGTAAATTTTAAACATTTTTTTCATTCTTATTATTTAACAGCAATTCTGTGTATTTCTATCGAACGAACGAACACTTCAATTAAATTTCAAATGATTTTCAATAGGTTTTTAATTTTTTTCAATTTTTATTCTATTTTTTCCTTCAAGTAGTGTGGTTTTTTGTTTTGTTTTATCGTCAATTAATTGCTTTCAGTCGTTGTTTATTGTAACTACTGTGAAAATTGCATTTCATTTTGCCTCCTTTTTTAATTATTTGGTTGCTAAACGTGTCTTATTTGTGCAGCTCATATAGACACCGTTGTACGCCGCATTTATCTGCAAAGATAAGAGTGTTGTTTGGTAAAATAAATAAATAAATATTAATTGTTGTATAAATCTTTCAGTTTGTCAATTATTATTGAAAGTTATTCGTTTCGAACAACACTTATGGTTAATTAAAGGCATTACAACCTAAACAACAGCAAAAAGAAAAAAGAAAAAAAAATGTTTCGAAATCATTAGACTAACATGGTGTTGACGTTATTAAAAACTGTTTAAAGATTTAGGTTAGGTTAGGCTAGAGGACGTGTACTTGTCCGTTAAGACAAGTACAATACCCGGAGGTCGAAATTGACCCATTGTAGAGGGAACAGGATGAAAGGAGGGCATAAAGGTAAGGGGGGGATGGGAATCACACAGAAAAAAAAAAAAAAAAACAGACACAAGCAAGCCTAGCACCTCTCAACCAGCTCAAACTGCTAATGAACCTGTGGAGAGCCTTGATGTCGGCTCTCGACACAGAACTCAAGCTCTCAAAGAAGGCCCTGCCAAGGGTCCTCAACCTCAACCTACCAAGGGCTGGGCAGTTACAGAGGAGGTGTTCGATAGTCTCTAATTCCTCCTCATCGCGACATACGCTGCAATAGTCCGGCTGGGATCTGTTCCAGATCCCCGTCAGCGACCTAATCTCGCAGTGCCCTGTGATAAAAACGACAACCAACCTTAAGCTGGCCTTAACCAAGCCCAGCAGCCAATCTGTTCTCTTACTGTCCACAGCAGGCCATAGACGTCTAGAGACAGAACAATCCGTTCCGTTCCCCAACGCCTCTGCTCTTCCTCCCTGACCCATCCATCGATGAGGCCACAGAGGTGGCAGACTGGGGGTTCAGGACCAACTATTAAATCTCCCCCTGAAAGGGAACCTAACCTAGCGAGGGCATCCGCCGTCTCATTGCCCAGTATTCCGCTATGACCCGGAACCCAGCATAGACGGATACGGTCCGGTCCAAAAGACCTCAACGACTCTTTGCACTCGCGAACCACTCGTGATTTGCACCAGACCGACGCAATGGCCTTAAGGGCAGCCTGACTGTCAACGAAGATCATGTAAGATTCCGAATCCGAAGATGGGCCTCCAGCTATGGCCTCAATAGCCTTCAGTATTGCGAAAATCTCCGCCTGAAAAACACTTCAGTCATCATTCAACATGTTAAAGATTTAAATACAGTTTAATATTGAAAGCGTTTAAAAGCTAATTAAATAGGAAATAGAACGACATATTAAGAATTTCTTTTCAACGTTATAAGACACAAAGTAGTACAATTGAAATGCCATCAGGGTTATTGAAAAACGGAAGCTCTACTTACACAAGTTTTTTTAAGGTATGTATGAAGAATAATGGCAAATGTATCGGAGCAAGAGCTTAAGCTGTTAAATTTTTTAAGTCATTTTGGTATATTTTTTTTAAAAAAAAAAGTCCTTTCTTAAGCAGTGCATAGTGCAGAAACTAGGAAATTCAATTAAAAAAAAAAGGATGCCTGTTGCTCATTAACTCACACGCATCTTCATAATGCAACAAGTGTACTACCGGCTGAACGACCAGAATTTGTTATACTCTACGAGAAACACAAGTACCATAAAATAATAAGCGATACAATAAATACAACTGATAATCGCTAAATATATTTCTTATGATGAACAAAAAACCCAGAATAGATCCGTGTGTAGATTCATAAATAAGCAAATTTTCAATTTTGCTTACTTTAACTGAAAGGGCAACATTGCTCCCATCGAGAAGTATTTGTTAGCTGACTCCTGTCGAAATTTGCACAAATTGCGTCATTTAGTTTGACAGTCAGTGATAGTAATATATAAACGACTACAAAACTGTGCAGGTCCTTTGACCTCATTAGCTCCTTGTTACCAAACAAACAAAACTTGATATGTGTGCTTATATATTTGTCTTCTTTTGGTTATTTATCTCTACTGCTTCTACAATTGCTTCAAAGGAAGGATGAAAAAAGAAAAATTTGAAAAAAAAATTTTAATTTCAACCAGCATATCCTATCTCCAAGAGAACATTGTTCAAAGTGTATTTAATGAAATGAATATTTATATATTTTATTTCTACTACTCTGAGCTGATTTTCAATTGAATTTTACTCTCTGAATTGCTGTACAAAATCAATTTCCCAACAAACCACACAACACAGCATTCTAAATAAGTTATTCAACACTCTGCCGAGTATTGGCTACCAGATTATGCTTCAGAGTTGAAATGAAATCAAATTCCCTTAATATTACATTTCCTCTTAAACGGTAGGTAAACATTTTTGATTTACTCTTACGGTATTCGTATTGTAGAGAAGGGGTAGAATGGATATGGGGAGGTGGTGATGTGATTAAATTTTATAGCAGGCATGACCACTGCTTCTATGCTGCTTTATTTTTTAAACTATAAATCAGTTTATAATGGGAAAAAACCTTTAAAACTAAATAGAAAACCTTAAATGTATAAAAATATCAACAACAATACCAACAACGACAACGACAACAAAAATATAAACGAAACCAACACTAGGAATGGCAGGAGAGCAATGCTGCCATAGAAATAAAAAATAAAACTAAACAACCAAAATAGAAGAGAATTTATGTGGACACACCAACAGAAGAATATCAGCAAACCTTTCTCAACAAAATCATCAGGAACCACATCAACATCAACATCAGCATTAGTATTAGCGTCAGTAACTTCAGCACCAGCAGTCTGTTTGCATGAATACTCTAACGTGGTTTCACTCATACTGTACGAGTAGCGTTCCAAAACGAGTTGTATTTCCTATTCAAAACTTTGTCTGTGTGTATGCTTTAGTTTCTGTTGTTAATGTTTCTGGTTAAATGAAGGGATTCATTCGCATCCTGATTAACTTTAAAATTTAATAGCTAAAGCCACATTGCTATCATCATTATCATCATGATTGTCATTATATTCCCCATAGTTCTGAATGCCTATTTGGTTGGTGTGTTAAAAACTTTTCCGTTATTGGAGGAAAATGGCCATTTAATGTTTTGATTTTTAAATCAATGTACTCTTTGTTTAACACTATCAAAATTATTGAAATTTTCTTAGAAACTGCTGCCCGATTGCTAGCCAGTTTGATATTCAAACTCATGTCCGGGTTTTAAATTTTGCGGGTATTCTAGTTGCGAATGGTATAGTAAAGGCAGGCACCAGATTTTGATTAAACAACCGATCCCCGTCTAAAGTGGAGGTTGATGGTCCAAAGAACTTGGACCAGTTACACATACTCTGCCTGTCAATAGTTTAGAAATTAAATCCAATGTCCTCATTTAGCATGTGTTTTTAATGTCCATAACAAATTTGCAGTCTTAAGAATTTAAGGTAAAAACAAAAGAGGAGAGTGTGAGTATGAGTAGAGCATTACAATTTTACGCCCGATTAAATTTTAATTCCAATTTTAATTACAAATTAAATTGTATTAATACTTAATCTGCTTATTTTTGTATTTATATTTTGTATTGCTGTTGTTGTGGTATTAGTTTAAATAATTTCTTCCTGAAATCAATTCTATCAGAGACTCAATAGAGAAAATCAATTAATGTATGGCGAATACAGACAGACAGACAGACATATACACACACAAACAAAATAACTAAACTGAGTGAAAGAGAAAGAATAAAAAGAGAAAGAGATAAGAAAAAATTAAATTAATCTTCAATCATCAATAGAACTCAATTTATTTTAGGAAAAAATTCATAGATAATTAATTGCTGCCTTAGATTGTGGAAAAAAGGGGCCTATGTAACGGATAATGAATTTAATGAATAATTAAAAGCGATCTTAAAAGCAATGAAATTCAAACACAGATTATAAACATGTTTTTATCATTTGAGCCGTTCAGTGCACAAAGTGATTAACTCCACTTTTTGGAAAATCTTAAATTTTAGTGTCAAAGCACTTGGGATAGTCATAACTTTTTATATTTATTATAACTTTCCTGAATAGTAAAGGTTAACACCATTAAACGACAAAATGTTTGGGGCTATTGAATAATAACTAATTCAGAAGACATTTTTATTAACTCCATACTCTTATGTAAATCGTTTCAATAACGCAATTCAAATGCACCACTAGCAACCGTTGAATGATAACTGTAATCAATTTGCAGCTATTATTATTATTTAATGCCACAGATATGTATTTATGTACTCTACAATATAAATATTGTAAAGGGAATTTTAAAAAACAATTTCCATTATTTCATCGCATTTCTCTACTTTTTGTTTTATGGAGTTAATCGATTTGTGCACTGAGTGGCTCATTTAAACAAGCAAAGTAAAGTGAAAGGGATTCCTTAATTATTAATTGAATTGGATACAATGCAAAGGAAATTATGGTATGCATCGTTTTTGGTTTTTCATCTTTCGAATCAAAGATATTCAGGAGTACTCAACCAACAAACAAATATTTTTTTACTTTACACTCCTAAAAATGAAATGAAGGTTCTTGCACCTGTCGAAAATTTGGGCATCAGTGTACCATTTCTGAGTCGTTTTCGTTTCATAAACTGCATTATGTAAGTATCACCTCATATCGTTCCCCTATTTCCACTATCAAAGAGAAGGGAGCGTTGTCTTTATCGCTTTCTTCATTCTAAGACAGCAAATTTTTACAACCATGCATAGTACTCTTCCAGAATAATAAAATAATTTTCGAACTTCAGCCTGTAATACTTGTCAATCTTTTACCATAAATTTAAACGAATATAAATTAACAAATCATTGGTTGATCTTCTGTAAAGAATAGTCACTTGGCTGTAAAAAATCGTAGCTGCGAAAGCAACCGTCACCTTCTCTTTGTGGTACATTTTCATTTTATTGGCCATTCCTACAGCACTCTTACCAAGGCGTCTACGGGAAGAGTGTCTCATAGAGCAACGAACATACGCCAACACGACATTTAATCATCATCGATGACTACGAAATGGTGCAAACAAGATTCCAAATATCAAGCAGAAAAGTGAAAAAAGGAAAGAAAAAAAGTCTTTCAATAAAAAATGAGTTGGAGACCCAATAGGAATAGAAACCGTTTAACTGCTTGAACTATTAAGTTGGATTTGGACAAGATATAGAGATTGACATGACCGAGACAAAGATAAATCATTTCTAAACTTAAGTTCTTTGCATTAGGTAGGGAAGACCAGAACCATAGAGACTATGGTTGAGATTGGCACGAGATTCTTTACAGGGCAGCGTAAGAAGGCAGCTCTCTGAACAGATATAAATCTAGGAAATGCGTCGTTTTGAATGGATGCTACATACTGCGGATAATTTTGATCAACTGCTAGTGGTAAAAGAGCGAAGATGTTGAGTTTAGAATAAAATACGAGAAGTCCAAGGATACTTATTTACTTAATGGGTCATTACAACCCTTAGGCTGAGAGGAAGTCTCAGAGAACCACGGGCTCGAGCTAATAACATAACATATTACCTACTAGACTACGGCGACTTCTAAATGTCTCTACAATCTTGTCAAGTCCTTGCACAGAAGGTTATTTTAGGGGCCATGTTTGAATCACCACTTTTGCTATAAGTTTTAAGTCTTTTACGCGTTCTCAAATTGTTAAACGATCCATACTCGTGAATCGCAAATCTTTCTCTAAATAAATACTGCTTCAGATGAAAAACATTTAACCCTATTGTCAGTGCGGCGTTTTAGAAACCAATAAATGAATAACCCTATATAGAGATGTTAAAAATATACAGAAGGAGGCACCAGAGCAATAAATAATTCACTGTTACCAACCAGCAACTTGAGGCTCGTAAGCGCAACAAGTTTTGGGGAAATATTATAGGGACAACCTTTATTCATCCACAGCTTTATAAAAGAGTGTATGGTGGCAGTAATTCAGTATATGTCTTCAACAATGAATAAGAATTTGCATGATCATGCAATTCAAATTTTGTTTAGAAATGCGAGATTTAAAATCCTGTACAACATGGATTTCCTATTGGGTTAACCTTGTGGTTTACTCTTCCACTGCCTCGTTAAACTAAAAGAATAGTTGGTTGGTGCCAAAATATTACAACCTTAACTTTAAGGCTTTCAGACACTTTAATAAAACTCCCGAGGGACCATATCAAATGACACTGACAATGGCTGCCAATACAACCGATAGATTAAATTATGGAACATTAAGAACGAATGTACTATAAAAATTACAGCAACAACAACATCATCATCAAGCATGTACCAAATGATGATGGTACTTGAAAAAACACCAGGATAAAAAGGGGTGAAAAGGAAACGTTAAAAAAGGCGTTGAACGAAAAACTTTCAAATAGCGTTGACTCTGCTTATATTTTAAAAACAGATATAGAGAGACACGGCTATTACAAGCAGTACTCAAAGAAAGAGCATGGCAAGGCATGGAACAAGAACAGCCAAAACAACAATGCCATGAAGGCACGATATATTGCAATAACTGAAATAAAAAAAAAAGAATCAAACGTCATCATCATCTTCGAAGAGCAATACACGAATGCTTTGGGAGAAGTAGAAGAAAAATGTTGCACAGCAACAAAAAGCCAACAACATCTTTAACAACCTTTCCTTAAAGGTTTGTGACTATAAAAATTCATTACAAGCAAACAAACAAACAAACAGAAAAAGGAAAAACTTTTCCTTTTTTTCCTTTTGCTGTTGTACTCTTAGTTGTTGTTGTTGTTGTATTTTTGTTAAAGAAAATGAATTTGATTACAAATCAAAACCAAGGGAATCTTTTCTGAAACGGAATCGAAGAAAAAATTCTTTTAGACACACACACTCAAATGATGAGATGCTAGTCGTTCACTTGGAAGTATTAAACAAAGTTACAATAACAGCAGCGACAACAACATCAACAGAAAAAGAAAAACAATAAAACAAAAGTTATTTTGTATTTTTCCTAAATTCTATAAAAGCTTACAAAAATATTGCAAAAGTGTTTGCAATTGTTGAGCATTTGAGAGCAAAAGAGCAGCAGAGACTGTCAATGATAAAAATTTTAAAAGTTTGGAAATTTTAGTGACCATATCTCAAATATTGAAATATAGCGGTGATATGATATGTGCCAGAGATCAGCAATGAATTGTTTTTTTGCTACTCATAAGTACTCATGAAATTTTGAGTATGAGTGAGTCAAGAGTATTGAAATTCAACTACTCTGATTCATTCGTACTAGCTACAACATTGATTTATAAGTACAGGTTGCAATGAGTATGAGTACAACGTTGACATCAAACTCATAACATTCGATTCATTGTTTGATTCATACGCCTACTCATTCAGATTCATAAATTTAGAAAAATACTTATAATACTCATAAATGATTCGAGTGATTCGAATCAGAGATCAGCAATGAATCGTTTTTTCGCTACTCATAAGTACTCATGAAATTATGAGTACTCTGATTCATTCGTACTCGCTCCAACATTGATTTATAAGTACAGGTTGCAATGAGTATGAGTACAACGTTGACATCAAACTCATAACATTCGAAATGTGTTGGATTCATACGCCTACTCATTCTGATTCATAAATTTAGAAAAATATTTATAATACTCATAAATGATTCGATTGATTCGAATCATTCATCAAAATTTACAGTCTTAGTTGTTGTTGCATTTACAAAAAAGAAGAAAGAAAAGACAAAGACAGCAAGCAAAGCAAACAAACAGCCTTCTAGTGAATATTGTAGTCTTTGTACGCGAATCATACTTTTGTGCTTCGTGTCAGAGATCAGCAACGAGTATTCAAAACGATGAGTAGATTCGAGTCATACTTATTATTTCTGATACTTATACGCATTCATACTTATTTTATTATGATACTCATACTAGTCATACTCAAAGTTGGAAGTACTCGTCGTATTCATACTTAACAATACGCATGTTGTTATTGACTTCGACTCGTCTCTACTTAACATTTACACGAAGCACAAAATAAGTATGATTCGCGTACGAACACTACAATACTCACAAGAAAATTGTGTGTATGCTTTGCTTGTTGTCTTTGTCTTTCCTTTCTTCTTTGTTTGTATATGCAACAATAACAAAGGCTGTAAATTTTGATGAATGATTCGAGTCACTCGAATCACTTATAAGTATTATAAGTATTTTTCTAAATTTATGAATCAGAATGAGTAGGCGTATGAATCAAACACATTTCGAATGTTGTGAGTTTGATGTCAACGTTGAACTCATACTCATTGTAACCTATACTTATAAATCAATGCTGTAGCGAGTACGAATGAATCAGAGTAGTTGAATTTCAATTCTGTTGATTCACTCATACTCAAAATTGCATGAGTGCTTATGAGTAGCGGAAAAACGATTCATTGCTGATCTCTGCTTCGTGTATATGTTAAGTCATGGAGAGCCGAAATCAACAACATCATGCGTATTGTTAAGTATGAGTACGATGAGTATTCCTAACTTTGAATATGAGTAGTATGAGTATGACATTAAAATAAGTATGAATGGGTATAAGTATCAAAAATTTTAAGTATGACTCGAATCTACTCATCGTTTTGAATACTCATTGCTGATCTCTGATATATACACGTAAAATAAAGGCAATAGATACACAATTATTCTCAACTATAGTAGTGGATATCCAAAAGTTTTCCAACTCAGGTACCTAAGTGCCGGTAATACTCATAAAAAACATGTTATGTGATCTTCTCTTCCGTTTCGTCATTACAATTTCTGATGAAGACGCTTTAGAATATTAGGAAGTTAGGGTCACGTTTTGACCGCTATGAGATTTTGTAGGACAGATTCAAAATAGTTTTAATGTAAAACCTGTTCTTCACATATCAATAAAGGGAAACTTTGGTCTCTTGTGTCTCTACAAGTCACAGTCCGTTTCGCATTTTTCTATTTCGAATGATTGAAGCATGTGAAAGATTATTTCTTGTCCCTTCATGTCATTTCGCAACATGTCAATAAACTCATGTGCGGGTATACGTTAAATAAATCCCTGTCTCTTAAAGTAACACTCAAAATTTTTAGACAATCTTCAATGTGGGTCACACACTCCCTTGTCGGAAAATATGTATATGATCCGGCATCCTGAAATCTATTTCGAATCTTTTCGTCCGCGTACAGAAATAAGCCCATGTAATCAAATTAATTTTCACTGCAGGGTAATTTGTTAACTACTCCTGAATATTTTACAATTTTTAACTGACATGACACAGTCTTGTTAGATTTCTGCGGAACTGGAATGTTGACACAGATTACGTTGGATACAGCGTTTAAGGTATTCCTGCCCATTAGGAATTAAATTTGAAGGCTACTTGAAAGTCTTATAAAAACGACTTTAAATATAAAAACTATCCATAAACCTATAATATTTTATGAGTTGCATTCACAGTAAATATTTAAATTTTATGAGTCCATCTCTCTCCGCACGCTGTATCCAAACACTCAAGTTGTAGTCAGTATAGCAAAAACCATAAGTTATCTCGTATAATTGGCTTGAAATAAAATTAAAATGAAAAATTTATAAATCGAACCAACTTTATGGTCAGAAAAAACAAAAATAAACCATAAAATACTAACAGAAAGCAATCAAGCACGAGTAGTTTGATGATGATAATAAATTAAATAAAAAAACTTAAAACAAAAAAATAAAAATATTAAAAAAAAATGTTTACAACAATAATAAAAATAAAATATAATTTAAATTGAAATTCTAAAATTTATTCTTAATATTTGACTTTTTGACAAACATAAGCAGGAAACAAAAGCATACAATCGAACCTCAGCAAAGAGAAGAATTCAAATACAGTAGGACCTTGATTATCCGTGATTCGATTATCCGGCAACATCAATTATCCGGGATGGAAAAAGAAAATTTTTTGCATCGACTTAATTTTATTTTGGATCAACTTAAATTTTCCTGCATCGTTTAACCGTGATTACCTTTATTATCCGTGATTATTAGCAAAAATTTGTTTCTATTATTTTGGACAAACAAGCGAAAAAAGGGAATTCCCTCTTTAGTACATGAAAAAATTATCTACTGTTCATTGTTTTCTGACAAAATTACTTTTTTTTATATTCTTGAAACATGTATGTACATATATAAAATCCTTGAATTATTTAGTTTTATATACATAAATATGTACATATTAATTTATTAATTAATAAAAATATCTATTAAAAAACTAGGCAAAAATGGGACTCAATTAACCGGGAAAATCGATTATACAGAATGCTTCCGGTCCCGACCATCACGGAAAATCGAGGTCCCACTGTATTATGGATGTGATATCCTCACTGCGTAAAAACAGCCTCTCGAAAAAATAGAGTGTTAGAGACAGCAAACTGGTTTTAATTTAATTTGTAACGGTATTTTAATAAATAAATAAATATGATGCTACTAGCAGATTGTACCCGGCGTTGCGGGGGTTATGTAGTTTAGATTAGTTTAAAAAATTAAAAAAAATTATTGGGTAATTTTTGCATTAAAAATAACAATAAATAAAAAACCGGTTTATCGGTTTCGAAACCGGTTTTGAAACCGGTTTCTTAAAAAATGCAATTTTTCAAATTATTCGGAAACCGGTTTAATAAACAACCCAGTTTTTTGAATACTCTAAGTCCTAAATATAAATGCACTCAATTTGCCCGTTTTTCGCCCCTTTCCCCATTTTTGGACCCCTTTTGGTTCAACTTTTGAAACGGAACACCTGCAATAGCTATTTGGGAAACTTAACCAAGCTAAATCGTAAAAAAATACCTTTAAAACAGATAAAATACAGCATTTATGCATAAAGTACTAATTTTTGCCCATTTTTTCTCCCCTTTGACCCATTTTTTCCCCCTTTGGGTCAAAATTTTGAAAATATTTATTGCCTATAACCTGCACCGACAAAAGTTCGATCAATATCCCAAATTTCAAGAAAATCGGTCCAGGCGTTCAGGCGTGATTGGCTATACACTCAATTTGCCCGTTTTTGGCCCCTTTCCCCTTTTTGGACCCCTTTTGGTTCAACTTTTGAAACGGAACACCTCCAATAGCTATTTGGGAAACTTAACCAAGCTAAATCGTAAAAAATTACCTATAAAACAGATAAAATACAGATTTTATGCATAAAAGTACTAATTTTTGCCCATTTTTTCTCCCTTTGTCCCATTTTTTTCCCCTTTTGGTCAAAATTTTGAAAAGATTTATAGCCAGGCGTTCAGGCGTGATTGGCTAACAAACAAACCAACAAACAAACAAACAAAAAAACAGACTTACAGAAAGATTTATAATATATATTAGGATTAATTATTACTGGACATGGTCAGCGGAATGGTTAAGTTGGCAGGAGTTTTTGATATTTTTGTTATTTCTATCGATGCTAATTTTACAAAAGAATTTTCTTTGCAACTACTCAGCACTAGAACCTACTAACACCCTAAGAAGAGGAATTCTTGAACACCCAGAATTAACACATCAAAAGTAATTTCAAAAGAATCCAAAACATAGATGGACCACAATTATCTGATATGAAATTGTGTCTTTCACATACCTTTGTAACTTCACCGGGTAAATTAATCTCGAGAAGAAATAACTAGAAATGATGTCCACACTATCCTGATTAAATTTTTATAAACATTTTTCTGTGTGTTTACCTCACCTCTAAAGTTTATGCTAAAAAACCGTCGCCTTTATCGTTTTTAAAAGCAAGTTTCTATTACGAAATAACAGCCCTCACAGAGTCTATCCACCGAGTGATGTCGGATTTCATTTCCTATAATTAACTGTATTTTCAGCAATACCAACTCTCTATTTCTCCATTTCTCTCTCCCTCTTTCATTTCTTTTTTTGCTTAAATGTTTTCTTTTTTGATTCTTTTCATGTGTAGTTTTTTCTCTTTATGATTTTATGTAGTGTCGTTTATTGTTTTTGTTTTGTGGATTAAATAAGACTAGCTGTGCTACCGGCTATTTTTGACTAAAAAAGATAAAGTCAATTTAAAGCTTTGTGTTGTTGCTGTTGCTGTTATAATTCTTGTTGTTTATGTCTTTAAAGCAGAAAACAAAAACAAAAAACTGAAGCAACAACATTAATTTGGTTTGGATTCTGGTTGTTGGATTTAAAATTTTTCCACTTTTTACCCGCCCGCCATGCTTTCTATATCAAGGCCATGATTGTGTTTTTTTGTGTGGGAAACACTGCGCTGTTGTTGAAGACAAGGAACTTAAACTTCAAAGATTTTTAAAAATAATTTCGATTCATCAGCAGTGCTACCAGATTAGGGGATTTATCCCCAAATAGGGGATTTTTTTTAGCCAATGGGGATGAAAATTTCAGTTTGGGGATCTAAGGATTTTTTGGGGATGAACCAACACTGCTGGGGAGTTTTTGAGGATAAAAACCTACAGATTTTTTTACATATAAAAGTCGATTTAGTAACATAATGGATAATAAAAAATATTTAAATGATAGAATTTTTACTCTGGCAAGTCTATAGTTTTCCTTTGTTAAATTTTACCATGTCAAGCCTGAAATTTTGTGTTATTATTCTTTGTGAATAGTTGAAATGAAAAAGAAGATTATGAAATTCAAAATTAAAAATCGTTAAGAATGTCGGCAAGCAGCGAAAAAAGCAAGAAAAAACATAATCCTTCCTGGGAAACCGAGGACTGGGCGCAAGGTAATTAAATAAAAGTAATATACAAATAATTTAATACATTTTTAAATATTTGTTTTTAGGTTGGCTAAAATCAGTCAGTTTTGCCCCACGATCATACCAAATTACAAGTAATCCAGAAAATCTTTCCTGGTGCGTTCCCTGTAAGACGTCTTTCAAATCACAAAAAAAAGATCTCAAAAGACATGCTGAAACTACAAAGCATAAAAATAATTTCGAGGATCTCTATGCAAAAAATACATTGGAAAAATATAGTAATTACTTTTCGAGTATAAAAAAGATTTTATTTATTATTATTATTATTTTATTTATTGCAGGTACAATACCAGTTACAACGAACTCAAAAGTTATGGACATTAAAATTGCCATTTTTACTGCAAGACATTCCTCAATTTCTTCAGTGGACCACCTCACAAATATGTTAAAATCATTTTCCATAAAGGAGTTTGATAAACTTCGCCTGCACCGCACAAAATGCAGCGCAATTATCAAATATACAATAGCACCTGCGATTCTATCAAAATTAGTGAATGATATTGGTAAGTCTATGTACTCCATAATAGTTGATGAATCAACGGATATTTCTAACAATAAGTGGATGAGTATTTGTGTCCGATACTTTAACAAAGAAAAATGCGACATCATAACAGATTTTTTGGGATTGTTTTTGGTGGAAGAGGCGACTGCTGAAAAATTATACGAAGGTCTAACTACGTATATTAATAAAGTAGGACTAAAATTGAATAACATTTTAGCCATTGGAACAGATGGAGCAAATAATTTATGCGGTCAAAGGAAAAGTCTGTATACACTTTTAAAAAATGATAATTCCAATTTAATTTTAGTAAAGTGCTCATGTCATTCGTTGCATTTGTGTTGTTCAGAGGCTTCCAAACAGTTTCCGCTTGATTTAGAATTTCTAGTAAGAGAAATTTTTAATTATTTTAACAATAGCCCATTAAGAAGTGTAAAGTACAAGCGAGTGTTTGATCTAATAAACACTGGTACTGATTCAAATAAATTTAGACAACTGGTTCAAATATCCCCAACAAGATGGCTTTCTCATGGCCTAGCAGTCAAGAGGGTTCTGGAGCAGTGGGTAGAACTGAAATATCATTTTTCTATAATAGCAACAACAGAAGCGGAAAAAACAGCCCAAATTATTAATAGACTAATGTGTAGCGAAGAAAACAGACTCTATTTATTGTTTATGTGTCCAATTCTAAGCGAAATGAACAGATTAAACATGGACTTTCAAAGCAATAAAATCGATGCAGGTAGTATTTATGAGAAGCTACAAATAACTTTTTTCTCACTTTTATCAAGATTTTTAAAGCCTGCAATAACTTCTAAATTGTATAAAGAAGATGATTTAGAAAAAATTAAAGAAGCTTTAGATGTGGATACATCATTTTTGCCTTTAGACAATATGGATTTTGGTTGTGATTTTGAAAATGAATTTAATGTTCAAATACAAAAATCTTCAGAAATTAGAAAAACATGCTTCTTATATCTGAAAAATCTTGTGATTCAAATGTTAAAACGTTTTCCAACAAAAATGATGTTTTTTAAAACATACAAACAATTTTATCCAAGTGTATGCTGTAATTCAATGGACCAACCAAATTTTTGTTCTATTGCTAAAATATTAAGTCCTGTATTAAAGGTAAATATCCCAATAGACTTATACGAAGAGCAATGGAGAAAAATGCCATTTGTAAAATGGAACGATTGTTTTGGAGAAGAGTCTGGACGAAATTTAAATGTATTTTGGAGTAAAGTTTATTGCTACAAAGATTCTGCACGTTCTAAACCATTCAAGGACCTTGCTGAATTAGTTTTAAATATTCTCAGTGTACCAACAAGTAACGCTTGCGTTGAACGCGTTTTTTCAATAATGAACCTTACAAAGACAAAAATCCGAAATAAAATGCAATACGAATTGTTAGAAGCTCTTATTAGACTAAATATATATATAACAAATAATTCTGTTTGCTGTGAAAAGTTCGAACCATCTCCTGAAATGTTGAAACTTTTTAACTCAAGTACAATGTACAATAAAATTTCTGAAGCTAATGACTCGGAGGACCTCGATACCGAAATTTTTGATATAGTCAATATTGGCCAATAGCTTTTTAATTACCAAATTTTTTTTATTTTATTAAATACTGTATGTAATTGATCTAATTAATTTATACTTTTGACTAAAGTAACAAATCTTTAAGGTAGTTTGTAAAAGTGAATTTAAATTATTTTATTAAAAGTAGTGTGTATAATTTTATGTACATATGTATTTGGTAATATTAAAATAAATGAATATTTAAATAAAATAAGAAACAATTTTTTTTAATTGTATTTGGGATTTTTTGGGGATAAAAAAAATGGATTTGGGGATTTTTGGGGATAAAAAAAATGGATTTGGGGATGAGGGCTGAAAAAAATCTGGCAGCAGTGTTCATCAGTACCGCTAATGCTCTCGTTGTATAAAGACGTGTGAATCGCTGTTACAAGAACTTTAAATAAATTCATAAGAATTCAATTTCAAAACAAAACAATAAAATATTTTGCATTCTTCGGAACAATAACAATTTGCTTACTGATTTAACAAAATAAAAACAATTGTTTAAAAGAAAAAGAAAAAAAAAAACAACAAAATAAAACGTACATTATCAACTCAAGACGTTAACGCACAATGCGTTAACACAATGAACAAAAAACCCAAATCCAACAACAACTCGAATAAAGCGAGTCAGTCAAAATTATCAACAAATTATTTCTTTCCATTACAAGCTGTTGATGATAATAACGAAGATGAATATTGTATACCAAAACCAACAAAGGTTAAAATATCACCAATCACTGTTTTAAAATGTAAAATAGAAGAATTGCATGAAATATGTAAATCAAATAAAATATCTGATTATTCGATAAGAAAAATTTCTATTGGTCTTAAATTGTTTTGCCGCTCTAAGGAAAATTTTGATACACTATGTAATGCGCTTACCAACTCTTATGAATTTTTCACATATGCAACCAAAAGTGAAAAACCATATAAAGCTTTGTTATTCGGACTTGATAAGTATGACCCCTTATTAATAAAGAAAAAACTTATAAGCATGGGATTAAAATGCTTAGACGTAAAACTTGTTGTTAAAACAAATAACAATAACATTGAATATTTCATTTATGTTGTTTATTTTGAACGACAGTCCATAACAATGAAAGAATTAAGACAAAACTATTCTGTAATTGATTATGTTAAAATTAAATGGGAGTTTCAACAAATCAGGAAATCCAAAATCACCCAATGTTATAATTGCCAAATGTTTGGTCATGGCTCTAATAGATGCAAAGTTAAAACGTTTTGTGCAAACTGTGCCGGTTCACATAAGACCTCCGATTGTAAGGAATCTCTTATAAAGTGTGCAAACTGCAGTGGCAATCACAAATCATCTTCCGAAAACTGTCCCAGCAGAGCTACATATTTGGAAATAAGACAGCGATCGAGACCCACTCCAAGGCGTTCTGTCTCACGAACTAATAATAACATTAACCCTGCTAATTACAATAAAAATTTTCCTAACATTCTTCGTCAAAATGTTCCTGAAAATATTAATTTATGGAACCCAACCAACAACAACAATACCAATGAACTGTTTACTCTACAGGAAATAAAAAGCTTGACTCTTGAGCTTATCACTAACCTTCGTAACTGTCGTAGTAAAGCAGATCAATTTGAGGTAATTACAAATCTGGCATGTAAATTCCTCTCATAATGACGTATGACCTAAATGTTATTACTTGGAATGCTAGAGGCATTCGCAACAAAAGTTTAGAATTGTTCCAATTCTTAAACAACAACAGTATAGATGTTTGCTTAATATCGGAATCTTGGCTAAATTCAAATATCTCTATAAAACATCGTGATTTTGTAGTTTATAGAAACGATAGAGACGTCGGCAGAGGAGGCGGAGTTGCTATTATTATTAAAAAGAATACAAAACATTCATTACTACCAATTGTTAATACTCATATTATTGAAAATATTGGAGTCAAAATTTATACAGATAATGGAAATGTAGATATCTTTGCATGCTATTTTCCTGGGGGTTCAGCTGGTATGGACAACAACAGGAAACAGTTTTTTGCATCGGATATACATAGACTGAGTAGTATTAGTAACAAATTTATTCTTGGTGGTGATTTTAATTGTAGACATCAGAGCTGGGGCTGTTTAAGAGCTAATTGCTGGGGTAACATTCTAAATGAGAAACTTATATCTTATAATATTGATATTGTCTATCCAACTGATCATACATATGTGCCTGCTAGTTCAAATAGACAGGGATCTACTCTCGACTTTTTTCTAACAAATATTTCAGATATATTATCACCTGCAGTTGTTCTAAACGACCTCAGCTCAGATCACCTACCAGTTCAGATCAAACTCTCTGATCAAGTTTACAGGACAAACTTTGTGAAATTTGACTACAGAAATGCGAATTGGATAGTTTTTAGGGAATATCTTACAAGACATACGAACATACCTGATTCAAGTAGTATTATATCAAAGGAACAGATTGATGAGGCGATTATACAATTTAGGAATATCATAAAGGAAGCCATTAATACTAGCGTTCCAAGGTTATCTTCCACTTTCAATACAAGGCATGTACCGACTTTTTTAAGAAATTATATTAGGCAGAGAAATAACTGTCGGAGAAACTGGCAACGATATCGTAACTATTCTGATTTTAATGATATGAAGATACTCAATAGAACAATAGGTGAGGAATTTGAAAAACTAAGGAATAAGTATTGGACTAATTTATTAACAAATTTGGATAAAGGTTCTGCTCCTTTTTGGAACATAACTAAGATAATTAGGAAAAAGCGAAACCCTATACCTATTTTAAAACACAATAACTCCCGTTATACAACTAATATTGAGAAATGTAATATATTGGCACAAACCTTCGCATCTAATCATGATATTTCCAGTAATTCTGGCGATGATGAGCTGGAACTACAAATAAGGGTTGCAACCCAATCTTTTAGACTGACTAATCCCAATATTTCGGAAGATATGCTAATAACAAAATCTCAAATACGTGATATTATAAAAAATTCCAAATTAAGGAAAGCTCCTGGAATTGATGGGATAGGAAACCAATGTCTTAAAAATATTCCTGATAAGTCGCTTAAGTTCTTAACAGTTATTTTTAATGCGTGCATAAGTATGGGATATTTTCCACTTGAATTTAAGACAGCAAAAGTTGTCCCCATTCAAAAACCTAACAAACCTCCCGATAGTCCGTCTTCTTATAGTCCAATAAGCCTGTTATCTTCCATAGGTAAGATTTTCGAAAAAATTATTAATCAGAAACTAATATTTTTTATAGAATCTAATAATATTTTTCCCCAACATCAATTCGGTTTCCGAAAAGAACACAACACTGTTCAATCACTAGTTCGAATCAGAAATTTAGTTACCAATAATTTTACTATTCAAAAATCGACGGGAATGGTGCTCCTAGATGTGAAAGCAGCTTTTGATTCGGTCTGGCACGAAGGTCTTATTTACAAAATGATTAATTTCAATATTCCAAATTATTTAATTAAAATAATAGACAGTTTTCTTTGTAATCGTACCTTCAAAGTACATATTGGATCATCGCACTCGGAATTGTTCAACATTCCTGCAGGTTGTCCACAGGGTTCATGTCTATCTCCCACTTTATACAATCTTTATACGTCTGATTTTCCTCAACTGGAAAATTGTACCATTTCCGTATTTGCAGACGACACTGCTATCTTATGCTCAGACATACTCTATTCAAACATTAATGCTAACTTACAAATAGCATTAAATAAAGTGTTTAATTATTTTAATAAGTGGAAGATAACACTGAATGCAAGTAAAACAAAAGCGATATATTTTACTAGAAAACGGAAACATTGTTTTACTCCTCAAGGCAATATAACATTTTTAAATACAGAGGTTCAATGGGAACAGAGCGTCAAATACTTAGGTGTAATACTTGACCCGAAGATGAAATTTAAGGATCACATACAATACGTAGTAAATAAAGTAAATGTTCTCACACGTGTACTATATCCCTTTATAAATAGAAACTCGAGTCTATCTATTGAGAATAAAGTATTAATTTTTAAAGTAATTTTCCATGCCGTAATTTTCTATGCAGCGCCTATGTGGGCAAAGAGCGCGTCTTGTCACATTGGGAAACTACAGATTGCTCAGAACAAATTATTGAAACTAATTTTTAACCTTCCTTGGTTTTTTTCAACGGCTAGACTACATACAATTGCAAATATCGAACTTGTAACAGTAAAGTTATATAGGTTGACTTCTAATTTTTATTCTAGATGTATAGGATCTGAATACCCATATATTAATGATTTAACATCAGCATAGGTAGCTAGTAGGTAGATGTAAGTTGGTTTTACCAAAATGTACAAAAATTATAAAGGAAAAATATTCAAATAGGTTTTTTAAAATTTTGCCTCCAATACTATTATTAATATATACTTATTATAATTTTGTAAATAACTATTAACTATTAAGAAGAAAAAGTTGTATAACTTGAACTATTTATTATATGTATATTATTTTCTAGATGAAAAAGAATGTATATATTACTTGGAAATAAAGAATTGAATTGAATTGAATTGAATTTCGATTCATTTCCTTCTTTTTGTTGTTGTAAAAGAATGGCCAGAATTTTAGTTAGAAAGTATTTAATAGTTTAAGTACATATTACACAACATTTGTTACATATATGATCCTGGCTTTTTTGATGTGTAACTTAAACGTGCATATGTGATTCAACATAGTCGGTGTTTCTACACTTGGTTTGAGTCTTCGATGAAGAGTAAACATCTGTCATTTATACTCACTTTGTCACAATCAGGCTGCCTTCCAAAATGTATCAATACAAAGTTTGTATGCAGTTCTACTACTGTATATAAACTATGTAGATATGCAAAGTAACCAAACAATGCATCAACTATAAATCCGATGCCTGATTGCTTTTTGACTGCTTTAAAAATACACATTGACGAGGTTTTGAAATAGAATACTTTGTATATCTTTTGTACAGCGGCATTATGAAACACGATACTTTGTTTAAACACAAAGCAACTAACATTTTGGAAGGCAGCCTCATTGAATTAAGTAGAAATAATAAATAAGGAATGAATTTATTAACACAACTCGTATATGAAACTCGGCCAACTAGCCAAATCAACCTCAAATCCACATAATCGGAACACTAAGATAATTCTCTGATTATTTGATTTAATACGATCACAATGGTCTTGTCTAACCGCATACTACTGAATTTACGATACATGATATCAAGAGATCTGTCATTGATTCGTTTGAGCTGAGAATTGACTGAAAAAAGTTTGAAATGTAAGAAATCCTAAAAATTTGTAAGAAAATACTGGTTAGGAAGTTTTTTTTTTATGAAACCAGCACTCAGGGAATGGCCCTGTGCAGGTTTTTTTTAGGAAAGGTGGAAAGGGTGAAGATGCGAACGGCGTGACTATAAAATGGCCAATGCTATACCTTCACCAGTCTACAGGCAATCGTCCCCACGAAGCCCGCAGTTTCTCACACCACTTATGTTGTGTGTGTTAATTTTTTACATAAGTGGCGGGACCTACAGTTTAAAGTCGACTCCGAACGACAGATTTTTTTGAGAAACTGAGAAGAAATCGCCGAAAAAATACTTTTTGTATTTTTATTTTTTTATTTTTTGATGTCTGGCCTGGGACTCGAACCCTGGCTTTTACGTCTAATAAGCCAGCACACTACCTAGTAGACCACGGCTATCCTTAGGAAGTTTTATCTCACCTATTTTATGACCCAGATTAGGTCCCGCTTAACTACTATTTGATTCGCTTGCTATAGACTGTTCTCCTTCGATATGTTTCAAAACACAACGATATAGTTAGGATTACAACCTAGGTTCTCACACCACCCATGTTGTGTATTAATGTTAGCCAGGAGCGGCAGGCAGTTTAATTTCGACTATGAACAACAGATTTTGAAAAACTTTCCATGGGAATTTTATTCATTCTTCAAGTTTTTTGGAGAAGACTGCTGAGAAGAAATCGAGGAAAGAATAATTTTGTTTTTATTTAATGTTTTTTGAGATGTCGAGCAGTGGTGGAAACCACGATCTCTGATTTAATAAACACTACCTACTAGACTAGTACAATGTTCAGACATGCACTTTTATTAAGTCAATATTCGGTTTATTAATTACAATATTTTAAGTGTTTAGACATAACAATATACGCAGTTCATCTGCTTATTCAATATTCATTTGACAGCTGGTAAACAAAACAGATGGTTGTTTCAACAACATTGTTTTTGTTTTGTTCGTTGTTTTCTTGTTTAGTTTTTTTTTTTTTGTTTGTCGTTGTTGATATTTGAGTTGCCAAATATCAATAGAAAGTGTTCGGAAAATTGTAATATGCTCACTGAACGTACTTATGACAGTGCCGTATTTCAAGTTTTAATCAATATTATAACAATTTATGAATTTATTGAGCAATAATTAATTGACATTTTATATGAAATATTGAGATCAATAATGCCGTTTATTGCGATTTACTCAATATAAGTGCATGTCTGAACATAGTATAAGGCGACTAGACTAGGCAATAATTGCTGATGATCTACAGTGAGCGTCAAAAGTGAGTAAACAACGCTGAAATAATTCATTTTCTTAGGATAGCGAGAAAAGTAAATGAGAATAGTTGAATAAATTTACATAAATTAAAAACGTTTATTTATTACTTATAAAATGTTAAAACAAAAAAATCGCAAAAATTATTGTTGTGCTACAAGTATATTTTTTATAATAGAAAATTTAAAATTATAGTGGGTGTTGACTCACTTATGGCGCTCTGTGTACATTGAAAATTATGAAGCCAAAACTTGTATATTTGTATATTTAAACGCAAGAAGTTACACAAATGGATCATCATCGTGGACTTTATTGTAAATTAAATATATTGGATGTGAGCGCTCAGCTAACATTATTACATTACAATTACAATACATTCTTTATTTTTTAATATTGTAAGGAGCATTAAACAAAACTACTTCTCTCCAATTTAGTCCCTTTGCAGCCCATAGTGCTTTTGATCATGTTCTAAGTAAGTAATCGTCTTAATATCTTAAGCTGAAAACACAAATATGACTGGAGATTGCAAATAGTAGTCTATGAACCCAAAATGGTATTCGATGTAACTACCAGGCAACAATAATAATAACAACAACAAAAACAACAACAGCTACTACAACCACATTTAAATACAAAAAATGTGGATCTTGTGTTTCGGTTTTCTAATAAAAAAAATTGAATTTTTTTCTTATCCAAACCCATAACAGGAAAATAAAAGAAATTGAAAAAATATACAGAAAAAGATGAAAAAATTTCAATTTCATTCACTTGAAATATTAGGCTTCAGTTCAGTAGCCATCATCCTTCGTATACACTATGCAACAGCTATGGAAAGTGAATTTATTCCTTCTTTTTTCATTTGTTTTCGGTTCATTCAAATACCCACTTATTTAGTTGTTCTCTTTGGACACTTCTTATACATGCCAGAAACCATGGACACTCACAAAAAAATTCATTCAATTGAGGCGTTGCTTCTCTTTTATTGTCATTTCTTGTGTTTTGTTGCTCCTTGTTTTCGTCTTTTCGTTTAGTTTCATACTTTTCTTTTTTAAATTCTATTCACTATGGCAACACATGTTTAACAATTTCTATAATATGGGATCTTGTTTTTTCGGTTTGATACCCTACACCTTGTTTAGGTAGACAGGAATACAGAGTACTCTGGGAGGCCTCATACACAACGTAAGCGGTGTGAAAGCTAGGTCGTAATCCTGACTGAAGAAGTTGTATGTCTGTATGATACAGAAGAAACGTTCCTTAAATGTAGACGAAAATGAAACTGAAAGAAGAAATTCTTTCAGAGGCTATTTAATAAGAATAAAATGCTTCGAGGTAAAGAAAATTTAAATTCTGAAAGTAAAGAAAGCTAAACGAAACAAATTACATGGACGCAGGATCGTATTTGAATCATCTAAGCCTAAAACGCGTAGTTTCGTGAATAGAGAGATTCTAGAAAGGAAAGGAGTCATCACATTCCCAAGGGTTAGCCTACCCCTACTAAAGCTTTTTTAATAAGCAGTTGACCTTAGATAACCCGAAACAAACATAAGTTTCATGTTTAGTACCTCTGATAGATGGAATATCATTTGTAAAATTTTAGTCACTTCTTCATTAACTGGCCGACTAATAATAGGTGCTTCTTGGATGCAACAGAATAGAACAGAACAGATGTCTAATCCCAATAATTGTTTCCACGAATCACAAATTCAAAAACTTTCTAAAACGTATGTACTTGCTAGAATATAATCAGTGTTGCTCGATGTAAATGCAACACCATCCTAGATTAACTTTTGTTGAATCAATATTACGTTGTAGGGGTATACTGTAGTCGAACTTGACTGTTAGATAATTTTCTAATACAAGTATTTTTTTTTTTATGTTTTTGTTCTTATTACTGTAGCTGGATTTCAAACAAAAACAACAACAACCAAAAAAATTCCCAAAAAATTAAAAATTTATCTTCTCTGTTTCCTTGCCATGCATCCGTCCAGCCATTCATTCATCCATCTATCCCACTATTGTAGTTTTAAGCTCTAAAACATGTCTAGACTACGAGGCTGTTTAGATTATAAAAATTTTTTTCATTTCATTTGACTTTCAAACTCCACAATAAAAAAAGGATACAACTTGCATATGCACTTTTGTCGTCCTTTCACAGGGGGTACAGGGTGATACAATTTGTTGCACTTTCTGTCTACACAAATGAACAAAGCGGCCATAAGACACACTAGCTCCACTCTCAATTGGTTTACACTATGCCTCACTTTCATCTTGATTTTCTATATTTTTCGTTTAATTTTTTTGTTTCTTGTGTGGACGAAATGCAATATCAAGAATATTCGTTTTATCTTTACTCCCGTACCCGTAGGAAAAAAAAGAAAATTAGAAAACTGGGAAAAAGTGAGAGAACGAAAAATCTTGTTAAATGAACGAAAACAATCGAAATTCTAAAACAGGCTATAAATTAGAGAGTTTTAAACTGCATTTTCCATAAAGACAATCTTGATTAATGTTAAGAAATTCAAGTAAAATTTTTAGGAAATTTTCATTAATTTAAGGATAACATTAATCCAAAATTTCTTAAGGTCCTTCTCCCTTCATTGCTTCCTTTTATTACTCTTATTTTTAATAGAATTCTTACGAGCAGTGAATTCCCTTCGAATTGGAAAATAGCTAGAATTGTACCTGTACCAAAATCCAGTTCCGAGTATAGACCAATCGCCATTTTACCATTTCTCTCCAAGGTTTTCGAGAGAATTATGCATAAACAGATGACACGTTTCCTCGATCGGAACAATATGATAACGCAAACTCAGTCCGGCTTTAGAAAAAATCATGGATGCATAACAGCGTTAGTTGATGTTGCTGAAGATATTCGAAGAGAAGTGGATGATGGAAATACTGCCTTTTTGGTCTTGCTGGACCACTCCAAGGCTTTTGATACCGTGGAACACAATATTCTATGCTTCAAATTACAAAACTTCTTCAATTTTTCCTTTTCTGCCACCCAGCTCTTGTCAACTTATCTCTGCGGAAGATACCAATACACTGAAGCACATGATGGAAAATCTCGAGCTCTTCCCGTGTCAAGAGGAGTTCCACAAGGTTCTATTGTCGGTCCTCTTTTATTTTCGATGTACTCCAACGACCTTCCAACTATAATAACAGATTGTAAGATAAGGATGTATGCAGACGATGTCCAACTTTATACTAGCTGCAATAATGCAACGATTACTCAATGTATAAGTTCATTGAATCAACAGATGCATCGTATTCAGACATGGGCTTCTGCTAATGGTTTGGCAATAAATCCGGCAAAATCAAAATGCATTGTTATTCAGAAAAGGCTTGCACAATCAATAAGTGTTCCTGATATATGTATAAATGGTCAAAAAATACAAATAGTAACATCAGCAAAAAATCTGGGTGTTTATTTCAATAAAACCCTTACGTGGTCTGACCACGTCAACTATGCTTGTGGACGTTCTTTCTCTATGCTAAGAACTATGTGGTCATCTCACTACTGCACACCAATGAGGATAAGAATACTTCTGGCGAAAACATATTTAATTCCCACTTTACTTTATGGATGTGAACTTTTTTCTAATTGTGATTCTTCTAGTAAGAGAAAGTTAAACGTTGCCTACAACAACATTATTCGTTATGTATACGGCTTAAACAGACGCACCAGAATTTCAATGTTCGCAGCTCAATTGTACGGAATTTCTTTTGATTGCCTGCTTAAATTAAAAGTTTTGGTACTTATGCACAAGATAATTTATACCCGCCAGCCGGAGCATCTTTACAATAGACTCTCTTTCGCAAATAGCTGCAGAGGTAGAAGAATAAGATCGTTTGGGTACAAGAGCCTTATCTCTAGTTGGCATTTTTACATATTTGCAACGACTCTCTGGAACTCGATCCCCTACAGCTGTCAAGTATTAAGTAACGCACGACAATTTAAAGCACAACTTATGAAACTGTTTTCAACGTAATAATTTTCTGAAAGTCTACTAAATGTTTGTATTTATCATGCATGTATGTAATTTTTGATCTCGAAAATTGTTATACTATGTAAAATTTAATTTATATTGTTATTTAATTGTATGTTAACATTGTTTCTCTTACATGTTAATTAGTTTCATACTGCAATATAAGACATATGGTCTTTTAAATAAATAAATAAAATAAAATAAAAATATTTTACGAAGTATATATTGAAAAGAATACCTAATGGAATAAAACATGGAAATTACACAGGATTACATAAAAGAAAAGGTATTCAGATTGTTCCATAATTCCCTCAGAACCCAGAGAATTTTCTAATGACATAATATAATAATAAATCTATCTGAGTTTCTAATAACGATGACGTAAACAATCGGTCCAAAATATAGCCACGCTTCCATAACTCTGAAAAGCAATTAATTTGCTTGTTTGCCCTTTAAAGTATACTAATATTGGACGCAAAGTGCATAGATTCAATAGACTCCTCGACTTAAACTGAGGGGTTTAAGAAGAAAATTCGCATAATTTGTTGAAGAAGTACAGCTGTGTTCAAAATAATAGGAACAGAAATAAAATACAAAAAAGAATCTCGTAATAACTTTAATATTTGCGACGAAATTGATTCATTTCTGTGTTCGCCCTTGATTTCAGTTGATCAAAAAAATAGGAGTGTGAGTGTTCTTTTAAAAATAAAAATACACTCAAACCTGTTTTTACACGGTTTTTTTTTACGCGAATTTGAAATAACACGGTTTTTTTACAAATTTACCATTTTTTTTGTTCGTTCCTTTTTATACGGATAAAATCGTTTAATTGAAAGAGCTGTGAAATTTCAATCAGACCTACAAACATGTATGGCTAGATACAGAGAGCTCTATAAAGAGCTTTACAAAGTTGGATCACAACGCACTATAACAGAATTTGCTGTTAAAAGAAATAAACCAGCGCCAGAAGCAGCTTGTGAAGATGTTGAAGTAATAAGTATTTCTACTGACGAGACTGATATTGAGCCACCCCAGCAAAAGAGAATGCGCTTGCTATCAGAAACGGACTCCGAATAAAATAAAAAAATTTTTTTTATTGAAAATAATTCCGTTCCTAATTGTCTTAAGAGTTTGATAACTAATTTTATTTTTATAAATGGAAGAGAATTTTTAAGTTTTTTCTTTATTTTTTTATAATCATAAAATGAAATAAAATAAAAACTCTGCGTATACTATTGAACTAAATCTGTGCGTTTTTATAAAGTTATTCAATTTTATAGGCATATGTAGGCTGCTGCATCAATCCTATGTATATCTTTTCAGTTTGTTTATACACTTACATACCATACATAATATTTGTCTTTTTTTACGCGTTTTTTTTTTTACACGGTATCCACTGGAACGTATCTATCGTGTAAAAAAAGGTTTGGGTGTATAACAGCATATAATTAAAAAAAAGTGAACAGTAAGTACGGAAAAATGCAATTAAAACTTTTTCTACAGTGATTCACATAAATTTTTGTAATAGTGGGACGACGAAAGCACTCTACTGAAGAAAAGAGAGAACTAATTAAAAATCTTCGAAAAAAGGCAAAACTTACAAAGAAATTAAGAAAATCTTAAGTTACTCCGATCAAATGATCCCAAATGCATTAAATAAAAAAAGCCCGAAGCGCGTGGGCGCAAGGGCAAAACATCAACTGTCGATGACCGCCGAATTGTGCGATACAGCAAACTAAATCCTTCGGCGTCTTCAAAAAAATTCAAAAGGATCTGAATCTTGCCGTTAGCGGCCCTACTATTAGTAGGCGTCTGATGGACAACAATTTATTCGCAAGAAGACCACAAAAGGTGCCATTGCAGAAAAAAAAAAACAGGTAGCAGTACGCTTAAAGTTTGCCCAAGAACATATCAAATATCCGAAAGAAAAATGGAGAAACATACTGTGGACCGACAAAAGCAAAATTGTTTTATTTGGTGTCATTGGGTCTAGGACAGTATGTTAGACGTCTGCTCAACACCAAATATAAAGCTCAGTATACACAAAAGACAGTTAAACATGTTGGTGCAAAACTAATGATAAGGTGAAGCTTTTCATATAATGGTGTAATACGTCCAATAAGAGACATAATGGATAGGAACGTCTATGTCGGCACTTTGAGAGAAGGCATGTTACCATATTCCACGCCTCTAAAATGGATATTCCAACAAGATAAGGACACGAAACACACCGGTAAATTGGCAAATGAGTGGTTTCGGGTTAATGGGGTAAAAGTTATAGCGCGGCCAGCTCAGTCTCCTGACCTTAATCCCATAGAACATCTATGGGGAGATGTTAAAAAGTATGCTGCAGAGAAATAACCTTCAAATGCAGAAGAACTATGGATCACAGTGCGCGGATGCGTGGCATCAAATTCCTTTAAGCAGATGCCAAGATCTTATTGACTCAATGCCTCGTGGATGTGCTGAAGTCATTAAAAACAAAGATTATTCAACCAAATACTAAAATAGATTTACTATTTTAAGATAATATCAAACTTTTGTGTCTTTTGTTTAAAAATTATTAGGTTGTGTGCTAACTAACACTCCTATTATTTTGAACAATTAATTTTGAGAGTAAGCTTTATTTACATGAAATATTTTTTTGTTTTCGTAGTCTTAACTAAATAATTAAGTGTTAAAAAATTAGAAAATGATTTAGAAATAAATTTTAAGTCAAAAAAATTTGATATTTACTTTTTTATTTTTCATAATTTTAAACTTTGCTTTTAAATGAAAGGCACTCCTATTATTTTGAACACAACTGTATGTCTAGAGATAGAATTCTATGCCATGTGTTTTTAATGTGCCCCGATTGTCTGGTACCTATGGGTTTCAGTCTTTGATGATTTTGGTAAGGCTATCGGAAATCTTTCACTTAAAGGCTCCCCATTAATAAATACAAGAAATGGCGTGAAATGTTAGACAATAAAACCCCGGAAAATCTAAAAAAGATCTTAATCCCCTTACAAATAATCTATAATTTTATAGATTTAATTATAATCTAGAAGATAACTTCAATAACGAATATTATAAACTAAAACCAGTACAGGATTTTTACACAGAGCAAAGCTTCTAGACAATATCAGTTGGCAACGATCTCACTGTAGGACGTGCAGCCATAGATCAATTGCATGTGTGTGTTTGAAGACTAAATCAAATTTAACTAGAAAAACAAAAACCAAAATTTTCTCAGAGCCAAAAATAAAGTTAACAAGCCATATTAAGCGCTTAACAACATTTCAAAAAATTAATGTAGAAGTATTCATCGAAATATTAAAAAAAAAAGAAGCGTGGAAGCCATCCACTCTTGGAACATGAGTGGTAAAAATAAAAAATTCTACTATATACAAATTAGAGCCTAAGGGGTCCTTAATAAAGCCCAGTTAGTGGTATATTGCAAATAATTTTGAAAATTAAGGAAATCTGGATTGAAAATTTTTTTATTTTCTTTTAATTCTCCAATTCTGTCAACAAATATAATTCTGATCATTATTATTTTTGAACAATTGCATTGAATTTTCAGGTCGATTGGGAGACGCCATTATTAGCCCTTTAACTACATATATTTGGGTAATCACATATTACAAGTTATATTAAAACCTTAACCTTCTTCTGTTAACTTCAATATTGGCTCTATTAAAATGTTTGGTTTCTTATCCCTGAGAGAATTTAAATTTTCAGTACACATGTGAATGTAAAATGAACAGCTTGACGCTTGTCGTAATCTGTAGTTCTATCATTGTTCCATATATGAATGTGTGTAAAGGAATTTTGAAATTTATAAGTCTAGATACAAACCCATAGGTAAGTGATTTGTTATGTTACTAACAGTGTTATGTTAGGTGTTATAAATACATAAACATTTATATTTATAAATGTATCGATATACTTACAGATTTTAACATATTTTAGATATTTAACCGTAGATCGAGCTTTGTATCAAAAATGATACATTTCAATTTTTGAGACTATATAACTTTAATTCAGAAAAAGTTAGACACCTGATATTTTTTGAATTCGTTAGTATTGTTATTGTCATTATTTTAAAACAAATAAAAAAAGAAAATTTTAAACAGGGGTGAAAAAAATCGAAAACTTCATAATTCTGTCTTTGTATCATTTTTGATACATACGACTTTTCTAGCGATTCTTTGGTGTTGTGTAAGTAATTTTTTTAAGTTTTCAAAGATTTTGTGAAGTTTTATCGTAAATAATACATTATTTATGGTATTTAAGAAGGAATTGAAAGATAAGTGTTGGAGGAAAGTGAAAAGGTTGAATTTTCTGTTCATGATATATCCTTGATATTGACGGTAGTAGTCGTAGTCTAGTATATAGCGTGTTAGCTTATTAGATGTCAGACCAAAGTTCAAACCTCTGGTCAGTTATGTCCCATTTACAAAGTAAGGTTGTTATGACCGATTATATATGTATATATGTAATATTCCTGCTGCTGGAGACTCTAAAGAAGAAGAAAACAGAAGCTCGTCTTATGAACTGACGAAAGTATTGGGAGCAACAAACGTTACAATCAGATGTTTATCGCCAAATATAGTACTACTTTAGTAGTTTGGGAAGAGAAAATACTCACAATTTTCACGCAGATTGCTAGCAGCTGTTTCTTGAAATGTTGTAGAGTCTTTCTTAATGCTCTTTTCATATTTATCTCACGTGATAGACAAACATTATAAAAAAGTGTTTCGTCCTATGTTTTATTTCATTGCTATTACGGAAGGATAATATTTCGGTCAACTACGAACGTATGCGATAACAGAATCATTCGGTTTGATAATGTGCTACTCGGAAATATTGATAAATTTACACCTATTACTCCTTTTCGAAAAATGAGCTAAAAGTCTCCCCGCTTTTAATAATCCCAATAATTTTGTCGCTCTAGATTAGTAACTAATTGAATTTTATGGTCGATATAAATTACGCGGTCCACCGAAACGGAATTGGCAGTTTTACATTCAAATACATGCTACGTGCGTAGCAACTACTTACAGCCGTATTTGTAGAAACCCGCATCGGGGAGAGGAACCGAAGACAGAGCCTTGTTATTGATGTAATCGACGTTCTATTGCAACGGGAAACTTTTTTACCTCACATGACGTTGAAAACAAATTTTTCTAACGAAATATAACAATGGTTTGTACCATTAGGTTTCAGCCAGCCCTCAATTGAGAGTGTTACTGATGCGAGTGACAATAAGCTGCCCCATATAAACAATTGGAAACTTATAAATCGCCGCAAAGCAAGGATGCTAGATGCCAAATTATTGCCATTTAGATAAAAATAAAACCAATCTGACATGAAGTGTTTGATTTTTACGTAAAAAACAATGCTGCAATGTACATCATGTCAAAAATTTTGGCGTAAATTTCATAAAAGTGATAATAAAATATAATAATATAAAATATTTTTATTAAAATGAATTAAAATAAATCAAAATATTAAATTTTTCTAACAAAATCTATCAATAATCGTGAAACTACTATGTACTACAAGTATGTATCAAAAGTGATACATAAGCTAGAATTATGAAGTTTTTTTAAGGCTCGATCTACGGTTAAAGACGTATCTATCTTCCGATTTCTAATCTAAAAGTTAAATAAACACACATAAATAAACATTCATAAAAATTGCCATTGTGGACGAAATACGATGTCATTTAAATCTGCATCAAACGATCTATATTTGTACATTGCAAACCTTTCGCTGAATAAATGATGAAACATTTAAACAGCTAACAGTTATGTTAGTACAGCTACTTTAAAGCCAATAAATGAATAACTCCATACAACAATATGTTGCCTTAACACACGTGAATCTATACTATAGTTTTGTCTGATTTTGTATGATATGTAATCACTTGCTGAGCTATGACGATAACATGTATCAAGATTCTCAAAAGAAATCGATAATTAATACAGCAGTTTTGTTTAATTATCTATACTTGCTTGGTGATGTCATGAATCAAGCAGGAAATTGAAATGAAACTTTATTTTCTAATATTTTCTAATCAGAAAGGACCACAAGAAGAAAAACATTTTCACTTTCAGTCTATTAGTTGTGTTCCAGTTCATGTTCATTTCAAAAACTAAATAAATGAGTCAAGGTTAATTTGGTAACATTCGCCGTAATTAATTCTATTAACAGGAGAGCAAACAATAAAAAAAACAGGCAAAAACGACGCACAAATAATAATAGAACAAACACTTTAACTCTGTATGAAATTCTCATTATTTACGCCAAAGAAGACAGGACAACACAAGCAGGTAACATAGGCAGACAACAGCAACACCGCTCTTGGTTCAAATGAGAACTGTATGGGGTAAAGAGAACGTGGCCATAGGAAGAATGGAGAAAAGAAAGAAAAAACAACAACAGCAAACAACTGCAATGTTGTTTGACCATAGACTATTAAATGACGATGATGACAATTATTATAACGGTGCACAACATGTGAATCATTTTCTTGTAGAAAGACTGTTTTCGGCTGAATCGTAATTTTCTTAACACACGCCAAATTTTGATTCTCGTAAATTCTCGAAACGGCAACAGAAAAAAATCAACACGAATAGAAAAACAATTCGTTTAAAAGAAAATACGAAGCAAATACACAATTAACAAAATGAGAACAAAAAACTGAAAGTATGAACTATTGGAAGCAAGAAAAAGGAAAAGAAACACTAACTACGGTTATGAAATATACCCGTCATACAGGGTGTTTAAAATTCGAGTTTAAATTTGAATTTTATTTTCCAATATACCTACAGTGACTTAGCCCAGCATAATCGATAAGCAATTTTGACGCATGGGAATATTTTTGAATTTCAAACATTTTATAGGGGTGTATTGCTGTTAACCTTCTTACTTAATTGATTATTACAACCTAGTTTCACATCAGCCGTGTTGCGTGTGTTAATTTTATTGGTGATATGTCGACGACTCTGAATGAAAATTTAAGAATCTTTTCATGGTAATTTTGTATATTTTTTAAATTTTTATAATTTTTTTTCATATTTCGTTCCTGTTCGAGATGTCTGAGCTAGGGCTTGTACCACGGACTCGTGTCCTTTATGCTAACATAATACAAATATTCAAAAACTTAATATCCATTTCGTAAGGAGAATTGATGGGCAAAAATTTAATCGGCAATATAGACATTTCGATTCCCTGATGCTTCTAATTAATTTCATTCTAAAGGGTGATTTTTTAGCTATTATCTTTTTGGCAACACTGGTTTAAACAGCTCACGCACGTTTCGTGTTTTGTTTCACTGTCAAACATCTTCAGTTTGGTCTATAAATTAACCATGAATCGTCTTACAAACGAACAACGCTTGCAAATCATTGAATTTGGCATCATTGGACCGTATTTCTTCAAAGATTCTGCGAATCGTAACGTAACTGTGAATGGTGAGCGCTACCGTGAGATGATATCCAACTTTTTTTTGCCCAGAATGCAAGAGCTTGACTTGCATGACATGTGGTTTCAACAAGACGGTGCCACATGCCACACAGCACGCGTAACAATGGACTTATTGAGAGGCGAGTTCGGTGAACATTTTATTTCACGTTCGGGACCGGTCAATTGTCAGTCTAGATCGTGCGATTTAACGCCTTTAGACTATTTTTTGTGGGGCTATGTTAAAGCTCATGTCTATACAGACAAGCCCGCTTCAATTGACGCATTGGAAGACAACATTGAAGCATTTATTCGTGAGATACCGGCCGAAATGTTGGAAAGAGTATGCCAAAATTGGACTAAGCGGATGGAATATTTGAGGCGCAGTCGCGGTCAACATTTGCATGAAATAATCTTCAAACATTAAATTATATGGACCGTACTATCGATTCAAATAAAGATTTCATGCATTTTTCTGAATTTTTTTTTTTTTGAAAAATTTTCCTATAGCTCTTAAAAAATCACCCCTTATAAGATCGAAATATTTCCTTAAGCTTGAGCGTTCGAATCTCCTTCATACGGCATGAGCCACATTGTGCTCTCTAATTAGGTTTATAATTCTAATAGAGAACCAGGATTATTTTTAAGGATTAATACGTTTGGTCTTCAATCCGTGCTTCAATCCGTGCTTTCCTTCATGATCCAAAAAATCAAAGTCCAAAGTATGCACATGACGGCCTCTAAGATAAAGTGAAATTGTTGAAAACATGACAAGACATCAAGAACTACTCTGTTGAAGTATTTAACGCGTTATCAAACGAAATCCACAACCCGTTTAAAAAGCCTCATCATACAAATCTACAAACAAACAATCCGGGTCTGTTATCACTCAAAATATTTTTTTTTTTTGCTACACTGCTTTGAATTCTGATACACACTGGCCAACGTCACATTATAACACAGCAAGAATGGCAATTGAATGGAATTCGCAAGACAGCATAAAACCTGCCAGCAGCTGGTGACAAAAGATAGAAACTGAACTGGTCAGAATTAAAGTTATTAGATCTTGGCAGAGCTCGACGCAAGAATTTCGTTGTGGAAACAATTTTTCTATTTAAACGGTTTTCAAAAGGTGAAATCCATCAGAAGCATTTGATAGAGAACACACGCTAAGACGTAGTGCAAAAAACCGTGAACTTCTATAGAAGACAACTGGAGAAGGGGAATTGATCGACTGAACTGACTTAAATTGCTGGGGTTAGGATTGCTTAGCACATTCGCTGCCAAGCCTAAATTATATGAAGTCATTCCCATTGACATTTATATTTTGAGTGTTATTGTTTACCAAAATCCTGTTATTTCTTGGTAAGAGTACATATATTATCACAAATAATCATTTACAAGCAGAAAACCAAAGACGAGTATACTCGTTGTTGGCAACAAGAAGGCAGAAGGACTATCCTTTTTCGTATTTGTGTACGTTTTAGTAGAAAAACCAATAATAAATCACGCAGATTGATAAAATAAAGAAAATGGAATAAAACGAGACAGATTGCGAAAATTGGCAACGCTATTGTCGATTACAGTGTCTCAACAGATAACGGGATAAAGTAGTACCACGTATATATAATTTATTTAAAGTAGGACGAGTATACTCGTCTTGACAGTGCGGGATACCCTGTCAAAGACAAGTATACTCGTCCTTGGCAGCGAATGTATTAGGATAATTTGACACGGTCCACTGTTTCTAAATGAAATACCAGTAACAATACTTATAGGATTTTAAAACACAAAAATTTTTAAATAAATTTCTTACAAAATAGCTGACAAGCCCTTGTGAAAGCTTAATTTTGAAATTTTAAAAATAAATTGAAAACAATCACCCAAACATTTTGTAAATGCCCTCTAGTAACGGTATCAAAATAAAATTCTTAAACCACAAACAACAACAACTAGGACAATGACAATGAAAAATAAGGCAAAAATATTTGTTGTGACTAGACAATGGCGCCATAAATTCAGTTTTACACCATTTCGTGGTTTCCGGCGGACATAAACAATAACAAAAACAATATGAAATAAAATCCAATGAAAAATTTTTAGTTTGACAGGATCTACATTTTTTAAGAGTTATTTTCAAACGGAAAGCGTAAAATTATAACACTTACCTGGTATTTCCAATAGAAAAAATATCCAACTGGTGGTTCTTTGAGGAAAGGGAGCCAGCCAGCCTATTATGTACTGTTACAGCACATTTTAATGACGCCATAAAATTTAACACAGCAACAGCATAAATTTGAAATTGGTTTTATTTAAGTATTTAAAACACACACACACTTATATTAAATTCTAATTTAATTAAAAAATTAATTGTTAATAATTTTTTAACACCCTTTTAAACACTTTTTTTCTTTTCTTTCTACATAATATCACTTTACCATTTTCATGTTACACTCTCTTTTTTTCGTTTTTTTTGTTTTTTTCTTTTTTGCTTTGTACTCTTCTTATCTCTTCTTTATATTTTTGGCCATTTAAAATTTTTTCTAATTAACCGGTTTTCTATACGTTTGGGACAAATTTTTTTCTTCTTGATTCGTTTTTTTGCATTCAGCCAGAATCTTTCTTCCACTTATAACCAGAATTGTAGCTTGGCTTTTACTATTTATATATCTTTTTTAACTTTATTTCTATTTTTTTTTTTATTTATTCACTTTTTTACACTCCGTAGTTTAGTTTAAACGATTAAAAAGCCGTACGCGAGAGACACAATAAATAAAAAAAAAATATTGCAAACACGTCCTTACATTAACATGGCAAAACTTACACTGAACAGCATGACTAAAGCACAGACAACATGTTAGCGGGTAAACATAACGAGAAATGCATGCAAAAAGCACCTACAAATACTCACACACACACAGTTCTTTTACGTTTTGTTTTTCTTTTTCCAAAAACATAAAACTTTACAAAAAGCAACAAATGCACATGCAATGTTTTACACTCCCAAACACACACACACATCCATGCATATGCTCTCATAAATAACAAGAGAATTTTGATTACATTTTAGTTGCCTTTGCAGAGCTTAGGGGACTGTTTCCCATGCAGTAAATATAGTGAATCGTAGTTCCTTTCTTTAAATTTTATATAAATCGAGTAGACTGATGCATATTACGATTTTACAAGAATAACAACAACGTCATAATACTAATACTTCTACAATAACAAATTTAAGTAGTACGAGTCGTAGTACTTTTACACTCTTTTGTTGTTATTGCTGGCTTGTTTGCTTTTTATAACTCCATACATAACTCCATCCATAACTCCACTATCCTCTCTCACAGAAACATTTTTGCATAACAAGTAGACGCAAGTGTATTATGTTGCTGTAATATTAATACATTTAATCGTTTGCTTTATAACGAGTCCCTTACGTATAGTATTCGTTAATATTTCGTTAAATGCATCAAACAAAGTAGAAAATCTAAGAGAGTGAATGCAAAAATATCAAAGAGGACACATCATGGAAGTCTCTTTTATCATACACTCATTTACATAAACCGGCTTTTCGTACAATTTTTTTCCTCCCAATGCCAACTGCAATCGTGTTAAAACATGTGCATGTTGTTTTTTTTATTTGTTATTATTTTGGGACATAATAATTTATTGTTTATATTTGAGAGAATGATATCTCTCTCTTACTCTCGCTCTGTTTATTTTTTTATATTTTGTAAACAAACTTCTTCTACTTCTTCTTCTTGTAATTTTTTTCGTGTGTGTGTTTTCAAATGGCTCATGTTATTTACAGTAATTATGGTTGCTTGTCCCTACTGTTGTTTAAATGGCTCATGTTATTTACAGTCCTTAAGGCATTGCTTTATTTCAGTGTGGGACGTTTAAATTTTTCAGTACCAGAATGCGTGGCACAAAAAGTACCATAAAAACTAAATTTTATAGTTGATGACAGCTAGGGTTGCCAGCCTGGCTGGACTTGGCTGGATTGTCCAGCTTTTTTGATGCTTGTCCAGCTAAAATTTAATTTGTCCAGCTAAATAGAAATTTTTTTTGGTACACTGCAACAACTTGGGCAATAATTTTCATGTTAATTTTGTCACATCATGTTAGCCAACACTGATTGTACATTTGTTATACTTTAATAAAAATTATGTTTTAATAAAAATTATTTACACAAAACCAAAATTAACATTTGCTCAGTATTTTTTATGTCCAGCTTTTTTTTGTTTTGTCCAGCTTTTTAAAACCCAATATCCAGCTTTTTGCGAATCGGAATCTGGCAAGCCTAATGACAGCGCAAAAGGAAGCTGTTGTAAAGGGATTTTCTTAAATATAATTTGGGCGCTACACGTTGCGATTAGTTATACAATTTTCTGAATCAACAGTTGGTCGTCTTCTTCACGCGTTTAAATTTTTCAACTAAAGGTTTTGAAAGATTTTAAAATTTTCTTTTTGAAATTCGTGGAAATTTTTGTATTTTATAAGAAACTAGCTGACCCGGCGAACTTCGTCCCGTCGAAAATTGATTTTTTTTATTGCCCAAAAGAGGTCACATTATATATTTATTGTAATACGCTGCATAAAAGAGTTATATAAAAATAACTAACTTACTATAAGTGTGAGGATGTACTTATAATCGAAAGCGTTGTAGTTATAAACCATCGAATTAGCCGACTTATAGGTATCTCTTAAAGGGGGAGGGTTGCCACCCCCATTTTTTGGGAGTTCGTCGATATCGACTCTACAAACCAAATTGCATTCGTCTACGATCACTATGTCCCTAAATATTAAATTTTAAAAGTTTGCCACGCCTACTTTTTGCTATGTCGAATTTTTTTTTTTATAATCATCTAAACCTGATAAGCTTTCGAACAAAAAAAGAATGGTTAAAATCGGTTCAGTAGTTTAAGAATTATAGGTATCAGTTGAAGGGGGAGGTTATCACGCCCATTTTTGGTGGGATTGTCGATGTCGACTCTACGAACTTACCCACCAAATTTTATTCGTCTACGATCAATAAGTACTTAAATATTCGATTTTAACGATTTGCTACGCTCTGTTAACATTCGGGATATGAAAAATAGATGTTGTCCGATTCTCAGACCTACCCGATATGCACACAAAATTGCATGAAAATCGGTCGATCCATTTCGGAGGAGTTTAACCAATAACACCGTGACACGAGAATTTTATATATTAGATTAAAAAAAAATGTTTTCTTTCTGATTCTTTACACCATGAAGCTTATAAAATCTATCGTATTATTACACACTGTAAAACATATGCAGCACGCTGTACAAGTCTAGTGTGTTCAATAATAGTGTTTCAATTCCAATGTGTTTCGTTTTTTAAATCATTCAATCCCTCTCTTGTGTTCTCTTGCATTTTATTAATCTCTTTTGGCGGTTCTACTATCGTGTACATATATATGCGAATATATGCTGCATATGTATGCGTAAAAGCAGCTGTTTTACTTTAGTTGGGGCAATTTGTTTTTATGGTTGTTATGCCGGTATTTTTTTGCTGTCTTGGCTCCGTGTTTTGTGTGTTTTTTTTTGTTTTTCTTTCTACTTTTGTCCTTTACGTTTTTGTCTTCGTACTCATTGTTGTTTATTTCCTACTCTCTGGAGAGTTGGTTTGCACTCTGTTGAATTTTTTGAATGAGACAGAATTGCCGTCCGTTCAAAAAAAGGCCAAAAGTAAGTATTTTACGTATTTTTTTGTAGTAATTTGTGAAAAGTCCCACTTTTATAAAGAAATAAAAATTAATTTCAATTTATTTTTACAGAGAATATACAATAAAAATGTTTGCACATGGAGAATCGTATTTAATAGCGACCCCATCCAACATGGCATAGCTGTAGCATTTTTGTAACTGGTAAGTGAAGAGGAAATTGTGACTTTCTATTAATGAATTTGCCATAATAAAACAAAAGTGACTGCATTCCCAACAATGTTTCAAGTCGTCTGCTAAGGATAAAGGCAGAAATGCTCTTTATAAACCGCCCGTGTGAGTCCATGTTATGAAAAAGCAAAATTCCCAAAAGGCTAAATTGAAAACTGGGTAAAACTCAGTCAAACAACCGTTCTTATTTTCTTAATACTAAAGGGAAACAGTGAAAAAACAAAACAAGACTGCCAGCAGACGATGAATATATCGAAAGCAACTCATCTAGCAATTATGTATGTATGTATGTCATTCTGTTTCATAATTTCACAACAGAACCTTGAGAAACTGCTGACGGAAGTGAAGCATAAAAAAAGCTTACAATCCGCCATTCGATAAATATTTATTATAAGCAGTGCAGTAATGATTAAAAACGCCATAGTCTAGTAGGTAGGCTGTTGGCTTCTTAGAAGAGAGTTCGTCGTCCTATCCCTATCAACTGTTTGAAGTTGATGTTAAGCTGAAGGTCTTGCCGTTCATATATAAAATTAATACACGCAACAAGAGTGGGAGAGAGAGAGAAACAAGCGCGTAATCTTGACTAAGGGGCTGTAGTGACAAATTTAATAAGTAAAGCTGCCATTAGATCCCTAGACAGTGTGTTAAAACGAAACTCTGGGCCATGATTGCATACTCCGAAGGCTGGGAATACCTCACAACATCTTTTTCCGGCACTTATGAATCGAAAACTAGGGGTTTTATTCTGCACGCGTCTAACCAAAGTTGATTTTAATAGTGGACTTATAGTTGAATGATAAAATATGCACTATCGGTATTATAATATGGGCAATTTCGTGTCAAGTGACCCAATTTTTAAAATCGATGTCTTCCGATTTGGATGAAATTTGCACCAAGGTTAGTACTATTGGATAGTTGGCCAGGCACAAATTTTCAGCTCTATCAGTCAAGAACTGCCGGAATTAGAGGGGGTCAAAGTTGGACATTTCGGTCATACAGGGTTTTTTTAAAATGTGTGTAACTTTTCACCTATTGGTCCTAGCAAAATTTTCCAAAGGATATTAGATAGCTATTTCTTCAATCTTTCCAAAATTAATTTTTTTAATTTTTAAAATTTTTTTTTTTTAATTTTTTTTTTTTAAATTAATTTTTTTTTAAATTTGGGCCTTTTTTTTTTTTTGTTTAAAAGAAAGCTTATAAAATTTCCTTTAAGGCCTTCATAATCGCTTAATGGGATGCGAGTGGGATATCTATCAAAAAAATTATTTTTTAACTCAAGAATAAGATTTTTCAATATTTGGCACATGTACCATTTTCATTTTCCCCCAATTTTTTTCGAAATGGAGTTTTTTTATTTTTCCTCAAAAGAAAACTTAGACCATTTCCTTTAAGATCTTTGTGGGCACTTAGTAGCAAGAGGCATATCTATAAAAAAAAAGTATTTTAACTCAAAACCAAAGTTTTTAAATTTTACCATATGCACTATATTTTTTTTAATGGATGTTTTTTTTTTGCTCAAAGAAAGCTTAGTTCTTTTCCTTTAAGAGCTTTGTGGTCACTTAATGGGATGCGAGTGGAAAAACTTTAGCATGCGAAACTGAAGCTCTAGTAACTCAATTTTATCAGCGAGATTATATGAGTCGAATGATGCCAGGAATGAAAGACTGTTACACACATTTTAAAAAAACCCTGTATGACCAAAATGTCCAACTTTGACCCCCTCTAACTCCGGCAGTTCTTGACTGATAGTGCTGAAAATTTGTGCCTGGCCAACTATCCAATAGTACTAACCTGGTGCAAATTTCATCCCAATCGGAAGACATCGATTTTAAAAATTGGGTCACTTGACACGAAATTGCCCATATATCTCCGTTTACTTTAGACATTCAAATTTAATGCAATTCAATTATTGTACTTGTAGATAGTATTCTAATAGCATTCGTATTTCTAAATGACATACAAATTCAGATTTTGAAGAACATTACATACCTCGTATAAATCTATTTGCAAATCAAATTACTTCAGCTATTTTCATAATCGACCACAGAAGAACTGTTACGACTACGAAAAATATTGTCATTCAGATTGAAAAGCCCTGAGAATTAAAGCAATTCGGCAATTTTAATCTACTAACTGGCTTGATGACCGTCTATCTATTAGTGCAACAGCATGAAGTTTTATTCTTAAAAAATGTTTATTGTTGTTGTTATTGTTGTTGCTGGTGTTCATTGCATGGGCTATTTAAGATGTCCTTGTTAATTTTATCTCATTTACTGTTCATTACCTTTGATTACCTTTAAAAATGCATAAGCATACATGCACACAGTTCCATATACACATGCAACATAGTTTGCATCCTTAATTTCACCTTAAAACCTTTGAAAGAGAGACAAACAAAAGCAATTTTATCATCATCATCATCAGAATAACCAATCACATGTGCAACGTTAATAATGATGACCAGGATGATGTCGTTGAGCACGGCATTCAGTTAAAAGATTCGCATTGTAAATGTCATTCTTTAAACAATCACTGGCTATTATAAACATCGTTCTTTGTTTTTTATTTTTTGCACAGGACTAAAAAGTTCAATTTTTGTTTCATGTTAAGTCAGGATTACGACTTAGTTTCTCACACCACTTATGTTGTGTGTGTTAATTTTATATATGAGTAGCGGGACCTACCGTTTAAAGTCGACTCCGAACGACAGATACTTGAGGAACTTTTCATTGCAAATTTATTGTACTCTCACAGCTTTTACCAGAAATCAGCTGAGAGGCAGTCGCCGAAGACATACTTTTTCATACTTTGCTTTGTGGGAGATGTCTGACCAGGGGTTTGAACCATGGCCTCATGTCAAATAAGCCAACAAACACACTACCTACTAGACTATGGCGACCCATTTTGGTATCACTCCTCAGTATATTGTCTTCCTTCTCTGTGTTCATTTTCGCATTGATTGAACAAAACGAAATTCTTGTGACATGAAATGTAATTTTTCCAACATCAGATGAAAATTTCAGACGTCTGTGAGATACCAAAAAAAGCCAACAATAAAATCAACAGCAACTACTGCTACCACTACATTAACAGGAAACTTCAACAAAAACAAAAACAATAACATAACTTCATTACAACCATCAACAAACAAAAAATGCACAAAACAGCAACAACATCTATAGAAACAAATGCGAGGAATGTCCTGCATTTCAGCTTAAGTCCGAGTCTTGTTGAATGGTGCTCGTATGAGAGCTACTCGTTTACACACTCATGCTGCCTTATAGGCTTTTACACAATATTATGTGTCTACATGTCTGTTGCAAGTTCGTAAGGTATGTGTGGCATGTTTGGCAGACAATTATTTAAGGTCCTTTGCAAACGTTGCAGACACTGACACACCCACATTACATGCAACTTAAATGGATGTGCCACAAAAACATGATTATTTCGAAACCCCTTCCTTGTTATACACAAGCCCACAATAGCATACATACGTTTAACAAATTTCACAAATTTCTGAAGCAATGCAAAACACCGTCATAAAATCGAGGAAAGTTGTCAGGCAATTATAAAGATTTTCAACGAAAACGGATTGGTTAAAAAGTTTCTGAAATTTGTTAACCGTATGTATACTTTTGTGGCTCTGTGTACATATATGCGGGATAAAGGAGGCCTACTTAACTATTGAATATTATTTTTAAAGCGCTTTTTAAATGCAAATTTTCCTAAAAAAAATGCTTAAGGTTATCACTACGTTTCCCTGTTCTTCATAGAATTACTGATGGTTCGCCGCGTTCAGTCTGTGGTCAAGTCACTCACGAACGTCATTTCGATGTCTGTTCCGTGAATTTTCGTGTCAAGCATTTCTCAGGGAGATTTGGGTTCGTCCAGAGCGTAGAGATATCGTCGCATATTGAATTGCTGACGGGCTAATAATTTCCGACATATTACAGGTCAACGGAGGCCTCAGTTAAATTGATTATCATCTGGTAAGGACTGATTCTCTTCTTTCCTCAAATGGCATGGTTATCCACACAACTTTTGCGAGTCTCACTGGCGAGGTCACTGCCCTATTGGAAGTCATGCCGAATGACCTGGCATTCCCTAGCTAGTTTTAAGGCTGGGAGCAGTGGCTTAAATACTGTTCACATCTTAACATTACCACCAACATGCCTAATCGTTTTAAGGGTGTACTTTAGATGATGCTCCAGATTTGGAGGACGTAATGTTTTCCATAAGATCTGAAGAGTTAAAACTTCGAGTAGGTTTTTCCAAAATGTCATCGGTTTATTGCGGTCTTCTTTCAAAAACGCTAGACAAAATTTAATAATTTTTTTGATCCACGACGTCTTCTTATTGTCTTGAACGGTATACATACATACCAGAGAACTGCAACCGCTGATTCAGTACTTAAGAACATGATTCTTTCACTCAACTAATCATACTCGTTCTGATTATTCATTTTCAATTCAATCGGTACACCCTGTTTGTGTGTGCCCTGCACTTCAAAACAGACGTCTGACAGATGTTTTTGAGTGACAGAACGTTTGAAGATCTGCCAGTAAGGAAACCGCCCAGTTTTATACGGAGCTCAAACTCATAACGAGGGGGCTTACCTCTACACTGGGTAATACAGTGGACCGTCTAAGCAACCAAGTGAACTTTCTGTGAACGGTAAGCTACCCTAACCTAAATCGAATCGATATATTCGACTGGATACAGTCAGACTGTAGCAACTACTAATTTTCGGCAATATGTATACGATATTGCCATATGCCAGCCCTGTTAGTTCGTCCGGAATTCAATATTCGACGATATCTTTCTTCTTCTTTCGTGACACGGAAATTTACATAACGGACATCAAAATGACGTTCGTTAGTGACTTTACCACAGCCTGAATGTGGCAAACCATAAGTAATACTATGGAGAACAGTTAATACAGAATCATTTGGGCGACAAAGCCCGAAAAGAGACTGGCATTGACTACGACAAAGTGTGGGGATAGAACCTCTTATAGAAGAAGCACAAAAAAAAACGTGGTGACCTTTGGTCCTAAGCGGAGTGATTGCTTTAAGCAGTTTGTTTTGAGTAAAACTTGCATTTTAAAAGTTCCTTCAGAATAATATTTAACGCCTTAAGAAGGTCCCCTATAACCCCTCATATATAATGGGGTGGGAGTTCCGAAATAATCATGTTTCTGTGGCACATCCATTTTAAGTGAATTCTACCGCGTGTATTCTGGGTGTGACAGTGTCTACAGCGATTGCAAATGACCTTAAATAATTGTCTACCAAACATGCCGCACATACCTTTCGAACTTGCAATAGACATGTACACACATGTATGAGTGTGTTCAAGCGAGTAGCTCTCATACGAGCACTTCTATTGTCGCCATTCAACAGGACACGGACTTAAGCTTAAATGCAGGACATTCCTCGTATTTGTTGCTGTAGTTGTTGTTGCTGTTTTGTGCATTTTTGTTTGTTGATGGTTGTAATGAAGTTATGTTATTGTTGTATGGGTGATCCAAAGAGTCAGAGTCAGGTGGTTTGAGTATAAAATTGCAATACTTTCATGGCCAGTAATGTAGGGGTAGTAGTAGGTCTTTCCGTTATTGTTGTTTTTCTTGGCGTCTCCTAGATGTCTGAAATTTTCATTTGATGCTGGTAAAATTACATTTCATGTCACAAGAATTTCGGTTTGTTCAGTAAATGCGAAAATGAACACAGAAAAGGAAGACAACATAGCACAACACAACAATGTATTGAAGAGTGAAACAAAAATGGGACTTTTATAGTTCTGGGCAACAAAAAATAGAAGAAGATAATACCTAAAAATTTATATTTTTAATAGCCAGTGATTGCTTAAAGAATGACATTTACAATACGAGTCTTTTAACTGCGCTGCTGTGCTCAACGACATCATCATGATCATTGGCATTAAAGTTGCATGTGTCAAGGCTATAATAACGATGAGGAAATAGTTTCTGTTTGTCTCTCTTTCAATAGTTTAACGGTGAAGTTAAGGATACAGACTATGTTATATATTTTTTTTTTTTGTCTTGAGCCGGAGGTGGTAATCTTCGAAAGATACTTTTGTTCCAACAAAAGCATGCACGATTCACCATCACTGGTGCCTACGTACTAAACCCACCCCCTACACACTTCAACCACTCTCCCTCCGCGGGACTGCCGTAAGGTATTACTTCGCGGAGGGCTGGTTAACCTGAAAGCTTTATCACATTATGTCAAATTTCGCCTACGTTCCTCCAGTCTTCGAGTTCTAGAATTACTTCAGCCATTTTCTGGCTGTATTGGCTCCATAGCGACCTAGAATTCAACAGCCGGTTTGGTCTTAATCTAGTTTCTCCGGGCCATCTAAATCTGGGGCAGCATGTTAGGATATGCTCCGCATCCTCCTCTTCATCTACACAGTTTGGGCATATAGGGGAAGTATCATATCCAAGTCTGTGCAGGTACTTCCTAAAACATCCATGACCAGTTAGGAACTGGGTCACGTAGTAATTCAGCTCGCAATGTTTGTTTTCCATCCAAGAGATTATAGAAGGGACAAGGTGAAATGTCCATCTTCCCTTTAAACTGCTCTCCCATCGTGACTGCCATTTGTGCATGGAAGTCCTTCTTTCCTCCGCTTTTATAGCCGCTGTCCGTCCTGGATACTAGAGACGGCGAAAGTATATCCGCCTCATCTCATCCGCCAATATGTCTATTGGAATTGTCTTTGCCAATACCAATACCGCTTCATCAGACACTGTCCTGAAGCCACTTATCCGTCTAATCGCGCTTAGACGATACACCGAGGACAGTATTCTCCTTGTCGTCCCCACGGAGAGTGCCTCCGACCATATGGGGCAAGCATACAGCATTATCGACGTTACTACCGCTGAAATTATCCTCCTCTTGAATGGGCCTGATCCTCCAATATTTGGCATCATCCTCGCCAGTGCTCCCTGCGTTACAGATGCCTTTTTGCCGATGTACTTTACGTGCTCCTTGAAATTCAACCTGTCGTCGATAATCACTCCCAGGTATTTTATCGCCCTCTTTGATTCGATCTCTGTGCCTCCAACGGTGACTTTCATCTTCTCCACTATCTTCCGTCCACTTATCAAGACGGCTTCCGTTTTATGTACAGCAAGTGTCAAACCTGCCTCATCCAGCCTATGACTATGTTATATATGCGTATATGCAAGTGTGTACATGTATGCGTATGCATTTTTAAAGGTAATCAAAGGTAATGAACAGTAAATTAGATAAAATTATCAAAGACATCTTAAATTGCCCATGGAATGAACACCAGCAGCAACAACAACAGCAATAAACATTCTTTTATGTACAAAAATTCATGCTGTTGCACCAATGGGCTAATAGTCATCAAGACAGTTAGTAGTTTAAAATTGCCGAATTGGTTTAATTGTTAGGGCTTTTCAATGTGAACCAAAAATTTTTTACGTTTTCGTTACAGTCCTTCCGTGGTCAATTATGGAAAGTGCGGCAGTAATTTGATTTGCAAATAGACTTTTAACAAAGAATATGGATATAAAGAATGCGCATCATGTAGAAGTAAAATTTCTTATGGCGGGATGTACCAGTAAGACCCGCTCTCACCAAAATCTCTTTTAAAAATCATTTCTTGATGAGGGAGGGAAGACAGGAGAAAAATAAACACAAACAAAGAGCGTAACAATGTGTTGCTCTCATCGTACGTATGTATATGCGTATGTACGATTATGTATGTATGTTCGTTGTTATTGTTTGACCAAAGACTATAAATATGTAAAGATGTTGCACACAGTGTATTTAAAATTGACAAAATTTTGTGCTTCTTTCTTATGAAAGCTGAATCGTCATTCTCACTCTCATGTTAACTGAGAGAAAGAAAACAAAAAAGACTCAGTACACTTATTGTACTCAGAGAACTTATTATACTTAGAGAATGTATTGTTATTTTCTCTAAGCAATTTATTCTCATATGCGTGTATACGTGTGTGCATGTATGTATACATACATTGCCAAATAAAATAATAAACAAACTGAAAGATTTTTTGTTTTCACAAAATGTATGTGCAAATAGCCTGTGGAAAACAAATATTACCGTTTGTTTTATTGTAGGGTAAGAATATGTGTTTTATTGTTGTAGAAATGAAATTATATCGATTCGCACCGAATTATATATTACTATTCAATTATGTATGTATGTACATATTTTCCATATGTGTCTATTTTTGTATAGAATAAAGTTGTAATAAAACGAATGCTTTTTTTGTTTAGTATTTATTAAATTTATTTATCATTTTAATGGTTAAAAATTTTAACTTTTTCCATACTGGATAATTTGAATTTGTATGTTTCCCATGTGGAATGCTTCCGTAGTAAAACAACAATTAGTAAATTAAGCATCTCCATTCTGTGTTTATAACATTCGTTATTTTCATCAAACCAAGGAATAAATTGTATTTTTTGTGCATTTTTTGTATTTTTTGGCCAACTACAAATGTTTTTTTGTTTTTTATAGATTTATTTTCTAAAAAAAATTTTTCGAAGACTTATATGAATTTTGCAAACTTCAAAAAATAAATCAGATGGAGCGCACAAACTTCCAAAGTCGGAATCTTTTATATAATTTTTTGCATAAACGAACATTTCTGAAGGATATGACAAAATTTGCGCTGGTTTGATTATATCCACACGACATTTAACGCAAGATATTCGTTGAGCTATGTAACCAACAAAATATCGACTTGATGTTAATTCAATTGGCACATTGTTGGACGTAAAACAATCGGTGCCTTCATTAAAATATTCTTTATTTTCATCGTATATATCTGCGACATCTATATCAGGGGTATGGGTACTTTCTGATATATTTCCAGTTCTATCAATATCTTCTAAAAATATGATTTATGATTTTAATTATATATTATATTTATTAAACGTTTTGTTTGAGCATACACTACAATTTTTAAATTCACACTTTTTATAAAACAATTTTTCAGTTTTTCAGTTTCAAATGTCAACACAAAATGTGGATTTTTTATTTCGGTGCGAATCGATATAGTTTCATTTCTACAACAATAAAACACATATTCTTACCCTACAATAAAACAAACGGTAATATTTCTTTTCCACAGGCTATTTGCACATACATTTTGTGAAAACAAGACATCTTTCTGTTTGTTTAATATTTTATTTGGCAATGTACAAGCACACACGTATACACGCATATGAGAATAAATTAGAGAAGAGAACAATACGTTCTCTGAGTATAATAAATTCTCTGAGTACAATAAGTGGCAGTAGCCATACTGCCATCGACAAATTTGACACTGGCAGTGCAACATCTTCATATATTTATAGTCTTTGATCTCATCGCGATGAGAGCAAAGAATGAGAGCAACGCATTGTTACGCTCTTCGTTTCTGTTTACTTCCCTCCTATCTTTTTCCCCCCGCGTCATGAAATATTTTTGAAAAATATTCCAAAATATGTTAAGATGCACATTCTTTATACTTTATTTTCTTTGCTTTTAACTAATACAAGGTAATGTCCTTAAAAATTTAAATTTGTATGGCATTTAGAAGTACGAATGCTATTAGGAAACTCTCTACAGTGATTGGATTCAATTAAATTTGAATGTTTATGCAAAAGGATTCGTGCAATGGTAGCACACTGTCTAGGGATCTAATAGCCGCTTTACTTACTAAATTTGTTATTACAACCCTTTAGTCTGGTTTACACCCCAAGTACTCACATGAATGGCAGGACCTTCAGTTTAACGTCAACATCGTACCACAGATTTGAGAAAGTTTCCATGGCAATTTCACTCTCTCGAAGTTTTGTTTTGTGTTCGAAGTGTAGAACCACGCGTTCTCGTCTAATAAGCCAACACCCTACCTACTAGACTATGGCGTTTTTAGTCATTATTGCACTGGTTCCAATAAATGTTGCTAGAAATATTTCACTGCGGATAAACTCATATTTGTCATCACAACAGCAGTTTCTCAAGGTTGTGTTGTGATATTGTGAAATACGACGACGTATATAATTGCTAGATGTGTTGCGTCTGCTGTTAGTCTTGTATACATTGCTATGCATATATGCATAACATAACATAGAACTATTTTTAAAAAGTACATCCGCTCTTTCCCTCAGTAAGCCCCGTACAGCATAGTTGGAGATCCAGTGCCTTTATTATGCTTTACTGCTGAGACATATTCTTCAGCAGGGAGTCGTTAGCTATTTTTCGGTTACCTTAAAATGCTACAGATATGTCATGTTACGTTGCATGTGGTGACTTTTAAATATGATTCTCCATCTGCAAACGGTGCCATTATTAAGTTCTCTGTTAGCAGAAATTTTACGAAAAGTCCCTAATTCAAGCAGCACGCTCAGTAATTAATTTTAAAGGCGGCTGCAGCACTTCGCACGTTGAATATTTTTATAAAATCATAATTCCAATTAATAATAAACTAGATGACCCGTGCGAATATTTCGCACCGTTAGTTGTCATTTTTGTAACATAAAATGAAAATAATTAATAGAAATTTTTTTAGAAGTATAAAAATATTAGAAATCATCACATACATATTTACATACATACATACATATGTTTAAATGCTTTTATAATACTTCTTTGAATACAATGTTAGAGGTAATGACATGATCATCGTTAACTTTTTGCCCGTACGAATCCTTAATACAAACAAAAATATCTTTAAACGTACGCACTCGAGAAAAAGCCACGTATAACTGCCCATGTGAAAAGACCGGTTCTGGTAAATACAATCCTACCTTTTGAAGGGTTTGACCTTGTTTTTCTTAAAACCTTTTTAACTGTTAAATATCAGCTGACACTATATTGTATATGTATATATTAAAAGACACCGTATTACTACACTTCATAAAACAAACAATGCCATGACAATAACGACATTACCAAAATGGCTTTTACAACTTTATATATTATGTGGAATAGCATTACAATTAAGCGACCCTGTTTATCGCACTTGATCTAACAACTACTGCAAAGTAAAGCCAAAACAGCTTTTTACAACTTAATATGCATATTATATACATATAACTGACTTAGCAATAAACGGCATTATAGTAAATAGCGGTATTGCCAGAATGGATTTTAATACATACTATATTATGTAGAACTGCATTACTATTAAGCGACCCTGTATTACCACATTTGAACAAAAACATATAATCATAATGACAACAGTATTATCATGCAGTTCTATATAAAATATAATTTTTATCAATGAAAATATTCATTTTTCAATTTCTAATTATTTTTCGTCATTAGTGTTAGATATAAGCTTTAAAATGAGATATCATTCATTAAATTTGATGCGGTGGTATGGGAGATATTTGCAACCGACAAAAAAAAATGCTTTAGAAATAATATATATGATATTTATAATTGAAATACAGTGGGACCTCGATTTTCCGTAATGGTCGGGACCGGAATTATTCTGTATAATTGATTTTCCCGGTTTATTAAGTATCAATTTTGGCTAGTTTTTTAATAGATATTTTTTATTAATTAATAAATGAATATGTACATATTTATATAAAAACTAAATAACACTATGCGACAAAATAAAAAAAATTAAATACACCCAGCTAATGACATACTGTAGGTTGTGAGTTATGTTGAGTAGATCTCAAAAATATTTTTTTTATATTTCTCGAAAAGTCCAAACTTTTTGTATTTGACAAAAATGTTTTTTTTGACCTTACGCACAAATTTCTGGATTACTCAAACATTTCAGACCCGATTTCTAAAATTTAAATCTTGTTAGAAAGGGGAGAGATGGACCTTTAAAACGGTATACACATATCTCTTATTCGACTTAATATGCTATGAGTTTTGATAAGGTAAACTTGAAAAATTCAAATTTTTTTCATATTTTTTCAAATATGTCCATTCATAGTAGCAAACTTTATTAAAAATATAGGATAAGTAATAATTTTCATAAAGTCTGTTCTCTTGTGAAGAGATTGAGTCATCATTTGGTCAAATCGGACAAAAATTACCGTAGTTATTATTTAAAGAGTCTAACAGTCGAGTGATATTTTTTATATATGTATGTCATCTCATCAAATGAACTTTTAGTTCAAAAATTTTGAGTAATCCAGAAATTTGTACGTAAAGTCAAAAAAAAAACAGTTTTTGTCAATTAAAACAAGTTTGGAGGGTTCGAGAAATATAAAAAAGGTATTTTTGAGTTCTACTCAACTAACTGAACAACGTAGACTATGTAGTTACTCGGGTGTATTTTCACTGTCGCACCGTGTAATTCAAGGATTTTATATACATACATACATACATGTTTCAAAAATATAAAAAAAAAATATTTTGTCAGAAAACAGTGAACAGTAGATAAGGATTTCGTTTACTAAAGAGGGAATTCCCCTTTTTCGCTTGTTTGTCCAAAATAATAGAAAAAATTTTTTGCTTATAATCACGGATAATAGAGGCAATCACGGTTAAACGATGCAGAAAAATTTAAGTCGATCCAAAATAAAACTAAGTCGATGCAAAAAATTTTCTTTTTCCATCCCGGATAATTGATGTTGCCGGATAATCGAATTACGGATAATCAAGGTCCTACTGTATATTTATTTTTTTATACAGACTTCTTTTAAGAATGTAAGTTTTTTTTACAACTTTTAATAACTTAAGTCCCCCTAAATATTTATGAAATGCTTTTTTTAGTAAGCGCGGTAACTCTGTCCCATTCAAAAGATTAAACGGAATGCAAACCCAGCGTTACCGTTGAGCGACTAAAGTCGCAATTTGACACTTTTTCAGCGACCCCGCCACTTTTTATGCCCCCTTACTAAAATGAACTAAATCTGACACTTTTCAAGATTTTTGACCCTTTTTTCCCCTTTTTTAGAAAAAGTATTTTTTCTTTTATTTACATTTTTTTCTTTCTTTTAATTATATTTTTCGGAACAATCAGCTTTTGAATTGTTTTTTATTTTAAAATATAAGGAGTGCGCACAAAAAAATCTGGACTTACACTTTTCATTATAGAAATAAAACTAAATGGCGGATTTTTTACGTTTTATATTTCAATTAAAGTAAATAATATTTGAATTCTTTTGTGTATAAAATTTTCTTCTGACGAAGGTTTCAGAGCATCCAACTTTTTGAGCCACTTTTCTTCCAGACATGTTAGAGTGTTTTAGAAAAATACGTATTATTTTATTTGCTTTGTTTTGGTCGGTAAATCCGTTTTTTCTTCCACTTCCACGCTTTCTCTCAATACTCAAAGACTCCTTATATTTATTAATTACCTGTTTTTTGGTTAACACCTGCGAGCCTAGCAATCGTTTTTTTGTAAGCGGCGCGGTTTTTCATTGAAAATATTAATATTTTTTAACGACATTCTTGTTGGGTGCCCATTTTCAAAAAACTAATTTTGCTATTGCAATGACATTTTGCACGTGGATTTTGAAACAGATGACTAACAAAAACAATGTAACGGTATTCATTTTTTTCAATTATGATAAAAGTTATAAGCTTAAAAGTAGGCCCATTTTTTTTGTGCGCACTCCTTATATTATATTTTTTGTTAATTTTTTTTTTAATTTGTTACAAAATGCGCAATTTTGTATAAAATTTTATTTATTTTTAATGAACTGTTTTTTAGTTATAATAATAGTTTTGTTTTGTGTTTTGTATTATTATATAGTGGATTAGCAAAAAAAAGTTTTATTTAATGGAATTTTTATAAATTTTAAAATGCATTTTTTATTTTTGAAATTGAAATGTCCTAACGTTCATAAATTTGAATGAAATTATATTTTAAAGCTAGAAATAAAACAGAACAAATAATTTTAAAAAAATTAAAATTTTTGTTTAAGCTTATTAATTTTTGGCTAAAAATTTGTTTCTATTATAAAAAATTGGAAAAATTATTAAAAAATAAACTTATTATATGTTTGTTAATGTACAATACAAAATCCAATAAAAATTTATGTTTTTTATCTGTATTAGTTCATTTTCTTTTCTTTTAAAAATGTTGCCCCTTTTTACTGCCAAAATACCCTTTATGTGCGACTTTTTTTTCAAAAATCCCCTTTTTGTGCGACTTCTTAAAAATTTCCAGCGGTAACGCTGTGCAAACCAACTCTCGAGAGAGTTGCAAATAAACGACAAACAGTACGAAGCGAAAAACGTAAAGGACAAAAGTAGGAGGAAGAATAAAGTAAAAAACAACAATAAGCGAAGACAACAAAAATTTACCGGCATATCAACCATATAAACAAGTCCCCCCAAAAAAGTAAAACAGCTGCTTTAACGCCAAATACACGCATATGCACACACGCAAACGAATGGAATCGCCATAAGAGATTAATATATTGCAAAAGAGCACAAAAGAGAGAGAGTAAATATTTTACAAAACGAAACACACTGGAATAGAAACACTGCTATACTTGTACAGCGTATATTGCTGACAGAATTTAATATCTTTGTGGAGTAAAAAATCAGAAAAAAAATGTTTATTGTTTATAAAATTCAAAAATTAACACGAATATTAAAAAGATAACTTTGAAATGTTTCAGATCCTTTGAGGTGTTTACTTTGCACTATTATTTGAACCCTGTACTAGAAATTGTCTTTTCAACCCACTTATAAATTAGGAGTTTTTGGTGACTAAAAGCCTTACATTTAACAAAATTCCTATGCAACAGTTTTATTTTGCATCTTTTCCTAGTAGTAGTTAAAATTTTTGGTACTTTTTGTGTCATATATTCTGGTACTGAACCATTAAAATGTATCACATTGAAATAAACCAAAGCCTTAAGGACTGTTAATAACATGAGCCATTAGAATAACAGTGGAGACGAGCAATTCACAAAAAGATGCGTAAACACACACGATAAAAGTTACCGAACAAGTTTGTTTGCAAAACAATAAATCAGAGAGAGCATGAGATAACATTCTCTCAAATGTAAACAATAATTATTATGTCCCAAAATAATTACAAAAAAACCAGCGTGCACATGTTTTAATGCAATAGCAGTTGGCATTGGGAAGAAAAAAAGTACGAAAAGCCGGTTTATGTAAATGAGCGTATGAATGAAGAGACTTCCATGATGTGCCCTCTTTGAAATTTTTGTATTCACTCTCTTAGGTTTTCTAATTAGCCTGATGCACTTAACGAGTTATAAACTAATATTACACGAAAGGGACTCGTTATAAGACAAACGATTAAATTTGTTGTTATTACAGCAACTCAAGCACACAGCTATCTACATATTATGTCAACGGTTTTTTGGAGAGGGGACAGTAGAATCGGAAATACAGCTAAAGAGTGTTAAAATACTACTCGTATTACTTAAACTTGTTATTGTAGAAGTATTTGTATTATAATCAGTCGTCGGTACAAAGAGAACATATGAACATATAAAGTCGAAGAAAATCTTTCCCTGAGGGACATTGGTGCCGACGTCTGATTATAATGTTGTTGTTATTCTTGTAAAGTCATAATATGCATCAGTCTGCTCGATTTATATAAAATTTAAAGAAAGGAACTACGATTCACTATATTTACTGCATGGGAAACAGTCCCCTAAGCTCTGCAAAGGCAATAAAATGTAATCAAAATTCTCTTTTTATTTATGAGAGCATATGGATGGGTGTGTGTTTAGGAGGGTAAAACTTTGCATGTGCATTTGTTGCTGTTTGTAATGTTTTGTGTTGTTGAAAGAAGAAAAGAAAAACCTGAAAGAATTGTGTGTGCGAGTGTTTGTAGGTGCTTTTTGCATGCATTTCTCGTTATTTTTACCCGCTAACATGTTGTCTGTGCTTTAGTCATGCTGTTCAGTGTAAGTTTTGCCATGTTAATGTAAGGATGTGTTTGCAATATTTTTCTTTATTTATTGTGTCTCTCGCGTACGGCTTTATAATCGTTTAAACTAAACTACGGCCTGTAAAAAAGTGAAAAAAAATTAGAAATAAAGTTTAAAAAAGATATACAAATAGAAAAAGCCAAGCTACAATTCTGGTTATAAATGGAAGAAAGATTCTGGTTAAATGCAAAAAAAAACGAGGCAAAAAGAAAAAAAAATTGTCCCAAACGTATAGAAAACCGGTTAATTAAAAAGGCTTAGAAAATATTTTAAATGGCCAAAAATATAAAGAAGAGATAAGAAGAATACAAAACAAAGAAGAAAAAAAAAACAAAAAAAGAGATTGTAACATGAAAATGGTGAAGTGATATTATGTAGAAAGAAAAGAAAAAAAGTGTTTAAAAGGCTGTTAAAAAATTTGTAAAAATTAATTTTTTAATAAAATTAGAATTTAACATAACTGTGTGTGTGTTTTAAATACTTGAATAAAAACAAAATTCTGTATGATGCTGTTGCTGTGTTAAATTTATTGCCGTCATTAAAAGGTGCAGTAATAGTAATAGGCTGGCTGGCTCCCTTTCCTTAAAGAACCACCAGTTGGATAGTTTTCCTTTTGGAAATACCAGGTAAGTGTTATAATTTCTACTTTCCGTTGTAAAATGACTTTTAAAAAACCTTAGATCCTGGCAAAACAAAGAATTTTCATTTGATTTTATTTCATATTGTTTTTGTTATTATTTATTTCCGCCGGAAACCACGAAATGGTGTGAAACTGAATTTATGGCGCCTCTGTCTAGTCACAACAAATATTTTTGCCTTATTTTACATTGCCATTGTTGTTGTTTGTGGTTTAAGAATTTTATTTTGATGCCGTTGCTAGAGGGCATTTACACAATGTTTGGGTGATTGTTTTCAATTTATCAGCTATTTTGTAAGAAATTTATTTAAAAATTTTTGTGTTTTAAAATCCTATAAGTACTGTTACTATAAGTATATAAGTATTGTTACTGGTATTTCATTAAGAAACAGTGGACCGTGTCAAATTATCCTAACACATTCGCTGCCAAGGACGAGTATACTCGTCTTGGCAGTGCGGGATATCCTGTCAAAGACGAGTATACTCGTCTTGGCAGTGCGGGATATCCTGTCAAAGACGAGTATACTCGTCCTTGGCAGCGAATGTGTTAGGATAATTTGACACGGTCCACTGTTGCAGATAACGGGATAAAGTAATACCACGTATATATAATATATTTAAAGTAGGACGAGTATACTCGTCTTGGCAGTGCGGGATATCCTGTCAAAGACGAGTATACTCGTCCTACTTTAAATATATTATATATACGTGGTATTACTTTATACTATACTCGTCCTACTATAAATATATTATATATACGTGGTACTACTTTATCCCGTTATCTGCAACAGTATTACTTTATCCCGTTATCTGCTGAGACACTGTAATCAACAATAGTGAATTTCTAAGTGTTTCCAATTTTCGCGATGTGTCTCGTTTTATCCCATTTTCTTTATTTTATCCATCTGCGTGATTTATTATTGGTTTTTCTACTAAAACGTACACAAATACGAAAAAGGATAGTCCTTCTGCCTTCCTATTGCCAACAACGAGTATACTCGTCTTTGGTGTTCTGCTTGTAAATGATTATGTATGATAATATACATATGTATGTGCTCTTACCAAGAAATAACAGGATTTTGGTAAACAATAACACTCAAAATATAAATGGCAATGGGAATGACTTCATATAACTTAGGCTTGGCAGCGAATGTGCTAAACAATCCTAACCCCAGCAATTAAGTCAGTTCAGTCGATCAATTCCCCTTCTCCAGTTGTCTTCTATAGAAGTTCACGGTTTTTTGCACTACGTCTTAGCGTGTGTTCTCTATCAAATGCTTCTGACGGATTTCACCTTTTGAAAACCGTTTAAATTGAAAAATTGTTTCCACAACGAAAGTGCCGCAACGAAATTCTTGCATCGAGATCTGCCAAGATCCAATAACTTTAATTGTGATCAATTCAGTTTCTATCTTTCGTCACCAGCTGCTGGCAGGTTTCATCCTGTCTTGCGGATTCTATTCAATTGCCATTCTTGCTGTATTATCATGTGGCGTTGGTCAATGTGTTCAAGGATTTAGAGCTATACAGTAACATAGATAAAAATTCGAGTGATAACAGGCACAAGTTTGTTTGTACGCAGATGGCTGTTGTGGCTTTTTTATTATATTTGCAGAATCTCGTATATTTGAACAGAGCTATTCTTAATGCATTGTCCTGTCTTCAACGCAAATCAGGGGAAAGCATTAGCGTTTGAATGGACTCAGTATGTATCCTTATGTTTTTTCTACAAGTTAACGTTTAATTTCTTAAAGACAAAACGAATTTATCCTTAAGAAGAATCTTAGTTCTCTATTAGGGAACACATGCCCGATTCAGGAGATTGCGAACTCCCAAGCTTAGGGAAATATTCCAATCTTTTAGAAGGAAAGTAATTAGAAGCATCAGGAAATCGAAATGTTTATTTTGACGATTAAAATTTTCCACAGAAGTTCTACATGCGAAAGGGATGTTATATACATATGTAGGTGCTCAATTCACCGTAAATTTTTTAATATTTTTATCCATAAACCTATCTCGAAGTCTTCGTAGTTCAGTAGATAGTGAGTTGATTTATTAGACGCTTGTTGCACAAACTCAGCTTAAACATCTCGAACCAAGCGAAATATGAGATTAAAATATTTCTTTTGGCGGGGTTTCCTCCTCTGAAAAAATAAAAATTGCCATGAAAACTTTCCTAAATTTGTCTTTCAGAGTAGACGATATACTGTAGTCCTGCCGCTCATAAATAAAATTAACACACACAACATGTGGACGATGAGAAACTACGTTTGTAATAACCAGTCAAGTAAAAAGATTACACTCGTACAAAATTTTGAATTTAAAAAAATATTCCCATGACCATCAAAGTTATTTTCGATTATGCTATGCAAAGTCACTGTTTATTGAGGGAAATTTTTTTATATAAGCTCGGGTTTTAAACACCCTGTATGACGAGTATATTTCATAATTATTAATCATGTGTGTTTTTTCCTTTTCTTTGCCTTCCATTGTGCATAGTTTTGGTTTTTTGTTTTCATTTTGTCACTTGTTTATTTGCTTTGTATTTTCTTTTTTAATTGAATTCCTTTTCTCTTTGTGTTGTTTTTTCTGTTGCCAATTCGAGAATCTGGTGCGTGTGTTAAACAAAATTAATATTCAGCCGAAAACAGTCTGTTTATCAGAATACGATTTACTTATTGTGTACCGTTATAATAATTGTCATCATCATCATTTACTAGTCTATGGTCAAACAATATTGCAGTTGTTTGTTGTTGTTGTTTTTTCTTTCTTTTCTCCATTCTCCCTGTAGCCTCGCTCTTATTACTCCTTACAGCTACCGGTAAAACCAAGAGTTGTGTTGCTATTGTCTGCCTATGTTACCCGTCTTGTCTTCTTTGGCGTAAATAATGAGAATTTCATACAGAGTTAAAGTGTTTGTTCTATTATTATTTGTGTGTCGTTTTTTCCCTGTTCTTATCTTTTGTTCTCCTGTTAATAAAATTAATTGTGGCGAGGATTACCAAGTTAACCTTGATTATTTATTTTGTTTTTGAAAAGAACAGGAACAGAACTAATGGACTGAAAGTGAAAATATTTTTCTATTTATGGTCGTTTTTGATTAGAAAATATTGGAAAATAAAGTTTCATCAATTAGAAGAGGTGATAGAACAGAACTGTTATGTTTATTATCGACATTGATTTCTTTTAAAATTCTTGATACATGTTATTATTGTCAAAGCTCCTCTGCAAATTATGTATCATACAACATTAGACAAAACTATGGCGCGGATTCGTGTGTGTTAAGAATACATATTGTACAGAGTTATCCATTTACTGGTTTTAAAGTAGCCGTTCTGGCTCACATAGCTTTCATCATTTATTTAGTAAAATGTTTGTCGTTTACGAATATAGATCGTTTGATCTTTTTGGCAAGGTTTAGAAATGAAATATCTATTCATAGCTTTATGAGTGTGCTTATTTAACTTTAACATTAGAAATCGAAAATTATATAATTCTTTACATATCTAAAATATTCATAAATATGTATGTGTATGTGTCTATAATACATAACGTAGCACGTTAGTAAGATAACAAATCTCTTTTAGACCGAGTTTTTTTTGTGTCTAGGCTAATAAATAACCTTCACACACTTACATATGTATATACAGTGGTGGCCATGAGGTTAGCACACTTGCTACTGCCTATCTTTAAAAGCAAATATTTCCTATATTTCTTTAATTTTTTTCGTAATTCTTTTTTTTTACGCGTAACATGTCTTCCTAAGATCACGTCACAATATATTCATGGTCATTCCTATATATATTTTTGCTGTTTTTCTATTCAGAATAAAATAACCATCAAAAAACACTGGATAGTATTTTAGCACAAAATAAAAAAAATTTATTCACACTTAAAAAAAGTAACAAAACAAAAAACTTATTTCACTATAAACTTAGTACTAAGTTGGGTATCTATTATTTTTTATTACAGCTGCCAATCTCCTTGGCATACTTTCCTCAAGTCCCATACAGCGCTCCACTGAAACCATACCAAGCTTTTTCTATTTCTGTCCATAAATCGGCCAAATTTTTAGGTTTTGCTCTCATTACGTGATGCTCCACATCATTCCAAAGGTTCTCAATAGGATTGAGATTCGTTAATATTGTTCTCTTACAAGCAACTCCTCACTAAGCGTGAGGAGTGTTTTCGGTCATTGTCGTGTATAGTGAAATAAGTTTTTTGTTTTACTTTTTTAAGTGTGAATAATTTTTTTTTTTATTTTGTGCTAAAATACTGTCCAGCGTTTTTTGACGGTTATTCTATTCTGAACAGAAAAACAGCAAAGATATATATAGGAATGACAATGAATATATTGTGACGTGATCTTAGGAAGACATGTTACGCGTATAAAAAAGAATTACGAAAAAAATTAAAGAAATACAGGAAATATTTGCTTTTAAAGGTAGGCAGTCGCAAGTGTGCTAACCTCATGGCCACCACTGTATATATCCAAGAATGACAAAACTAAAGATTACTATAAGCGCATGATTTTCTGTTGGATGGCGTGAATACCCTCATGCAAGGGTTTCGTAATATACATATGTATGTGTTTTGTTTACACAACTTTTTAATGTCAAGCTGTTGGCGTGACTTCATTTTCCATTCACATATGCACCGAAAATTTACGTTAACTCCTGGGTAAGAAAAACAAAAATTTTTATCGAGCCAATGTTGTAGTTAACAGAGGAATGTTAAGGTTTTAACAAAACAGTGTAAAGTTAAGTGTTTAACAGAAGATACAAGAAATGCCCATGGAAGAAATCTCCTAAATATACGATATCGGATGTCTAATATCTATTCCATTCTTAAAGATTGTAGTCCACTCGTTACTGAGTGGAACAGCTTCTAATTCAGAAGTTCTTTTGAAAAATGTATTCGTTTTAAGAATGTCTGGATATTGTAGAGAAATTGGTTTTGCTGCAGATGTCCCACTATATACAAATTGCAGCCTAAGGTGTCCCCAATTAAACATAATAAATGGTATACATACATAATTGGTCATTACAACCCTTCAGCCAGGATTATTGACCTTGTTTCTCTAATAAATGGTATATCCCAAATAATTTTGGAACTTGAGAAATCAGGCTAGAAACATTCACTATGTTAACATTGTCTGGGGAAGACGATTGATATTGTTAAAAAATGGAACTTACTGCATTTATCCCACTGTATATCCATACCATCAAGGATTCCAAAGCAGGTTTCCTTACGGCCGGGCGTTACTTGGGACCAGAGATATAGGCGACGAAACTAATTCTCAAATGAGCACCAAAAATCTTTCTATATAAATCGGGCAAAATTGCGGCATTGCTGTCTTTTTGTCGACGACTAGGACATTTCCTCCTCAAGTCCACTTTTTATACAATTTAGCCCATTTATACAAATTAATTGCTTTGTAGAGTTATGCTGTTGTAAACCTGTCTCGGACTATATTTTGAACTGATTGTTTATGTCATCGTTATTGGGAACTCTGGCAGATTAATCTTAATATTATGGCATCGCAGGGATTAGAAAATTTTGTGGGTTATGAGGGAATTACGGAACCGTTTGATATTAGAAATGCGAAGATCCAAATGGTATAAATAAGCTATGCAATGCCTATTCTTTTATGTAACCCTGTATTATTTTCATATTTCATTCTATGAATTCTTTTCAAAATTTAGTTCGTAAAATAGATCCTTAACATTAATCATGATTTTTTTTAAGATTTTCTTTCTTCAAGTCTCTAATTTATAGCCTGTTTTAGAATTCCGATTGTTTTCTTTCATTTAACAAGATTTTTCGTATTCGCAGTTTTTCTAATTTTCTTTTTTTATTTTTCTAAGGAGTAAAGATAAAAAGAATATCCTTGAAATTATATTTCCCCACGCAAGAAAAAAAAAACCGAAAAACAGAGAAAATCAAAATGAAAATGAAGCATAGTGTAACCCAATGGAGAGTGGCGCTAGTGTGTCTTATATCGTCATTCTTTCAATTGTGTAGACAGAAAGTGCAACAAATTGTATCACCCTGTACCTTGTGAAAGAAAGGCAAAAGTACATATGCAAGTTGTTCACATTCCTTATTTATGGAGTTTGAAAATTAAACGAAATGAAAAAATTTCGTATAATTTATACAGCCTCATAGTCTAGACATGTTTTAGAGTTTAGAACTACAATTGATGGACTAATGAATGGCTGGATGGATGAATGGCAAGCCGACAGAGAAGATAAACTTGTAATTTTTTGGAAGATTTTTTCTTGTTGTTGCTGTTGTTTTTGTTTTAAATCCAACTACAGTATCAAGAACAAACACAAAAAACCCCAAAATTCTTGGATTAGAAATTTATTTGACGGTCAAGTTCGACTACATTATACCCCTTCAACGTAATATTGATTCAGCAAAAGTTAATCTTGGATGGTGTAGTATTTACATTCAGCAATAGTGATTGTATTGTAGCAAGTGAGGGGTGGAGAGAGGTGGTGAGATGGTGGGCGATTACCATAGATAACCCACTACCACGGTACGGAAGATGGCCATATGTGACTTGATAGTGGCAAAGCCAATTTTCTCAATACCATACAACTTTATATGTGACTATGTTGCTGATTACATTAAGAGGCGTTGGAACCTTTCTTCGAATTTGGTGTGGTACTCATAGACATAGTATATATCCTAAAATTAGCTCCTAACTTTGAGTTCTGTTTAGGACAAATTCTAATAAGAGAAAATTTTGCTCTGTTAACACCAAATGTGACTCAGAATTCATCTTCACATGCAATGCTTTTTATCGAAACCACATATAGTTTGCTCGATTCTGTTGCATCCGAGAAGCACCTTATATACTAGAGCCCCGACTTGCGTCGATCCGATATGCGTCGTTTCGATTTGCGTCGCTTTTTAAAAATTGACAAAACTCAGCTTGCGTTGTTGCAATTTCAACTTGCGTCGATTAAATTTAGCCGAATTTGAAAGAATGGAAGAGGATGACATTAATGAACTTTTACTGTCTCACGATGAGGAGCTTGATAATAAAAATTTATTATTCATTAATATTCAGCATGCTTTAGAAGATGATGTTATGATAATTGATAATACATTAGAGGAAAACAAAAAATAACAATCTCCAATATTTCGAAAGCTTTGCAATTAATTTCCCATGCATTGGATATATTTTCTGAAAACGATCCTGACGAAAATCGTAGCGAGGGCTAGCAGCATCTGCTGACCAAGCCATTAGTTGTTACAAGGAAACATATCAGCAAAAAAATCTCTAAAAATTCAACAAAACTTTTTGTTAACAAACCTGTAAGACCAAGTAATCAAATGGAGTGTTGTTGATTTGAATTTATTATCTGAAGAAAGCACCACATAAACTAAACAAAGCACAATTTCTTCTTTAAAATTTATTTTTTTTTTATAAATTAATTTTATTGATTATTGTTAAGTTTTTTTTGTTAATTTATATTTTTGCTATTTCCCTATAATAATAATTAGAGAAAACTTTACTGAACTTAATAAAATAATGAAAAATGTTTTCATAATTCTGTTTTATCCGAAATATTAAGTTTTTTTGCTTCATTTTGATGAATTTCAATGCATTTGTATAGAAAAATTTGATTCGATTTGCGTCGTTTCGATTTGCGTCGCAATTCTCCGGTCCCCATTAACGACGCAAGTCGGGGCTCTAGTGTATTGGTCAACCAGTCAATGAAGAATTTAATGAAATCTTGCAAATGATATTCCATCTGTCAGAGCCACTAAAAATAAACCACAAGTTAGTTTGTGGTTACCTGAGGTCAGCTGGTTGTTAAAAAAGCTTTAGTAGAGGTAGGACAAATCTTGTGGATGTGATGAATCCGCTCCCATACGTGTTTTATTTCGAATAGATGCTGTTGATGATCCACCCAAGATCCTGCGTCCGTATTCGTGTTCAACGTTCGATCAGCTCTTTTTTGTGAATTTCAATTGTCTTCTTTTCCTTCTCGAACCATTTCATTCGTGCTCAATAGTTTCTGAAACGATTTCTTCTTACCATTTCATTTTCTTGTTTTCCTATCGTCGACTTATAAATGTAGCAGGTGCCCTGGTGGTCTAGTTTCTGGTGTGTAGAACTTAAATGGCTGAGTTCGATTCCCATCAGAGACTCTAGTTGTTTGTGATTGTCTGATAGTTTGTATGACATTATATATTATTATACATACATACATACCTGGTCATTAGAACCATTCAGTCAGAATTACGACCTAGCTTTTCACACCATTTCTGTTGTGTGTATTAATTTTATACATGAATGGCCTGTAGTTTGAAGTCGACTCCAAGCGATAAATTTTTGAAAGACTTTTCATGGCGATCTTATTTACTCTTAGAGTTTTTTGCCAGAAATCTGCTGAGAGGAAGTCGCCGGTTTGTTCGACATGTCTGACCTGATTTATACCGTGACCTCGCGTTTAATAAGCCAACACACTACCTACTAGACTACGACCACTTTGTTCTGTATCATTCAAATATAAGTCGCGATATAGACAAACGCATCACATATACTAAGCATGGTTTAGGGTATCAAACAAAAAGAAAAATTATTACAGAAATTGTTAAACATGTGTTACTATAGTGAATGAAATTTGAAAATGTAAAGTATGAAATAAAACAACAGGAAGAACACAAGGAGCAACAAATACATGAAGAGAAAATACAGGAGGAGGTATGCTAATGCAAAAGAATTGAATGAAATTTTGTATATGTGTGTCCATGGTTTCTGGCATTTGTAAGAAGTGCCCAAAGAGAACAACTAAATGAGTGGGTATTTGAATGGGCCGAAAGCAACAAAAAAAATTAAATAAATTCACTTTCCATAGCTGTTGCCTGGAGTATTTGAAAGATGATGGCTACTGAAATGAAGCCTAATATTTGAAGTGGATGAAAATAAGATTCTTTCATCTTTTTTTGTCTATTTTCTACGATTTCTTTTGTTTTTCGGTTTTGGGTTTGGACAGGGAAAAAATTCAATATTCTGTGTTAGAAAACCTAAACACAAAATTCACATTTTTTGTATTTAAGTGTGCTTATTGTAGCTGTTATTGTTTATGTTATTGTTTTTGTTATTATTATTATTGTCTGTTAGTCACATCCAGTAAGATTTTGGGTCTGTAAACTACTTTTGTAATCTTTAGTCATATTTATGGTTTAAGCTTAAGATATTAAGAGGGCTACTTACTTAGAAAGTGATCAAAGGCTTATGGGCTGCATACGGACTAAATTGAAGGAAATTGGTTTTGTTTAATGATTCTTACAGTATGAGAAAAAGAAAAATGTATTGTAGTTTGCATTTCATTTCTAATATTGTTTAATACAGTTGGTGTCTTACTATTGGTAATCTTGGCTTCATTCGGTCTAAAGATAGCAAAATTGTTAAATAGTAGTCACCTCGTAGCAAGGAAGAAAAATAAAATGGAACCATTAGGTTATTACCAAGTAAGTTGCAGAGGAGTAAGTATTATCGCGTGTGGTCTGATGATGGAACAGTTTCCAATCGGTCATGACGAATTGCACTTACATACATACATACATACATAACACATAATTGGCCATTACAACCCATCAGTCAAGATTACGACCTATCTTCTCACACCACTCATGTTGTGTGCGTTAATTTTATACGTGAGTGGCGGGATCTATAGTTTAACGTCGACTCTGAACGACGATTCTTGAGAAACTTTTTCATGGCAGGTTTATTTACTCTCAGAGTTTTTGCCAGAAATCTGCTGAGAGGAAATCGCCGAAGAAATATTTTTTTTTATATTTCGTTTTGAAGCCTGACCTGGGATACGAACCCGGGCTTTAAATCGAAGACATCGAATCATAATAAAGGCACTAGCTTGCATTAGTATATCTACTTATATTTCTTCATACTTCTTCTCCATTTTTAAAAACTTTGAAGTTTAAATTTCTTGCCTTTAATTGTGTTTCCTACACAAAAAACACAATCATGGCATGGCGTTGATATAAAAAGTGTGACGAGCGGGTAAAAAGGGAAAATTTTAAAAGCCAACAAGCAGACTAATGTTGTATCTTCAGTTTTTTGCTTCTGTTTTATTTTCTTCTGCTTTTAAAAAATCCAAATAAAAAGACATAAATAAAAAAAATTATAACAACGTTTTAACTTAACTTTATCCTTTTTAGCCAAAAAATAGCCGAAAGCACAGCATAAACGACTCTCTTTTTATCCTTATTTAATCAACAAAACAAAAACAAGCAACAAAAACAAAACAAAAAAGAAAAAGCAACACATGAGAAGATTCAAAAATTATTTGATCAAATAAAAAAGTGAAAGAGAGGAAGAAATAGCGAGAGAGATAGGGAGTTGGTGTTACAGAAAATACAGTGAATTATAGGCAGCGTTGCCACTAATTTTTTATTAAAACTTTTTATTTCTGGGAAAAAAAACCTTTTTTTGCAAATAAAAACTTGTTTTCTGCAGAAGTACCAACATTTTAAAAGAGCCCGGTGCCTCTATTGGTTTTTCTTTGCCGAGCCGGAACTAATAAAATACATTTTTTTTATGAAAATTTATATATTTCATGTTATTATTATTGAATTTATTATAAAGGATTGATTAAAAATTGACATTTTTTGAAAAAATTTGTTTTGTTAGAAAACAAATTTAATGAAAACCTCATCGCTTGTCAAAAAATTTGGAAAAAGGGAAAAACTTAGCAAATGGCAACGATGATTATAGGAAAGGTATAAGTATGCTCTGTTGTTAGACTTTTAAGAGCGATAAAGTCGGCGGTTTTCCAACATAAGTTTAATATTCGAGATAAACTGAAAAATGTTTACAATATTTTAATCAGGCCTGCGTAGACGTCAATTCTTTCATAAAACTCTCAGCCATCACGAGAGTTTTGTGAAATTGGCAATTTTGTCATGTTCAAATTGCCTTTGGCTAGACACGTTCTGTCAACAAATTCTACTTGCTGAAAAATTCTACTTTCTAGGTTCCCAAGACAAGATGTCCTGTGGTCTCTTCCTCGTCGTTACAACGTCTGCAGTAGATAATATGGGGTTTCACAGTTTAGTTTCTGAAAGGGTGCACCCAGAGGTTAAAATATTGATTTTCTTATTTCTATATCGTACCAGCTCCGTCCTATCTGTCTGTAAGTCAGTTCATTACAATGTTAGGACCCTCCATTTCTATCTGAATGGGTACGTAGACAAGTAAAATAGTCGAATTTGGGACGATTCCAATTTACATGACATCTAACAGCGTCCAATACACCTTGAAAAATAATCTGTTTGGTGTGGATTTAGAGTAGGCGGCTTCATCAGTCCATATTTCTTTGAGAACGACGTTAGTTAGATCATCACTGTCAACTATGCACGATAATTAGCAACTTCATATGTCCTGAATTGGATGATCTGGACACTAATGACATTTGGTTTCAACAGGACGAGACTACCTGCCACACAATCATTGCAGATTGAACGATTCTGCATGAACGATTTGAAAGCATGGCCATTTTGCCATCGTGCGATTTGTCGCTGTGAGGAATTTATTTTGTGGGGTTTTGTTAAGCCACAGGTGTGTATATGCGAATTTTTCAAGAGTATCTGTATTGTTTGAATTGTTCTCTCTACTAAGACTCTATTTTATGATTTTGTTTCCTTGTTATGTTTGTCAAAAAGTCCAATATTAAGAATAAATTTTTAAAATTTCAATTTCAATTTAAATTATTTTTTATTATTATTATTGTTGTTGTTATTATAAAGAAATTTGTTTTTTAAATATTTTTACCTTTTTTTGTGTGTTTTTTATTTAAATCATTATCATCATCATATTACTCGTACTTGATTGCTTTCAGTTGGTATTTTATGGTTTGTTTTTGTTTTATCCTAACCTTAAAATTGATCCGAATTATAAATTTTTCATTTTAATTTCATTTCGAGTCAGTTAGGCGAGATAACTTATGGTCTCTATCTTACTGACTAGAAATTGAGTTGGAAAACTCGCAGGAAAGAGGTGGACTCCAAAAATGAAAATATTTTCTGTGGATGCCACTCATAAAATCACATAGCTTTGTAGAGAATTTTTATGTTTAAAGTCGTTTTTATTAGGTTGCCAAGTGACTATCAAATTTCATTAAAGGGTTTCGAAAAATCACAACCATACTCGTACTTAATATATTGAGGAGTTGGTTCTATTTTTTAACCAGATTAAGTTATCACTATAGGGGGTCTTACCTATTCTGAGCATTGCCATTACATAAGCAATCCTTCAGTAAGGAATAGAAGCCTAGGCATGATATGAAACACTCTCATAATTAGCTATTGGATAAGCAAAGAGTACTGCTTAGGGCCAGTGTTAGCATATTGTCCCGTTTGTTTACGGCGCAGTCGAATATCTGTTTAGCACGAAGCCAGGACTAGACTTGGGAATTGTTCTATACAATTCTAGTATATTTTATGCCTTGAAGAAGAGATATCTTGCCTCTGCTTTGTTGTATATCATATCACCACCGCTGTATTACTATCTTTGTGATATGGCCACCTTAAACTTTTCAAATATTTATCATTTTATCTTTGCTGCTCTTTTGCTTTCAAATGCTCAACAATTGCAGACACTTTTGCAATATTTTTGTAAGCTTTCATGCAATTTAGAAAAATTAAATAACTTTTGTTTTGATGTTTTTATTTTTCTATTTTTTGTTGTTGTTGTTGTTGTAACTTTGTTTAATACTTCGAAGTGAACGACTAGCCAGACGACCATCCAGTATCTGATGAAGAAGAGGGAGACATTTCTATAGATTTGAGTGTGTGTGTCTAAAAGAATTTTTTCTTCAATTCGTCTTCAGAAAATATTCCCTTGGTCTTGGGTTGCGAACGAATGCATTTTTTTAACAACAAAAAATAACGAAAACAACAACAATAGGAAAAATGAATGAATTTGTTTGTTTGTAATGAAGTTTTATAGTTGTAAACGCTTAAAGAATCAGATCCTTTGTTATTGTTGTTCCATTTGTTAAAGGTGTTGTTGGCGTTTTGTTGCTGTGCAACGTTTTTCTACCGCTTCTCCCAAAGCATTTGATTGTTGCTCTTCGAAGATGATGATGACGTTGGATTCTTATTTTTTGTTTCAGTTGTTGCAACACATCGTGCCTAAACTATGTTGCCTTCATGGCTCTGCTGTTTTGGCTGTTCTTGTGTCATGCCTTGCCATGCTTTCGTGCCCTTTACCTCTTCCTTGAGAGCCGTTTGCAATGACTGTGTCTATCTTTGTAAACCGGTCTTTGGAGAAAGACAAAAAAAGTTTTAAAATATAAGCCAAGTCAACGCCATTTGAAAGTTTTTCGTTCAACGCTGTTTTAAGTTTTTTCACCCATTTTTTATGCTGGTATTTTTTCAAGTACCAACATCATGTGGTATATGCTTGATGATGATGTTGTTGTTCTTGTGGTTATTATTTTTATAGCATATTGGTTCGTAATGTTTCATAATTGTATCTATCGTTCGTATTGGCTGCCATTGTCAGTGTCATACGATTTTGTCATTCAGGAATTTTAGTGCCTCTAAACCTTAAAGTTAAGGCTAAAAGTTTTTGGCACCAATCAACTATTCTTTTCGCTTAACGAAGCAATGGAAGAGCCAAACATAGCCAATGGGAAATCCATGCTATACAGGATTTTAAATTCTGCATGAGTGCAAACGATATTTCGCATGTCTAAACAAAATTTGGATTGCATGGTCTTGTCAATTGTTATTCATTGTTGAAGAGAGAAACTGAATTACTGTCACCATACAATCTATTATAAAGCCCTCGATGAGTAAAAATTAAGCATAGGGGGATCATATTTCCCTGTCCGTGTAGCTAAGCTTACTGAAGCAGAATTGTTAACATTTTGGAATGAGACTCATTGGAGCTAATAGTTGGTAAGGCTGTCAGATAGAGTGGCTATGTTCTGTTTTTGAATTTAGCAAATATAGTGTTCCTTCCAATTCTAGGCCCTACACCTTCTCTCTTTTATCCACCCAACCAGTTGTTGCCTCAAACTTGTTTCATAGAAGAATCCATTTAAAAAATCTCGTCTACAACCTACTTTCTATTATTTTAAACATAGGCTCTAGGGTTCTGGTCTTCACTACCTTATGCTAAGAACTTAAGTCCAGAAAAAGTTTAACTTTGCCTCGGGCATGATAAACTCGTATATCTTGTCCGACTCTAACAGATTAGTTCAATCTGTTAAACGGTTTCTATTCCTACTGGGTCTCCAGGACATTTTATATGGAAATATTCTTTTTCATTCCTTTTTTCATTTCTCTTCGTAACGTTTGGAATCTCGTTTGCACCGTATCGTAGTCATCGATGGTGGTGTAGGATCGTTGCTGTATGAGACACTCTTTCTGGAGACACTTTGCTAAGAGTGCTAAAAAAATGGCCAATAAAATGAAAATGTACCCTAATAAAAAGGCTTTTACAGCTAAAATTTTTTACTGTCTAGTGTCTGTTCTTTGCAGAAGATTCACCAATAATTTGTTAATTTATATTCGTTTAAATTTATGGTAAAAGATTTACAAGCATTACAGGCTGAAGTTCGAAAAAAATGTTATTATTTTGGAAAAATATTACACATACTTGTAGAAATTTGCTGCATTAGAATGAAGAAAGCGATAAAGACAATTCCAATTAGGCAATTAGGCATTGCAGTCGATTTTATTTGTCTAACGAGGAGTACGATAAGAGACGATACTTACATGACGCAGTTTATGAAACGAAAATGAGGCAGAAATGGTGCACCAATGCACAAATTTCCGAGAAGTGCAAGAAACTTCATTTTTTTAGAGGGCGAAGTGAGGAAAATACTAGGGCGGTGGAGTATTCCTGAATTTTTTTGATTAGAAATATGAAAAATAAAAAAACGAAGCATATCATAGCTTCCCTACATTGTATAGAATTTGCTCCCCTATTTCACTTCCTTCTTACTTTTTTTTGCTTCATTAAATGACAAATAATACCGCGTGTTTTTAATTTGTATTTGAATTTTGTTGCTTTTAAGATCGCTTTTAATTATTCATTAAATTTACAGTCAAATGTGGCCCTTTTCTACTCAATCTAAGGAAGCGTTTAATTATTCATGAATTTTTTTTTTCTTGTGGAACCTATTTACCTAAAACCAATTGACTTTTATTGATGATGGCAGATTAAATATATTTTTTCCTATCTCTTTCTCTTTTACTCTGTTTAGTTAATTTGTTTGTGTGTGTATATGTCTGTCTGTCTATAATCGCAATACATTAATTGATTTTCTCTATTGAGTCTCTGATAGAATTGATTTCAGGAAGAAATTATTCAAACTAATACCACAACACCAGCAATACAAAATATAAATACAAAAATAAGCAGATTAAGCATTAATACAATTTAATTTGTAATTAAAATTGGAATTAAAATTTAATCAGGTGTAAAATTGTAAAGCTCTACTCATACTCACACTCATACTCTACTCTTTTCTTTTTACCTTAAATTCTTAAAACTGCGAATTTGTTATGGAAGTTAAAAACACGCGCTAAATAAGGTCATTGGATTTACTTTCTAAACTATTGACAGGCAGAGAGTATGAGCGTCCACTGAACACTGCATAAGATTTCTCGCGAGGATCAGTTGTCTCATCAAAATCCGAAACATACATCTGGTGCCTACCATTGCTAGACCATTCGCAACGAGAATACCCGCAAAATTTAAAACCCAGACATGAGTTCGAATGTATAACTGGCTAGCAAGCGGGCAGCAGTTTCTCAGAAAATTTCAATATTTTGTGATAGTATTAAACAAACAGTACGTTGATTAGGAAATCAAAACATCAAATTGCCATTTTACGCCAATGACGGAAAAGTTGTCAAAACAGCAACCAAATAGGTATTCAGCAATTCTTGCATGTTGCTTTACCAGAACTATGAAGAATATAATGACAATAACGATGACAGCAATGTGGCTTCTGCAAATGAAGTTAATCAAGATGAAATTGAATTCCTTTATGTAACTAGAAATATTAAAAATAGAAACAAAATCAAAAGCACAGACAAAGTTTTAAATCGAAAATACAACTTCTTTTGGAACGTTAGTCGTATAGTGTGTGAGTGAAACCACATTGAAATATTCATGCAACCAGTCAGCTGATGCAACTGCGGCTGATGCTACTGTTTATAGCTGACCCTTATGCTAATGTTGAGAATGATGTTGATGGAGTTCCTGTTTATTTTGCTGAAAATCGTATGCTGATTGTGGGGGAGTTCATATAAATTCTCTTCTATTTTGGTTTCATTTTTTATTTCTATGGCAGCATTGTTCTCCTGCCGTTCCAAGTTTTAGTTTTAATAGTTTTGTTTACATTTTGTTATTATTGTTGTTATCATTGATATTTCTGCACATTTGAGGTTTTCTATTTATTTTTAAAGATTTTTTTTTTGCTTTATAAACTGATTTATAGCTTAAAAACTAATGGGCAGGGGTAGTGTATAGAATGTAATATAACCGGCGGTCAAGCCTGCTATAAAATTTAACCATCTCTGTAAATGTATATCATTTCATCTCTCCACACAATACGAATAGCTTAAGAGTAAAACACAAATATTTACCCACCGTTTGAAGGAAATGTAGTGTTAAAGGATCCTGGCAGGCAACGCTCGGCAGAATAACTTGAATAACTTATTTAGAATGCGGTGTGTGGTTTGTAGGGAAATTGATTTTGTGTACAGCATGGCAGAGAGTAAAATTCAATTGAAAACCAACTCAGATCAGTAGAAATAAAATATTTAAATATTCGTTCTATTAAATACACTTTGGACAACGTTCCCTTGGAGATAGGATATGCTGATGGAAATTAAAAATCTTTTTCAAGTTTTTTCTTGTTTGTCTGTCCTTTAAGGCAATTGTAACAGAGAAGAGAAGAACTAAAAGAAGAAAAAAATATGAAAACAAACATATTAAGTTTTGTTTGTTCTGTAATAAAAATACTTTTTATTAATTTATTTATTATTAATTTATTTATGAACAGTCGCTAAATGCGACTGTCCATTATCAGGTTTTTATTATGAATGAATTTTCTTATTATTACTTAATTATTTAAAATTAAACAAAGCTAAAATATCTTATGTTCTACAATAATATTATATGTGGGAATATGCTGAGACAGCTAAATACATGCTGTCCCAACATTTATGCAGTGTGGACACATTCATACTACAATGTATGAATATCCAGTTGCATGCAGAAGGCATACACTGGTCGACCAGTCAAACACACTACACCTCCCTTTTTACGGAAGAATAATCAATGTTCAATTCGACATTGATTATTCTTTTACATTTTTGACTTAAAAAAAAAAATTAAAAATATAATATATATTTTTTTTTTAATAATAACAATTCTCATTTTATGTGCCATAATGTTATTATTAAAGATTTTATTACAACGTGGAATTAAATAACAAATATGATAAACAATATTATTTATCAACTAAGTGTGCGATATACACACTTCAGTTGGGTAATTTCTTTACTCTATTTTTGTGAACGGTGAATGATTTACCGTTTGAGTCCGTTAAGGTGATGTTATTTGTGACATCAATTTCCTTAACTCTAAATGGACCCATATAAACCGAGTCCAGCTTGTGTCCTGCGTCATTGCGGACCATAACCGAATCATCAATACAGAGCTCAATAGGTTTAGAACTTTTATTGGAGATCCCTTGTCTCCTTAGTTTAGCACTCTCAATGAGGCTAGCGGCTCTACGTTGCGCCACTTGGAGCCTGAATTTGACTTCTTTTTCATAGGCATCAATATTGTAAAGTGGATCTATGACACCAGTATTAGTAAACTCCATTTCCCTCGGAATTTTCCCGTATATTAACTCAAATGGGCAATATCCGTGGGCTGTGGATGGAGTTGTATTGTAGCAGTATACAAAGAACTTTAGCCAGTTATCCCAGTCTGATTTATCCAACGAAACATACGATCTTAGGTACTCATTGAAAGTCCTATGGGATCTTTCAATAGTCCCAAGTGTTTCGTGGTGGTAAGCAGTTGAATGCAATTTTTCTATTTTCAGTAACCCACATAGCTCTGTCAGTACCTGATTTATATATTCAGTACCCAGATCAGTAACTATGGTGTTCATGGGACCATATATCAAAACAAAATGTTCCATTATGGCTTTAGCCACATTTTTGGCTGATTTATTTGCCACAGGGATGGCCACCAAATACTTGGTCAAGTCACACATCACAGTCACAGCATATTCATTTTGCGAGTCAGACCTTGGCAGCGGTCCTATGGTGTCAATTATTACTCGCTGAAAAGCCTTAACCGGTGTTGGTGGGATAACCAAGGGCTCCCTGTTTCTACTGGTTGTCTTATTGGCCTGACACTGAAGGCATTGCCGAACATATTTACTTATGTCCCTGGTCATACCCTTCCAATGAAATTGAAGTCGTATTTTCTTTATCATACGGGTTATACCAGGATGTCCACCAGTAAGGGGATCATCATGATACTTTTTCATAATTCTTAATTTTTCAGAATATGTATTTACTTTAATAAGTTTTGGCACGAGCATTATTGTTAAGTCGAAATCTTGCAAGATTTTATTACCTTTATTTTTGAAGGCTTCTATATTTGTTCCTAGGTTGTTGAACATGCTTTCATCTTGTGAAAGTACTAGTGTTGTGAGACCAATATTATTAGCTATTTTTGCAAGCTTTAGAAAGAGGTGACCTAAGTCGACATTTCTATTAATAATAAGGTCTTTCAACTTATATTCAGAAAGAACCTGTTTTCCTTTCTGTATAATTAATTTATTTTTGGTAAAATACAATTTTGGTATTTTACAGTGCTCGTGGGTATTTAGAGTCTCATATATTTTGAGATCTAACGATTCTGATTCTTCCGTATGATTTTCATTAATGCTTTGCCTATTTGCTCTTGACTGAAGTCTTGTTGTAACCTTCAGAATTGTATTGACTCCAATATTTTTGATGTCTTTAAATTCTATGCGGGATAGAGCGTCCGCTACGGTATTTTCCTGACCCCTAATATACTCGATCACGAAGTCGTATTCTTCGAGATCAAGTCGTATACGTGTTAGCTTGGAAGATGGATTCTTTAGAGAAAAAAGGTAAGTGAGTGGTCTGTGATCACTCAGTATTACAAATTTCTTGCCATAGATGTACGGTCTAAAATATTTTACAGCCCAATGTATTGCAGTTAATTCCTGCTCTATAGTCGACTTATTGCTTTCACCTTTAGTGAATAATCTTGAAGCATATGAGATTGGCATTAATTGTCCATGTTTTTCCTGACTCAGGACAGCGCCACAAGCATATTTACTTGCGTCGGTTGTGATAAAAAATTTTTTTGAAAAGTCAGGATATTGTAAAATCCTAGGGCAAAGTAATTGACTTTTGAGGTATTGGAAAGCCCTTTCACAATCCTGATTCCACTCAAAGGGAATGCCCTTTCTTGATAGTCTAGTGATATGCCGAGACGACTCAGCAAAGTTAGGTATGAACCTACGGTAATAATTACAAAACGCTATAAAACGCTTGGCTTCATCACCGTTCTTTGGAGTAGGATAGTTTTGTACAATGGAAAATTTGCTGTCGTCTGGTAATATTCCCTGATCCGTGCACTTGTGGCCAAGGAATGTGACTTCTGTTCGAAAAAATGAACACTTGTCTGGATGCAACTTTAAATTGTGTCTCCTACACACCTCAAATACATCCCTTAAATTTTTCAACATATGACCCGAAGAACAACCAATCACCACAAGGTCATCCATGTACACAAACGCTTGTGCTGGGGATAGACCGGAAAAAGCTAATGTCATCATTCGTTGAAATGAATTTGGGGCTACCTTCAGACCATATGGCAATCTTTTAAATCGGAAAGATCCTCTGTCAGTAGAGAAGGATGTTATGTCTCTGGATTCCTCCTCAAGCTCAATTTGATGAAATCCCGACATAAGGTCAAGGCAAGAGAAGAATTTAGCTCTGCCTAATTGGTCAAGAATATCATCAATGCGTGGTAACGGGAACTTGTCAGCTATCAACTTTTTATTAACCGCCCTGTAATCTACTACCAGTCTCCATCTCTTCTGGGTACCACCAGGTAACGATTTTTTGGGTACCAATAGGATAGGGCTGTTGTGATCGGAAACAGATGGTTCAATGATATCATCCTTAATTAATTTTTCAACCTGATTATTTATCTCTTCCTTCTGAGAGTGTGGTATTCGATAATTTTTGATATAAACAGGTTTTGTACTATTGACTTTAAGTTTCTGCTTATAAAAGTTATTGGATGATATGCTTTCTGTTTCCAGAGCAAAAATATCTAAGAATTCATGGCATAAGGCTTTTAGTTCTCTTTCAACGAATGGTGGAAAATTTTTGGAGAGTCTCTCCATTTTTTCCTTTGATTTGGTTTGCACACGATCCGAACTAGCTATTTTATAGTCTTTAAGGGTTTCTGTTATAAGCCTAATATCAGAAATCACCAAGTCATAGTTAGTTGTATTAATTATTCTTACCAAGGGATTGGTTTTTGACGTTATTGTATTGGCAACAAAAACGCCGTCTTGAATTGTTTGGAATGGTACTAGAACACTTTCTTCAAGTGACTCAAACTTTATTGATCTTACTACCTCACACCTTGCTGGTAGAGATATGGAGTTGATGGTAGGACCGTTTCTAAGCGGTATTCCAATGTCATGATCAATTTCATCTGATCTTAGAATTATTAAGTCTTTATCACCTGAATATTGCAGAATGCAATTGTATTTTCTTATGAAATCCATTCCGATTATTCCGTCTGCTTGTATTTTAAAGTTATCTTCAACTACATGAAAAGTATGTTTTATTAAATATTTGTCTATTTTGAGTTCAGAGTGTACACTATCTAGTGTTGAAATGGTGCCCTGGCCTATGCCATTTAGGTTTTATCTATTGTATTTATTTATGGTTAAATCGATGACCTGGTTGTGCTTGATAATTGAGATATCCGCACCAGTATCTATTAAAAAAATTGAAATAGTATTGTTTAAAGTAGTTTTGCATCGTAGATAGCTACACAAATTCAAGTTAATATTGTAGGTTTTAGTTCCTACTGAGCATTTAGGGGTCGTATCTTGTTTCCCGGGGCTTGTTCCCCAGTAACGTTTATATTTCTGTTTCGACCATTATTGTAATTATTATTATTATTATTTCTATTGCCACGGCGGAGACTCGAATTGTGGTTCAAATGTGGACCACCATTATAAGATCTGGGCCCATAAAAATTTCGGCCCCTGTTCGAATGATTGTTTCCACGCCAGTTGCTATTGCGATTATAATTATTGTTGCGGTTAAAACCGCCCCGGCGTTCAGATCCATAGTTGAGTATAGAGTTCTCCTGTCCATGCACTTCAGTGCAACTGCTTATGAACTTAGTTAAAACTTCGTTCATATTATTGAAGCTGCCCGATTGCATGATCAGCTTGACCCTGTCGCTTGAGCTGTTCCTGGTCATAGCTGTGACAGCTGAACGTGTGGCATATTTATTTGCTATTTCATGGGGTAATCCATCCCCTATATATGCTGTCTCCAATTTCTTAGCCAATTCCTCCATTTCCTTGGCATAGGTGTTGACATTCTTACCAGACTGTTTAGTGCTCAGGAGCTTGTCGTTTATAACGTCCACGGATTCACCCTTGACCGAAGCTTTAAGTTTGTTTACAATCTGTTCTAAAGTTGTTTCTGAACTTATTAAGTTTCTTGCTGTTCCTTTCAATTTGGTTTTAATGAGGTTAACAGCTACAGCCTCGTGTGATTCCTTAATGGAATCAACCAAGTTAATGGCGTCAATGAAGCTTTGGAGGTTTTCGGAATTCCCGTCGAACTCAGGAATTAACCTGGAAGCGGTATTCAAGAACTCTACTATAGTCTGAGGCATATTGGAGTTCTTCGCTTGTTTCGTTTCTGGCAAAGTATTGAAAAGTATTGGTTCTCTTATTGATTGTGGGACTTGTATTTTGAAATTTTTTTGGTAACTTACAGAAATCAATTTTTCACGTAAGTCCAAATAAAAACCGTCAGCAGCGGTTTGGTGAGCTTTTGTTAGTCTGTGGTAATTTGTGTTCAGTAACACTCGTAATCTTTCTAATTGTGTTAGAAGATTATTTATGTGCTTATTAATTGTTTCAGGTTTTATATCCCTGTCATTATTTAAGCATTTATACGACTTTAAGAATTCTTCCTTAATTATTCTGGCCCTATATACAACCGTCTCCCATTCCATGAGTTGGGAAAGAAAAAAAAAAAAAAATTCTATGCAATGAATTAGACTTTGTCCAAGTTGTTAGCCAATGATGCAGCTCTCATGTAATTTTTTCTAAGTGATCTTTTATGTAACTGATAAATCGTTACCAAGAGCTGTGCGGCTAATAGGATAATTATTACTATAAAATAAATAGAAGGAAGGTCAACTTTAACCACAATGTCGTTTACGACATTAGCATTTGGTTTTTCAATTTTTGACTCCGTACCTCCCATTTTAAATTAATTGCACGAAATATTAAATTGACAAAAACAGGGAAAATGAAAAAAATATAAGTTTTCAATGAAATTATAAGTTTTCAATGTATTTAATTTTTCTGTGTTTAAACAACAACGTAGAAATTAGTAAGTCAAGTTGTCATAGGAATTGTTAGTTCTTAGTGATTTATGGAGTGAATGGCACTGCGAGGAATTCTGTACACTTTAATGCACAGACATATCAGGCACCGCCATTCACCGGTCAGTACCAACTTTGACCGAACGGGGTAGGTACCTTATATCTATGCAGTACTGGAGGGACTCGTAAGTATCGCAGTAATGCAGTTTTAGTAAATGAAATTATTGATAAAATAACAATAAGGATGAAAAAAAATTTTTTTTTTTTTTTAAAATAGGTAATTCAAAATATGAATTAAATGCATTAAATAAAATATTATTAAAATAAAGTAAAATAAGGTAAATTATAGCTATTAGTAAGTTTTCTCAAAATAATTTTAAATTTGAACTTACTAAATAAAAATAATGTTATATGTAGTTAATAGTAAAGTTTATAAAAAATACGATCATATACAAATTATTAATAGATAAAGACTATTTTACAAACCAATTAATAAACAAAGACTGTTTGATAATACATTAAAAAAAAATTATTAAAATTATTATTAAAAAAAATAAATCTAATTTATTAAAAAATAAGACATACAGTTGTTGTTGTTGTTGTTGATATTGTTGTTGATTCGTAGTTTGTGTAAATTGTTGTTGTTGCAGTTCTTGATGATTTGGTGTTTGCTATTGTTGCTGTTGCTGTTGTGTTTGTTGCTGGCCATTATATTACCCGTTTGATCAATAATATGATGCTCTTGTATTTGTTGCACTTGTTGTATTAGTTGCACTTGTTGTACATGTTGCTGTTGTTGTTGCTTTTGTAATGAAAATACTACGAGATTCCAAATAAGTGGCTTAGACCTGGCACTCGCTGATTTCTGGATACGTTTCTATTGCAGATACCGTTTCCTGTTGTTTTCTTTAACTTGTTTTTCTTTCATAAATGTTCTTATATTTGTTACTTTTTTTTGTTTTGTTTAATTTGTTTTTCTTTCATAAATGTTTTTATATTTGTTAATTATTTTTAATTTCATGGTTTTGTTTTTTTTTTTTTTTTTTCATTCTGATAACACTTTTACAGTTCATTTTTTTTCTTTTTAAAATTATTTAACAAAAAATGATTTCCTTCTGAAGATTTTTGTTCTCGTCTTTGATTTATCTTCCCAGTATTGCAGTTGCCGTAATAATCACTGTTTTTTTATGTTACTGAACTTAAAGTGTGTTTCTATTTTGCTGACTCTATATTTTCCTCTTTCTCATGGCCACTGTTCAAATTAAACATGTGCAAATATGATCAGTTAAATTTCCTTGAACAGTACCATTGTATTTTATTGTCATTTCATTTTATTTATTTCTTATTTTTTTAATAAAAAAAACTCAAATACTTTATTGTCATTTATATTATATTTCTTTGTCCAGTGTTTAGTTAGTTTTTATTTTCTTTTCACATTTTTTTCTCCGTTTTATTTATTAAAATCTGACTTCTTTCATTTTCTTTGCTTTAACTTAAAGTCGCACGGTGTTGTTTTCTGCAATTTGTGTCAGGTGAAATTTTAAATGCATTTTTTTTTTTCATTTATTTAATACATTTTCTTAATATATTCCATACATCCCGTATTGCTAAACGTTTTGTCTCAACATATTTCACAATTTTTTGTAATATTTCAATAATTTTTAGCGAAAATTTTAATTTTTCTTTTAAGCCACACAAAATATAAAAAAAATTCACACTTTTTTTTTTTTAAAATTTTGTTTTTATATATTTATTTTTCTCCTTATTTTGTTGTCTATATATATTTATTGGTTATTCCGCTTTGCCTTTAATGCATTGAAAAATTAGTTTTTTTTTTCTTACACTTGCACACACACACTCAAAGCTATAAATGGTTGCACAAAATTTTTTTTTTTTTTTTTTTACTTTGCTTTTTTTCTCACTTTTTTTATCGTGGAAATTTTATGCTGGTTAAATATTGCTATTTAATGTCTATTTTTATTGAATTTACTTTATTGCTCAATATTTTTGAGAATTTCACACTTAAATCAACCGAATTAAACACTATTTTAAGCCAATGGCAGGATCGCCATGTAATAAAAATACTTTTTATTAATTTATTTATTATTAATTTATTTATGAACAGTCGCTAAATGCGACTGTCCATTATCAGGTTTTTATTATGAATGAATTTTCTTATTATTACTTAATTATTTAAAACTAAACAAAGCTAAAATATCTTATGTTCTACAATAATATTATATGTGGGAATATGCTGAGACAGCTAAATACATGCTGTCCCAACATTTATGCAGTGTGGACACATTCATACTACAATGTATGAATATCCAGTTGCATGCAGAAGGCATACACTGGTCGACCAGTCAAACACACTACAGTTCGGTAAAAAGTAATTAATGAGGTTAAAGATCAATTACGAATTAATATTTCTTCAGATAACGGAGACAACCGATTGACAAATTACGGCACACAATTAAGGGATGTGAAGACCAACCTTTTCATTGATCATTGACGTTTGCACCACCAAAAGGTCACTCCTTTTAGATTAGTTTAGGTACGTCATGTAAAAGGATAACTTTTCTATTTCGGATGAAATAATAAATCCATTGCGATATTCGGATATGCTAATGAAAGTAACCGAACGTGGTGTAGAATATGGACTTCTGTGTAAACTCAACCTTTATCCTTTATATGGTAGACATCTAAGGGTCCGTATAGAACTATCTAAGAATCTAAGACAGCATATCAATGAAAATAGTTGCTGACATGATTGTTCTTTAATCTCGAACTATAAAGGGATACTATTGGAGTCATGGGATTAACCTATAAACTCTAATAACATGATAAAATTCAATCCTGTGAAGACAAATATTGTATAGCCTTCAGGAACAAGATCATAAAAATACCCATTTTGAGGTTTAATGGTAGTTAGGTTCCTTCTAGACAAGTCCTCTAAAATAATTCAAATATTAAAAACATAATCCGGGACTGTGAACTTGCTTGGGAGATATTTTTCTGTTATGGAAGTTATAATGATTGTCATTAAAAGTTGCCATAGTACTATGACCATACAATCTATTGCACTCCCTTCAAACTATATCTCTATAATGCCTCCTCTAAGTTTTTAAAAACTTCATGATGATATTAGCAAGGACAATAACTGTCCAGCATCTGATGTGCATCCATTTCATTCCTTCTGAAATATTTTAATGCCTGACAATATGCAAGAATGTGTTCTGATGATTCATTCTGATCATCACAAAATGTACGGATTGTGTTTGTAACCTTTCTGAATAAGGCTGATAAAATACCTCTCGATAGTCTGATGTAAAACGCAAATCTGCTCCTTTCTGGAAACTAACCTATACTTCATATCTAGATTCGATTGGATATTTTCATACAGGTCTAGAGTGTTGAGCTATGCCTATCGTCCTAGTTCCCACAACCCGTTGCTGCAAGTACCGGTCTGAATAATAGTTGAAGGCATGGCTATAGGTCAGTGCATTAAGCGTGAGCATTGGGAAGCCTTCCGTATAAGAAAGATATCCAGACTCCATAGCAATATCGAGAATTAGACTTAATAAGTCGGTCCTGTCGAACAGTTGCAGGCCGAGCGGATAAATAGAATTCTTAGTTATAGTTTATCATAACGTCATCAAGGGCTGTTTTATCCGGCACTAACACTTACGCCAATTAAATGAAATGTCCCAAATGAAGGACATGCTATTATTTCTAATAACAAAAATAGTTGTCAATGTAATTAACGTCGAAGTTTATTGCTTTTGCGTTTTTTGATAATAACATAATTCTGCACATACGCAGCCTAAATATGCAAACATTTTCTTTTCGAAATCTTCAATTATTTCTCCTTTATTTTATGAGTTACAATAAATTACTTTGTTATTGTTTTTATTTCGGTGAGTGTAGCTTTTTTCCCAAAGCCCTAATTGATTTCAATTATCAATTTAAAACTCAATAAATAATTTAAATAAGTACGAATACACTTTTTATTGCCACTTCTTATCGGTATTGGTAGCATCAATTAGTTTTAGTTTCAATTATTTAACAAGTTAAACTATTACGACAGCATTAGATTGATGGTCGAACAGTGATGAGAATAATTAAAGGGCCACAGAAAGCCCCAGACTTTTTATGTTTACATAAGAATGTGAGACCCCTACAACTATTGCACATTTGTTATCTCTTCTCTTATTATCTCTTGGCTATCTTAGGGATAATATCTTATAAAAACTAGACGGAAGCTTTTTGAGCTTTCTTAAAAATTTTTTTCGCCGGGTTTTTACAGCAATGCTGCAGAATTTTTTGAGAGGAGATATTGATACCAGTTAGCTATGTCCTGCGATGCAGTTGCATTTAAATGGATTACTACTTACCAAAGATTACGGTGCTCATCGTTGAAGAGGTGATATATGAGTTGCAGTTCTTTTTATTTGGCTTTAGGCAGGCAGAAGTGTTTTTAATAACATGTTTTGCTTGTTTCCTGGACAGTTTTGTAGTTATCGAACTTCCCCGGCCTCACCCGACCGCGGAGGGCTCGTCCCATTACGTAGGGACACGTACACACTACAGTCCGGACTATAGCGGGTTAGGGAAAAGTAAAGGCAACGACAACATAAATCAACTACAGAACTTAATCACAAGCTGAATAAAGCAACAATAAACTATAACTACCTAAGACAAGAACGAGAATATATTTTTCTATAATAATTTACAAATTAATGGCAGCATATAATCTACGTTTAATATTATAAACAGTACAATTAAAATCAATAAAATCATAATACATGTTAAAATCATTACATAATCTACGAAAAGGAAAATTACAACCATAGTTTGTTCTATAAAAATCTAGGGAAAAAGGACGATAGTGTCGTGAAAATCTTGCTGGAATACTGAAATTTAAGTTACAAAGCAAAAACTCGGAATCGATATCACCCTTAACCAGATTATAGACAAAACAAACGCCTAACACAGCCCTTCTACGTTCCAAAGTTGAAAGTTTTATCAGACCCAATCAGGCCTCATAAGATGGAAACCCATTGGCATAATCCCATCCTAAGCCACGTAAACAGAATAATAAAAACTGCTTCTGCACAGACTCTATTGAATCACTATGACAACGATAGTATGGATTCCAAATAACAGACGCGTACTCCAAAATAGGCCTAACAAGTGAAATGTATAGCAGTTTTGTTATATAAGGATCAGTGAATTCCTTAGCCCATCTTTTCTTTTAATGTAAGCTACTAATGATAACTGTCAAATTAAATAATGCAGCGGGTTCAAATTTCGACAGGAGTCAACTGAGAAATGTTGCCCTTTCAGTTAAAGTAACCAAAATTGGGTTTTTCGTTTATCAGAATATATATATTTAGCGATGTTATCGGACTGTCTTTTGTTACTTCCAATAGAGGCCATGACATTGAAGAGACAATGTGTGGTACAAACTCCACCTCAGACATCTCGAACAAAACAATGACGAAAAGATATTTCTTCGGGGATTCCACTTAGCAGTCTTCTGGTCAAAACTCGGAAAGTAAATGCCTTGAAAAGTTTCGCAAAAATTTTTCATTCGTATTTCACTTTAAACTGTAGGTCCCGTCACTTATGAATAAAATAAAGACACACAACATGGTGCTTGACTACAAATCCAATATTCTCTTGCTCGAATAAAGCAGAATAAAACATATTTTTCTTGACTAACCCTTTAACTATTTTCATTGCTGTATTTTTGTCTGTATGACTCTGTCTGAATATAACCCTCTAGCTAAGCATTTATGTTCTTTCGCAAAACCACAATATAAATTTACCTTACTTTGAAAGTGTCTGTGTGTGTATGTGTGTTGCCAAAGCCTTTTAATTTTCGGAATTGAATGTTTGTGCAGCTCTAAAAATCTATGAAGATTAAATTTCCTGCACATTTAAAACAAAAACAGAAAAAAGAGCAGAAAAAACATGAAAAATAGAAGAAAGAATAATAAAATCAATGAATAAAGTTGCTGTGGCAAAGGACATCCTTGTCAAAAAAGAGTTATTCTTGCTCTTATTCCGGCCAGTATAGAACAAATAATGAATTTTATAAAATTTGCAAAAGTACCCTTCATAAAGAGCAGCACAGGACGTTTTTCCTTCACAACCATTTTAAATGAAAACCACAAAATACTCGCATGGCTGTTTTTCTGTATTACACCCAAAATTATTATATAAACCATGGCCGCCATAACGGGGGAGAAACTTTATTCTCCAATCCCTTCAGCAGGTTCCTTTTTTTAGTAGTTTTATGGAACATTCCAAATGCTTTTAAAAATAAAGTTGAACTTCATATGATTCTAAATCACGTTTAAAATATGTGGTGAAATGCAAGTGAATTTTTTTTCTCTTTTTTTTTGTTTTCAATTAATTGTCTTCCCATTGATATTCACAGCATCATCAATGGGGGGTCAACAATTTGTGGTCTTTAATAGAAAAAATAAACATAAAAAGAAGGACTGAAAAACCAGAATAAGTTGCATATTTGAAAAGGGACTAAATACTCATATTTATGTGACTGTGACTTATAATTTAAATTTAATTAGTTTTTTATGAACCGGCAGGTAGAAGGGTTAGAAATCGAATTTGATCCCTTACGTACATGTGAAAAGATGTTAATGTTGTATAATATTTTAATTTGATAAGCCCTCAGCCGGGCGTTATAAATTGGAATTCAAGTTCTTTTGTTTTATTTTTGAAAATTCAATGGAATAAAGTTTTGAAAGGGCAAACTACAGCGTCGGGGAAGTAGCAATTGGTAATGCTTCAGCTGTAAGAATAATATACACACAGTACAGACGTAAGTACAGCCTACCGAAAAGAAACTGAGAATATGTTTATGTAAGTACAGCAATGCACAAAATATGCCAAATTAAACAAAGATAAGACGTCATTTGAAGCGTATTAATTTGCAAAATTATTTCACTTAATGTAAAATCAAGTCTTTATGTATCTCTACTAAACCGCTATTTGATGAGAGAAAAACTTGGAAAAAATTTAATCCAAACTTTACAGCCTTCCCTCCAGGTCTAGCATTTTTTAGGTGTTATTATGAGTCCTGATATCTTCTTATGGTGCACGAGAATACATCTGCATTTACGTGGGCAGTTACATAACCTGGTCATGAGATCATAGCCGCCTATAGTACTCTGGATTCTCACATGTCAATAACCATATCTGCCGGATGAAATAATCCGGGAAAATCCTGAAAAACCCAGGTTAAGTGAAGATGACAGTTAAACGCTTGTAAAAATCAGTCTTTTCTATAGTTGCGAAATATGGACGAAAAAGGTATGAAGTTTTCACAATATTTTGAGAACATCAAGTCTTCGCAATATTTTGAAAGAGTTTTCTTTCCAAAGGCTATATGCATAGCATGATAGCAGCCTATAGTCATTGAAACGAACTATATTAGCGACTACATTTCAAAAAACAATTTCCATGACTTTGCTTCAGATTTATTATGTAAAGTGATCACAGTATTTATTAAGTTTAGCTATAGTTTGCTGAAACACAGGACTCAACTGACTCGTTGCGTATTGATCGGTGTTGTCCTTTCAGTTTAGCTAACCGAGATTAATGCGGCTTATTATTTTCATGACTCTGGCGCATAAGTCTGGTTGAATTTGATCGCTGGTGGTTTGATGCTTATTCACATACACCTGTAACTTAAGAAAACCCTCACAAGAAAAAGTCTAATGGGGTCCAAGCGCTCACATTACCTCCTCGGTTGATAGCCACGCCATCAAATTGATCGTGCAGTATATCCAATGTGGCATGAGCTGTGTGGCACGTATCGCCGGCTTTTGAAACGCATTCGCTTTTTTCCCCTCTCAATCTACCTGTTGTGAATCTTCTCACAATAATAATAATAACAATCCTAGTACTGGCAACACTACTTAAGCTCAGAAGTCAACGGTAGTAATAGTAAATCTTCTTTGTTTATGGGATATTTTTGTTTATGTTTCTGCAGTTATTATTACTTTTGTTAATGTACTCATATTTCAGCTGTTTTTTTGTAGATTTTTTTCTTGTTTTTATTTTTGTTTTTCAAAGTTTTTAATTTTTTGTTAACTGTTTTTTCATATTCTCTCTGTCTATGTAGTAGAACATCAAAGAGAACTAATAAACAATATATATGATTTACAACTACAATAAATAGCCTTCTACCAACACTTTAAAGTATTCTATGCATACAAATACAATATTTTACTATTTGTAACCCAGCCAACATTTTTGGAAATTTTTAATCAAATTCGAGTCTTTTTGATTCTTCTGCGCGATTAAAAAGCTAGAATATGCGCTCATTTTCTGATCATAAAAGATACTTTTGTGGGGAGAAAAAAATGACTACACGCGACTATTCTTAAAAAGTCATTTATGAGTCATTTGCTATATTAATTAGAGTAATTTTCTGCCCTTTTTATAGTAGTTTTATGATCATTTTCGAATCGCTTCCTGATCATTTATTAATCTTATTTACCTTCGTTTATGATTCTTTTTCAAGTCGTCGTTTAATCGCATACGTATCTTTTATAAGTAAGTTATCATTATGTTTAGGGTTTATTAATTGCCATTTATCAGTCATGTTTGTATTAATTTGGACTCGTTTTTACGTAATTTATGATTATAATTTGAGTCATTTATTAGTCGTATTTATAATTGTATTTTAATCTCTTCAAGTATTTTTTAGTCGGTTTTCTGAGTTCTACGTTTACACTGCCGCGATTTTAAAAATCATGTTCGTACGAACGTTAAGGAACAAAAAAATAATATTAAGTTTATATTCGTGATCTACATATGTACATCAGACATCAAAGTTTATTTAAGAAATATTTGTTTTTCGTTAAAAAACAAAGAAAAATATTCTATTTAAAAAAAATTGTACTTTATTTCACAGCCATCTTTTACATAAATGAGAATTTATACAGAGAGAGTGTAAAAAAAGCAGTGTTTAATCATCTATCTGCGCAAAATATGATCATAAAATACGTAATTACAATCACTTTTCAAACACCTGCATGATCTGTTTTTGATTAAGCGTTTTTCAATCTTCAGTATAAGTAGAATATAATAAAAAATAACGGAAATAATAGTCACATTTTAAACGTCTGGATGATTAATTTCCGATTGCTATACAATTTTTTATTGTATTTAAAATCGAACTCATTTTACTCATTGGCGCAAATCATTTTTGAGTTCTTTTTTAATGGTGTAACTGACTAATAAATTTTTGATCACCAAAAGTACTCTAAAAGGACTCAGCAAGGCGATTTTTCTAAAAACAATCTTCCAAATGCTAGCTGGGTAAGGACGTAAAGATATGTGAGTATGTGTAAGAGAAAATGAGAAAGGAAAAATGAGTAAAGAATTTATTTTGGATATGCGTGGCTCAAGCTATTGGTGTATGTTAGTGAGACCAAAATGTAATAGGGTATATACGAGCTTTTTAAGTGTGTGTGCCTGTGTGTATACGTTTAAACTACATATGCTCATCCTTAAGTGTTTAAGCTTTAAAGAAAATTTACACTCTGGTTCTCAGTAAAGAAGAAACATTAAAAATGCAAAATGCTTAAGTGCCTTTTAAAGTGGGAAAAAAGTAAATCAACATGGCACAAACACAAGCAGAACATGAGTAGAACAATAAAAATAAGGAGACATTTTTGAAAAGAATGAAAAATTGTTGTTAAAATTTTTTTTAAAAAGCACTTTTTTTACTCTTTTCCTCTTTTTCTTTCTGTATCACCCTCTCTCTGAATATAGCTTCTCTTTTCGTGTTCATTAATATTCGTTTCAAAATTTACAAAAATTGTTTCTGTTTTCTTATTAAATAGATTTGTATGCGTCAGTATGAGTGTGTGTTTGTGTGTGCAATGTTTTAATCCATATTCAATTTCACATTACTTTCTATTCCTTGTACATACACTTGAAAACGTGCGTTAAATATTAACCCACTTGACCACGACTGTCGATAACGAAATCTCCATCGAAGTTTTCTCAATAATTTCTCGGGTAAAACATTCGAAAACGGCTATCGAATTCGACAAGAGAATGTGCTCCTAGAGCTCACCTGTCGTTCAGTTTGTGGCAGCAAATCTTTCGATTTCGAAGTTTCGTTTACAATATCATTAGCCATTATTTCGCAATATTAATTATGAATTAAAAGAAACATCTCTTAAGTTTCAATCTCGTTATTGAGAAAAATTTATAAAATGTTTTTATTCGACATTGCAACCGTGTTCGTAAATGATACCTTTAACAATATCGAGATACTTTTGCTAGAGATACTGTTATCAGCTTACGTTCGATATTGCTAAAAATTCGTTGGTAATGCGATAGCAATACTTCGAGGATGAATATTTTGTTTCAATTCCATTTTATTCCCATAAAAATTGCTATTTTTAGTTATACTTAAAAAAACAAAAAAATTTATTTCATATTCATTAAATTTAAAAAAAAAATATCTTATAATAAAAAATATACATATTAATTAAAATTTATAAGTAAAAATATAATTTACATACATTAAATTGTATGTAAATGTTATAATAAAAGAGTAAAATAATTAATGGATAAATTTTATAATTTTTATTTATAAATAATTAAAAATTAAGGTGGCTGCTGCTCGTTGTCATGTTTTGTTTTTTTGAAAGCATATTTCGAACATTATGTCAGCCTGTCATGGGCGTATTGGAAATGCTTTTGTGTGATTTTATCAAAATCCTCATCTTGTAGGGCAAATTTGTTCTTAAACGCATCTAATTAAATAATTCGAAAAATATTTATATATTAATATTTATATATTAATCAATTTAAGTTTAGACTTACGTCGAATAGCCAAAGTCACACGGCATCCTCGAATGCATTGTTTGGTACTTGTTCCTCTCCATGAAAACTTCTCCGCAAGGCTGTCGGACAACATCTTTTTCCAGCAGCTACGAATAAATTTGTCAAAAAATTTTTCTGAAGAATAAGAGAGTTCTTTAACCTTAATAAAGAAAAACAATAATTATTGAAAATAAATAGTACATAAATATGTGTTAACGTACAAATTGTTTAAAAGTATCTTCGTTTTCTATCTTGTTTGTAAATTCATTGTACTGCTGAATAGAATCGATGGGTCGCGGTGGAACAACATATTCATTACAGCATACACATCCCCATACACTTTTGTTTTAACTGTTGAAACCTCGCTTCTTATGGAAATTACTTGTTTTTCTGTCCATTTTCTTACCGTTTAATTAATTTATTTGCACTTTTAATGTCTTTATATTTATTCACTAATTTATTTTTTCACACTTTTGATTTTGATTTAATCCGTTTACAATGAACTCCGACTTAAAACTAAAGAATTTGTTGTTTTCTGTTTTCTTCTTTTGGTTGCACAAAAAAGGAACCGTTAGTTTACAGTTTTTTCATAAAAAAAATCATTTATTTTCTTTCGCCAAGTACACAGTCGCAATATTACTTTCGAGCGCCTTTGCAAACACACAATGTTTTTTTTACTTTCTAAGAATCAGGAAAAAAAATTGCTAAAAACAAGATCACAGTATCGTTAGCAAATGATTGGCGCTAATTTGATTTTTTTTTTTTTTTTTTGAAAAACAAAGCTTCGAGAAATTTTAAAGCATAGATAATTTTTCGAACATTTGCGTTTCGAAATTTTAACGAAAAAAACGTATTATTGAGAAATTATCGAGGATTCAAATATTTTTAAATTTTCGATGATTTCTCGAACATATTTATTTCGAGATTTCTTCATTTTTGTGAATAATCTTTATTTTCGAAACTCAGGTCGGGTGGGAATAAACAAGGAAAAAAGATATTCACTGTATTAGTAAATCCACAAACAATAACAATCTTTGGTTACAATAATAAATAATTATAACAACAACAACAATTGCAACATGTACTTAAAAAAGCAATGTGAACGGTGGTAATAACAAAGCTAAAAAAGGATTAAAAACGTTTCAATTTCATGTCCTAAACAGTATATTTAATTCTTTAAACAATTTATTAATAAGGTCAGCACCATGTCAGCATGTTCACAGCTTGTCTAATAGTTTCGAAACATTTTAAGTTTTTTTTGTTTTTGCAAGTTCTGCCTGTAATGCCTTTAATTAACCAATAAGAGCTGTTCGAAACGAATAACTTTTAATAGTAATTGACAAACAGAATATTTGAAAAACTTGAATATTTAAGCAACAATTAATATTTCTTTATTTATTTTACCAAACAACACTCTTATCTTTGCAGATAAATGCGGTGTACAACGCTAGGCACCGTTGAGCCGAGCAAACAAGCCACATTTAGCAGGCAATTAATTAAAAAGGAGGCAAAATTAAATGAAATTCTCACAGTTACAATAAACAAGCAATTAATTGACGCCAGAACAAAACAAAACCAGAAACCAAACGACTTGAACGAAAAATATTAAATCAAAATTGAAAAAATTAAAAACGAATTGAAAATCATTTGAAATTTTGTGCGATAGAAATACACAGAATTGCTGTTAAATAACAAGAATAAAAAAATATTTAAAATTTACATAAAAATGCAAATACAAGTAGAGTTGTGCACGGATTTCATGTATAAAAATGGTTAAAATGAAAAAAAAAAAATCAAACGAAATGAATTCAAATACGAATTCGAATTTGAATACAATTCCCAGCTAAGATATGTTACCACTAGAGAGCTAAACTATTAATAATAAATAATAAAAATATCAAATTAAAATTGATTGACTCTGTCTGACAGACACCAACAACAGACTGACTGACATACAACTGAAAAACTAAGAAGTAAACATGCTAGGAAAACTAACCATTACCTCCACATCCATAGTCTAACAGCAATGAACCATAAAGTTATAAAGAAACAAAGTGAAAAGTGATTTCATCGATAAAAAATTTCAAAAAGTAAAAAAAATAATTCTTGAATAAATAAAATATAAATTCAAATAGAAAAATTAAAAGAAAAGAGAAATTAAAATTAAATAATTGGATCGATAATTACAAGCTTTTCAATCATTTGGCAACTTCTGGAAGATAAAAAAAATTAGAATTTTTTTCTCTTTTTCTTTAATTTGTTTAGACAATGAAGCACAAAAATCTCTGAAAAAAAGTGAAAAAAGAAAATAATTAAAAAATGTTACGAATACCATTCAAGAAACCGTGAAAATGTCAATCAAAATCTGTAGCCGTTGAATTTAAAAAAAACATTTTTTAAATTAAAAGGAAAAGTGCCGAGTAGTAACGCGTAAAAAAATGTAGAAGAAATTGTGTGCATATTATTTAAATTAAATGGTAATAATACCATCGTAGTTAAAAAAATAAAATTAAAAAAGTGTTCCGAGTCTTCCTGCATTTCAAATGAATATTGTCGCCGACAAATGTTGCTGGTTTATGACATGCAGAACGTAAGGATTATTGCATAAAATATTTAAAAGGTTTGTATTACAATCCATTTCCATTTTAAATCACTTTATAAAAGTTACAGTAGGACTATATAATATAAATATATAAACTATAAACATTTAATTTTGTTCAGCAAAGTTCAAAGCTAAAATAATTGAAGAAAAAGAAAGAAATCTGTTTGCAAAATTCATACTACACTTTGTCCATTTTACTCCTAATATAATTGGCTTAGTGCGCTAGCAATTCGTGCAGTTATAAATCGTTTTCGTACTAATTTTACTCTGTCAGATTCAAAAGCAACTACAAGACAAAATCGCATGTACAGAACAGAATATTGCTGCTGTATGGCAAAATCTTGAGGAAGACGTCGAATTTCTTCTCAACTTATTGGTCTTTTTCCTTCGAACACGTGGAACATTTTACTTAAGGCATACGTTCATTTAAAATACAGGTCATAAAAGTACTGAATCCATACATATACATACAGCGCTTGTGTCGTATTTTTGCTGATTGGGTTCATTTGAAGTTGATCGAAAATTAGCATTTTTTCAAAAGAATTGTGTTTACTGACGAAGCTAATTCCTGATTAAATGGCGAGCGCTATCGAAAGATGCTGACTGAATTTCAGTTTCCAAAAATTAGTAATTAGGGTTTATGGCATAAACTTTATGCTGACAAACTAGCTAGTTTTGGAACACATGCAGGCCACCATTGACGTGGTACTTACTTTTTCAGTCCCTAGAACCCTTTAGTGAGAATTACAACTTAGATTTGACCATAATTTTACACCATTACACGTTAATCAAAATCGAAATAAATTCGCAGTATGGACTTTGTTCCAGACAATGACAGATTGAGACACTGTCTTCCTAGTGTTAGATAAAAAAACTTTGTCAATAAAACTTGCATAACGTAAACTGTGACAAACTATGTAATTATATAAATACAATTATAAATAATTTTTATTGTCCCACTGTACACAACATATTCATAATTGTGTCTATAATTCTGTTGTTGTTTTTTCTTAATTTTTTGTCAGGAAGTTTAGCCATGTTGCCATAAACTAAAAAAAGCCCAGCCACGAAACAAAACCGAACTGGAACGGAAGTAAATATTTTCCCTCTATTTTTACTTCCTTCACCGAACCGTACACAAACAACACTGCCATCATAGCCAACCAACTGCGAACAAAGTGCCATAATTTACAGACGGTTGAAGGAAAATTAAATAAAAAATATATATTTCTTTTCTAAACAATAAAAAACGACAAATCAAAACGAAATAGAAACTTTTTAAAAATAACAAAAAAGAAGAGACAAACAAGAAAGACGTCCCCAACTAAGAAAAAATTTTAAATATTCAACACGAAAATTTATGTAACAGCCGAAGCAAAAAAAATGCAGAGCCAGAACGAAAAAAGGAAGAAATTTGCCAGAAAATTGTAATTTTGTCGTGATTTAAATTAAAAATTAACAACAAAAATAACGACAACAACAACAAAAAAATACAATAGTTGTTGGAATCGTTGGCAAGGATTTTCACCACACTGTTTAACTGCCTCTCTCTCCTTCTCTCTCTTTGGTTTGTTCCTGTTTTGAAAACTTTTTTGTCAACTTCCCCAAACATATTGTCTAGTCTTGTCTTCTATTGTGTGACAGCAATACGAACAAGAACAGCTACTGTTCAGTGTAATTGCGGAAATTGTCTATAAATTGTTGATGATTGCAAATTACTTTTGTGTGCGACTGTATTTGCTATCGTTGTGTCTTCTTTCCCTATTGTAATCCAAGGAACATTTTAACTGAAATCTGTAAAACAGTCAGACACATACAAACGCTACTACGTGAGAAGCTTATGCAACAGTTAACAAGCCAATGCTGGATGTGTGTGTGGCATAAACCAAAGGCAATCTATTGGTTGTGGCCCAGTTAATGTTAAAGGACTGATATTTTTTTACGAATCGCGTTTTCAACAGGCCAATATTTTTTGGCAACATTTGCTGCTGTTTAATAATTTGGAAATATACCCAACAAACAACAACTTGTTACTGTATCCACACATTTCCAACAACATATTAAACAAGGGTAAGTAAAATATTTTTGTTTATTTTTTCGCCCCAAATTAAATTTGTTTTTGTTTATTTCTGAAAAAAAAAAAAAAATGGAGCAACAAAACTACAGTATTTGTTACTTATTTGCCTTTAAATTTGATTCAAAATTAATGACATTTAAATATCCCGTATAATTGTCGTTTAAAATAGAACGTTCTCCAGAATTGGCTTACTTTACTTGCCTTTGACGCTGAATACACAGATAGAATTCGTTTAGTCGACAGATTTACCGCTTGTTTTTTCTATTTTAAAGCATTATCTTTTAGTTAGGTATTCTTAGGTTTCTCTCTTCTCGACGTGCTTATCGCAAACGTTAGGCTGGATGTCTTTTAGTAACGTTGGGTATGTCTGTCCTCTACCATATTTACCATGCTAAATATTTTTCCTTCGAAAACCCATAAATATTATTCATTCGTTGATTTTAGACACTAAGGCCCCCGTTTGAATGACGCGCTATTTAAATGATGGCCAATGCCAATATCTCTTGGTTACTGTTGCCATTGTTTGAAATTATTACAGTTCCCAGAGATATTCAATTTGTGACGATCTCAATAGATATGGGCTCATGGTGACAATGGAATCTTATTCGATGTGCTTTTAGGTTAAGGGCATCAACTTCGTTTTTTTCCATTTGCCATCAGACTGACAGGTCTATGTATTACGGATCGAACTTGAGTTGTTAAAAAAATACCGTCTTGTAGCTGGAATTTTGAAATATTTAATATTTGTTGCCATCTGGACACCGCAAAAACTGACAACTGAACAGTGGTTTTCACACATAATTGCTCAATAAATCTAGTAATTTTGTGTTAAAAAACTTGTGTGTGATTCAAAACTCTATCGACATCACCAGTATTATATATCCATTTATTTATTAAACAAAGCATTGCACATTTCTGAATGAATAGGTAAAGTAGAGAAGCCGTGGCAGACGATGTTATATTCCGCACTTAATGGCATGAACACATCGTTGAAGCGAATAAAAAATTTGAATAAATCTCGCATACAATTTGGTTTATTTAATTTTTTTATTTAGAAGAATTCATTACACGATATATTCTTAAAAATACATTTTGAAGTTTTGTTTCCTTATTTTAACTAAAAAACATTTTGCGGCAGATTTGAATATTTCAATTAGCGGCATAATGTACTTCAATATTTGTTCATACTCATATTTTTTTATATTCGTATTTTCCATTAAAACCAATATTTGGCGGCACATCGTTTATTTTGTACTACTTCGGTATATTGCTTTTAGACTTTTTTGATTGCATATTTAATATTTATTTTTAATTTATTAAAATCTTTTTTATTGTTTCCAATAAATATAGTAGGCCAACTTTGATATTTTCAGTAATTTTTTCTTAATAGCATTTTTAAGCATATTTTAATTCTTATAAATGCATGAGAGTTTATTGTCTTTAAAATAATGGCTTAAGTACGCATAATTAAATTTTAATGGCACATTCCAAGCATATTTGAGAGGACTTTTACATATTTTTCATTTAATAGTCATTTATTTTTATAATTTTTTATGTTTCATGCATATTTCTGCAAATTTAATTTTTAAGAGTGTTAGGTGGTAAGTAACAATTTTTTCATATTTTTATCACACTCTTGCAATTCTTAGTTACTTATTTAAGCATACTATATTTGAGAGAATATTTTAATTCTCTTTTAACATTCTAAGAATTTTGGTTATCATTTTTAATAACCTATTAGTTTGCTTTGTAAGCATATTTTAATAGATTTTGTTTTGCAAATGTTATTTCTATATTTTTGTCTGTATATTGCATTATTTTTAATAACATTTAAAAAAATATTTTATTATACTTTTAAATTTTTACATTTTTTTTTATTTGTTCTGGTTTATAATCAATTATTTAAGATTTTGTTAGCATCTTTTAATATACATACACCTATCCCCCGATTTACACTGAGGATAGGTTCCTTAGAAAACCGTGTAAATCGAAAACAAACTAAAATAGGCATAACTCAGTCATTTATTTCAACGTAAAATAAAAGTAAATACATAGCACATATGTATGGGCAATTTCGTGTCAAGTGACCCAATTTTTAAAATCGATGTCTTCCGATTTGGATGAAATTTGCACCAAGGTTAGTACTATTGGATAGTTGGCCAGACATAAATTTTCAGCTCTTCAGTCCAGAACTGCCGGAGAGGGGGTCAAAGTTGGACATTTTGGTCATATAGGATTTTTTTAAAATGTGTGTAACTTTTCAAAAGCAAAAATTTTCCAAAGGATATTAGATAGCTATTTCTTCAATCTTTCCAAAAACAATTTTTTTAATTTTTTAAACATTTTTTTTATTTTTTTTTTTAAATTTTTTTCAATATAGGCCCTTTTTTTTTTTTGCTTAAAAGAAAGCTTATAAAATTTCCTTTAAGGCCTTCATAATCGCTTAATGGGAAGCGAGTGGGATATCTGTCAAAAAAATTATTTTTTAACTCAAGAATAAGATTTTTCAATATTTGGCACATGTACCATTTTCATTTTCCCCCATTTTTTTTTTCCAAATGAAGTTTTTTTATTTTTCCTCAAAAGAAAACTTAAACCATTTCCTTTAAGATCTTTGTGGGCACTTAGTAGCAAGAGGCATATCTATAAAAAAAAAATATTTTAACTCAAAACCAAAGTTTTTAAATTTTACCATATGCACTATATTTTTTTTAAAGGATATTTTTTTTTTGCTCAAAGAAAGCTTAGTTCTTTTCCTTTAAGAGCTTTGTGGTCACTTAATGGGATGCGAGTGGAAAAACTTATTTACCCATATTGAAAAAAATTAAAAAAAAAAAAAAATTTTTAAAAAATTAAAAAAATTATTTTTTGGAAAGATTGAAGAAATAGCTATCTAATATCCTTTGGAAAATTTTTGCTAGTAGCTATCTATTCATTAAAATACAAATATATAAAAGTGTACTGCTGCATATGGATATGTTATTCATTTTACATACAGAAACCAGAAATGTAAATATTTAAAAAATTTTACCAATAATTTAATTATGTACTGTTATCACTGTCATAGGATATATAGGATATGTATAATCTTTTCTTCCTGATTGGTATGATGTCACTTTCATCACTCGATAATACTTTATGCGATTCTGTTGCGGTGTTAGATGCATTAGGAACGATTTTATATTGGCGGGACTTCGTAATGAAATCCGTAATTAACATTTGCCTTTGGTTTTTGTTTAAATCCTTATAGACCTCCTCATATTGAGCTAAGCATTTATTAATATCTCGCCCCGTGTAAACGCGAAATCGTGTAACAAAAGTACCGTGTAAATCGGGAGATAGGTGTACTTTATATTTAAAAAGATCTTTTTGACCTTTCCAAATTATTTCACGGTTTCTTTTTTAATATTATTTATTTAATTTTTTTTTTCATAATATTTAGCCAGATTTATACTTCAGATTTATTTAATTAATTTTTTATAGCTTATAATTTCATATTTTATCTTTCAGACTGTAGTGTTACCTTCAAACACTTTAATATTTAAAATGAATAATTTCAAATTATTTTATTTTCAATGGCATATCTTTGTATATATTCTTTTTAAGAGAATATTTTCATTAATTGTTTATTTTTTTAAATCATTTATTATTTTTTAAGGTTAACAACATATATCAGCATATTTAACATTCAAAAGCATATTTAAAATCATATTTTTTAGTGTTAAATTTGAAGTTAGTTTTAGTTCTTTGTTTAGCATATGTTACGTTTTAAGATGTCCGCCTATATTTCGCGTGTTTTCTTGTCTTTTTAATTTACTTCGTTAATTCTTCTACAACTTCTAGTAGCATAATTCGTTTTAGGCACAATATTAATAATCTTTTAAATATTTCTGTTAAGTTCATTAGGAATGTAATTTCATATTTTTTTTTTGATTGAACATGTAAGATCGTACATGTAAGATCGCCCATTCCTGCAGCGTTTGCAAGCACATGTGGCGAAGATAAATGTGTGCAAGAGAACTAAACGAAAATGTTTTAAAAGTTACTGATAAAGCCTTAGGAAACAAAACAAAAAAAAACTGAACTGCGAAACCAAAAATCAAAAAGATTTGACCATTACAACAGGACAAGTTACGAAACGTACAAACAAACTTCAAACAGCAAAACAAGAAACAACAAAATTAAATGCAACAAACTTCTTGTCAAACTACGTTTTGCTGCTTTTTTTTTGCTTCGTTCTTTGGCTTGATGATGCAACAATTGATGATGACCATGTTGATTGCAACAAACAAACGACATCCGAATACTACAGCAGAGAAAATGAAAAAAAAAAGAGAAACGAAATGGACAACGAATGGTGGAGTCTGGATGGACAATACCAAGGAAACGTTTGCGTACAACGACATTTTATACAGACAAACAAAACAAAGGAATTCGCTATTCATGCATCCATTTGCCGCTTTGTACGAGACGTCATTTAAGTTCACAATTTCAAACACAATTTTACGTCCACCAAAACTGCTTGCACACAGCCATAGTTATGAGGAATGCGTGTTATGGACATGGTTTCATGTTTGCTTGAAAGTAAATCTTTGAAAAATTTGAACCTCGCCAAAAATGGTGCAGTAGCACAAAGGTGGAAAGTCAACCAAGCAATATGTCCAGCCAACTAACCAGTCAGACATTCAGTCAGTCAGGCAGGCTGTCATGTAGCATTTGCAGCATCATTGCGTTGAAATTCGCACAAGCAAGCGTAAAAATTGAATCAACAATTTCTTGATGTGTTTTTTCCTGTGTATTATGTATTACATTTAATTTCATTACATTTATTAAATACTAACAGACAGACGTACAGGCAAACAAACTAATAGACAGACAGACAGGGATATAAACATTTGTGGATAGAATGAAAATTGTAAAATTTGTATTTCAATTAAGATGCACAACGCAAACGTCATCATAGGAAGGGATGGTGAGTTCACCTCTTAGGAAAGAGTATAACTAACAAATGGCAACCATATTATTCTAGAACTTGCTATATTTTATGGTTAAATAAACTTGAAACACAGCAAATGAAATAATGTTTAAACCGATTTAGTTAGAAGATTCAAGACTTATTCAACGAACAGGATGCAATGCATTGGAGTCCATAAGGGATTAGAAGTGAATCATTGTTAAGACAGTAGCGCACAGATTTATGTGCTAAAACAACCGTTCTATAGGGTTCTTAACTTAGCTAGTCTTCCAAATAAGTTTGGAAATTTTTTTGTTCCCTTTAAGACACACCTTCTCCTTTTTTGTCTTCATACATAAATCTTTTCCAGCTATTTTCCAGTATTAGGCGTTTAGTCAACTGTAGCATGTTTTAGAGTGATAGGGTTTTCATATGTCGTTGCCAGAGAATATGTATAGGGTTGTTGTATTTTGTGTATTTTATCATTAACCCATTCTGTTTCTCAAGAAGTGCTCTTATTGACCATGCTCTGACATTCCTTGTCGATGTAAATTTCGATTCAGGAGTCGGGAGTCTTTCCGGGAGTCTTTTAAAATTCTAATATCAATTGCTCGAGCACTTTAATTTACGCCATTTCGGTTGCGTGATTAGTCGCCATTGATGGACCCAATCACGACTTCATTCAATATCTGAAATAATTATGATCGGTTCTTACAACTTTTAAAAGAATTTGAGGGTCTGATCAACTTCTATTGGCAGTCGTAAATTTGCAGAATTATGTTTACAGCATCCAAAGGTAGGTTCTATTACTTTCCCTTGGACTTATACCAAGAAGTGCCCGAAATCAGAGACTCGAAATTTAAAATAAAATTTTTCGGTTGCAAGTTCCCTATTAAAAAAAACTTAAATGAATGGGGCTAAGAGTTACAATTGACTGTAGAAGAGCTCCCATTGAATTTTGGATTCAGAATTGCCTGCGTTACACCAACAGAACCCTGTCAGTCATTTAAGAGAGCATACTTGTTCCACACAATATGTACTCCTATATGCATCATGTGGATAAAACGGTACTTGTTAAGTACATATCCTCATAACTATACATGAGTAATTAAAAAAAAAAAAAACAGAAAAAATAACAACAAAATCATGTTGATTCTTTATTTAACTGGATTCGTTCGCTTCGGTTTGTTTGTTTGTTTTCTTTTTCCATTCTGTTGTTGTTGATGACAAACTGGACGCGCGTTAAAGCTTTACAATGCCAGTCAGTTAGTAACCGAATGCTAGTATGCAAAGTAATAAAAAACAGAGTTAAAGATCTTACTCCTTCCTACTCTTCTCTCTGGCAACAGTTGCAACACAGACTGGAAAATAAAATGAGTGACGGAAGGATTTCAAAAAAGAAACGATGAAAGAAAAAATAAATAAATAAAAAAACTGAGTAACTGGCATGCCAAATGTTGCATATATTTATACAACTGAATGCCTTCTCATTTAACTGTACAATGCAACATGATGATGCATCACCATTCAATTTTCCATCCAGCTAACCAGCCATCCTTCAAGTATCATAGAAATTTCGGTAGTTGTTTGGACGCTGGTTATTTCTTTTCAATGTTGTTTATTTAAAGGATTTTTTGTTATTGTTGTTGTTATTGCTGCTATTATTATTGCTACAACAACGTGGTTGCATCCAACATTCTTAAACGTTTTTGGCATGCACATTAAATATTTGAATAGTCGTCAGCATTCTCTCTCTCTCTCTATAGAATGAAATGTCTTTTGGTTTGGACCGTTTTTGAATGCGTTGCCAATAATGGCATTCCAACTGCAACTTTTGCATAAACAATCCTTGCATTGCTAACGATTGACAGGCTCGATTTTGATTGTGTGTCATGTAATGCAAAAGAAATTAAAGGATGTAGTATTGGGAGGAAGCGACCGAAGGTTTAAACTATTCCATTAAATAACTTTTATTTTTGTTTCGCCTCCATTTGAGAGGAGCCATTTGTATTGGCAATCATAACTTTATAGTTCTGAACTTTGTTTTGCTCTTTCATTCACAGTTGGAAGGTTCCAATTTACATTTTTTAAACGTAATTTTTTAATTTGCTGTTGTTGTTCATTACCTGCCGAGTGAAATATTTCAATTTATGTGTCTTACCGACTGTAGTTCTAGAAATCATAGGCCGCGAAGCAATCAAAGCGCGTGGCAAAGGTTCACCAACCTCAAATTTCTCTGATTTAAATGATTCCGAAGATTCATGCTTCCGAAGAATTTGTTGACAATACACTAATGTTTGTGTTAAAATTTTATTGACATGAAGGCTTAGATTGTCGATCTAAATCGCATGCTGGAGTTTAGTCTGACTTGTATTTCAGAGGAATGGGCAATAGTCGAGGCCTATTTGAATTCTGAGAGAGTAATATATACGATGCCAAATGCCGAAGAAATAAAACTAAACTAGGAAATATTATCGCTTTGTTTCTTTGGATATTAAAAAACTTAATTAATTCAGCAATGTGTGGCGGGGCCTACAATTTAATGCCGCTCACGAACTAACGTTCATATTTGCGAATTTGTTGACAATACACTAATGTTTGTATCAAAATTTTATTGGCATAAAGGCTTAGTTTGTCGATCTAAATGGAATACTGATAGTGTACCTATTGTTGCCTTTTTTGAACGCTCTTTCATAGTCAAGTGACAACAAATTTAAGTATTTTAATCAATTAAATACGAACTTCTGAAGTCCATTTGTCTAACATTAACAACTCATCCTGGCATCGGAATATATCCGAACAATATATTGAAATAGTCAGCAATTATTTATTACCTTTTGGCGTATCGGAAAATTATAGTGCGTTAGCCTCAAGTATCTGTTCTAAATTCGTAATATTCCGAATGGCATATTCCGTGTTGAATTTTTATGGCCGCAAGCATGATTCTTGGAATATGTTCATCGCATCTGTAATGGTAAAAAGACATCGTACAGAAGTCGTTGTTGTCTAATAGGTAATGAGTTGGTTTATTAGGTGATAGCCCGTGGTTCAAATCCTAGATCAGACATCTTGAACAAACCGAAATGTTGAAAAAAATTTCTCCGGCGACTTACTTTCGACAGTCTTTTGGCAAAAACTCTGAGAGTAAATAAAATTGCCATGAAAAGTTTCTTAATAATCCGTCGTTCGGGAGCGGCATTAAATTGTAGGCCCCGCCACTCATTGATGAAATTAACACATACAACGTAGATGATGTGAGAAGCCAGCCCGTAATCGTAAGAGAAAAAATTTTCTTGTTAAGTCTTATGCTAGCTCTAGACCTTTCTGAGTTGTTGATTGTTAGTAATATCCTCTATCAGGGGTTAGGGATATTCCTAGGCAGAGAGTTTAAGAGATTCAAGGCTCTTAATTCTTTAAATTTGATAACCATGATGTGAATTTGTTGTTCTTCTTAGTTAGAACCTGCATTGCTTGTGTTTAAAGTTGACTACTTCAGTCACTATACCAGAGAGGCTGACAATTTCTCGAATAAAACAAAGGAGAACTATGCAAGTAACTTATAAGCAATCATGTACGGTAATAGCCGTGAGTAATACGATATAAATGCGATATGTTGAAGTAACTGAAGTACAGCTCACTAGTATCTGCTCCGTTCCAACAACAGAGATTCACAACTTCTGGGAATTGTACATGCCTTTGTACATCTTTCCAATAACTTTCGTGGAACTGGCTGAGCTGTTAAGCAAAACAGTTTCTCAACAGGTCCGCTTATGTCGCTACTTTACGGCTTTCTTCTGCTGTATGCAGTATTTTCTGAACTTCTGAAATAATCTCGCGACCCTTACAGTGACAATAATGTCACTCCAAGTACATGTTTGCTAATCGGTAATTAATTTGTATTTCATATTTCGCCAATCTGAAGGGTTGTACTTACCAATTAAGTAAGCAATTTGCTGCTTTATACAATTCAAACAACCCTCGTTATGAAAAATTCTTTCTAAAGTACCATGTCATTAATAAAATCGTTAAGTTTTTAATTAAAAAAGAAATGAAAAACAGAAAAGAAGTCATATTGATCCAAGAGTGTTCATTTCCTAATTTTGCTAATATCTGTCTCACTGTCGTCTTGGCAGCATATTCTGTACAAATGAGATTTCCTTAACTGCAAACAACTTCATGATGAGAATATCATCATCTGGGTTAACATCACTGGTATGAGCAACAGCAATTCCAACAGCACTAGTCTTAGCAGCAGTAGTAGTAGGAGAAGTGCCAGACGCTGTAGTTGCTGTAAACGTTTCTATAAGGCATCATAATTATTTGATTTACAAAATTGAAAATCTTTTTTCTTTGCACATGTTTGTAGTTGAAATCGTTTTTAATTTGTTGTTTGTCTTCAATAGCTATAGTAACAATAATAACAACAACAGCAACAGCAGCAGCAATAATAACTAAGTGAACCCATTATTCACAGTTGAAATTAATAAGAAAGTGGAAAAATATTCAAAAGGAAACAACAACAAAAACAATTTGAAGTCAATTTTAAAGTGGAACGTTAATGACAAGACAGAAGCAGTTCATGTGGAAGCAATTGTTCGTAATAGGGATGCCATTAAATTATAAAAAAACTATTTTATTGCCACTCTGTTCTCCTATATTCAAGTGTGCTAGTTTTCAACTTTCCACACTATACTCGCCTTTTCTTTCCTAACAACTTTTCTACTAAATTTAACAGAAAGAACAATAGCCAAAAAAAAAGATAACTAGTATGTTTATTACTATCCCTTTCCTTATAAAACGAAGAGCAGTAGATCGTCTATCTTCTTATTATTTCTTTTGCTTTTCCAACTACGAAGGTGATTTTCTTGCTGCAGTAGGTTCTAGAATCATATGGTTGTCATCATGAATGATGTGAAGAAGAGAAGAATTATTCTCATTTCTAGCTCTAGAGGTGGCATTATTTGTCCTTCCTATGATGTTGGTATTATCCTCTATTAGGAGTTTGGGATCTTCCTGGATAGACCTGTCAATTTTTTAAATTTGAAAACCATGATGTGAATTTGCTTGTCTTCTCCTAAATTTATAACCTGGATTGTTCGTTTTTCAGTTTGATTTATTTAGTCACCCAGGGATACCTACCGGCTGGCGATTTTCCAAAAAAAAAAAACGAAAAGGAACTATGCAAGTAACTAATGGGCAATCATGTACAGTCACAACCACTGGAAGTGCGATAGAAATGCAGCACAACTTTGAAGTAACTGAAGTAGAGATCACTAGCATCTGCTTTGGAATTAGAAATAAGAAAGGTACACGACCTGCAGGTATGACATTAAAAACCCGGACAATTGCACTAAAGACGCGACTTATTGCATTCGTTCATCGTTCCTACAACTGTTTGAAAGCGATTGTATTCTTTAACAAATGGAAAGAGCAGAAACTTACCTTTAACAATCCATTTTATTGGGCGAAAAACTTTTGAACTTGTCATTGGTCAGTATTTCTCCTACAATCACTTTTATTCCGCAAGCTTGAGACCAACCTTGACATCTACCTAATATTCTTCAATCGTAAACCTAGAGTAAAACTACAGAAACTACTGTCAAAATGACGTCTGAGTTATCCAGAATTATCAAGAACGACAGCATTTTTACAGTTCAGAGTGCTAATGCCACACTATATCTTTCAATTTAAGAAACCATACTGGTTGTAGACATTAGTGACTAATGTTGTGACCAGTATTAATTTCAGCGTCATCTGGCGTCCTTTCCAAAACTTTGTTGATTACGTCATACTGTTTTCTAGTTTTGCAATTGCCAAATGGGGAGGGGAAACTTTATATATTTTTATTTACCACAATATGATGCAACAGTGTATATTTCTCATGAGGGAAGACTCAGCATTACTCTGTGCTGTACTGTTGTGTAGAGTTACTAAAATAATGCTGCTCGAAGATCTGTTGTGTGCTCTCAACTTAATAGAGCTGTAAAATATTCTCTCCCATAATCCTGCTACCATTACAAACTTTGGCAAAGATAATACCCTACCTAGAACTTGAGAAGCATTCAAGCGTTTCCTTCTGAAAAGCATAAAATCCGCATAGGTTCCAAGTTTTCGTTCGACATCAATAAATCCACATATTGACCTGGAAATAATTCCAAAAGTCTACCAAACAGCCTATTTCTATGATACAAGACTCAATGCTCTTTCCACTATGATTATTCAGCAAAAGTTTAGAATGTCATAAAACCGTATGGTTTCAGAAAACTCCTCTTTCCAATCCACGAAATGATACTGGCTACACCCCGCGAGTTCATCTGCTTACTCTTTGCCCACATGACTTGGGATCCAACAAAAAGTTACCGTATTTTCTCACTGTACCACATTCTCATTTTAAATAAATTTTTTGCAATATAGCAACTCTGTTTTGATATTTTCTTTTACATTTTTCATACTGAATCGCATTCATTATGGAATTGTTTCTCATTATCTTCCCTTTGTGCAGTGCACTCACTGTGTATCGAGTTGTAAGTGCTTGATTTGCATTTAACCCGGGAATTATGCTTTTCGTTTGCAAATTAATTTCTCAATATTTTTCCTTTTTTTCTTTGCTACTACTTTTTTTTTTTCTTATTTTACGTTGTTGTTGTTTTCTCAACTGTTTCAATGATGTCTTAATTTTTTCGGTTTTTATTTTCTGAATGCATTTCTGTTGCTTATTTAACTACGCGGAGGGGTGGAATGAGGGAGTTGTTGAGATGCAAGGAAAGGAAAAAAAATCATAATGATTAAAATGTTTTTGTATTTCCGCCTGAAAAGTCTTTCAATTTTCATTCGCATACCGTTTTTTGATTAATTTTATCGTGATTTAAAATTAATCATCGTTAACAGCTTGATGATTGGATCAACAAATTGTTGCATTAAAAGATTTGGAGTTGTGCCTGATGATTGTGGGATATATAAATATATTTGAACAATTCGATTTGCGTACCCTACTCTGCCCTCTTTTCATCCAATACAATGCACTTCATCACTAGAAACCATCCCCGAAATTACAACTGTACATTCCGCGGTACTGATTTGTGATATTAATACTAATCGTAGTGAACCTCCTCTTTGTTTTTCTATTACTCCCCCTTTTTCTTTTCTCTTTCTTAGAGCTTTGCTGACTTGTTCTGTTGGTCACACCTTTTCCTAAACTACTCGTACTGACATTCTCTGTCTGCGTTTCGGTTCTTTAAGGAGAGCGGTAACACGACTGTAGCATTTTTATTTGCCAGAAAATGTTGGTTCAAACTCCAGCTCAGATATTTCGAACAAAATGAAACGTAAAAAAAAAAAATATTTCTTTCGGTCAATTCCTCTCAGCATTCTTCTGGTAAAAACTCTGAGAGTAACTAAAATTGCCCAGAAAACTTTCTCAAATATGCCGTTCGGAGTCGACTGCCTCTCATGGATTAAATTAGCACATACAACAACAGGTGTAGCATTAGAATCTGGGTTGTAATCCTGACTAAGGGATTGTAATGACTAATTAAGTAAGTGTGATATTAAATTCTCTTCTTTTTGTTGACCCTATCTTATCGTCCCAAAAACATGATCATCATCTAATGGTGTTTCATCTTGGCTTGAGTCATAGCTTGATCCATTATTCCATTCTACCCTATTTTTGCTTTCTTGACTCCGATTTCGAATCTCCATTATTTTTTAAACTTCCTACTGTCTCGTTCGCGTCCTTTCTCGCCTAATGTTGTATTTCGGCATTGATTTTTATAGTCTACTACACAGAAAGAAAAACGGCGTGCTAAAATCAACTTTTCTATTCTCAATTTAAGCCAAAAAAACGTGCTTGAAAAATTAAGCCCGTTTTGGCTATTGTTTGCTTAAAACAAGCAAAAAACGGGATTGATTTAAAAAACTAAACCTTATATTACTAAAATCAACACTAAAAAGCTTAAATCTATTTAAAAAAGTGTTATTTTGAGTTATTTGTTATTTGAGTTATGGAATTGTGGGTTTTTAATTTCAAAAGTAAAAATTTTTATAATTCTCATTTAGTTAATGTGTATTTATACAATATATATCCAACAAAATGTCGTATTTTTCGCAAGTTGCATTCCTTTGGTAGATGACTTGGATTATTCTGGTTGATGACTTGGATTATTCCGGTCGATGACTTGCATTTTTTTCAAATCAATCGATTTTGGGATTAAATCAAGTACGAGTTCGAGCTTAAATCAAGTTCAAAATTCTTGAAACAAGCTCGTTTTTGGATAAATTTAGGTTTAAATCAAGTACAATTTAGGACTTAAATCAAGTTCTTTGTGCTCGAATAATGTACGATTTGCCTCAATTCGATCCCATTTATAAGTACGAAATCTAGCTTAAATAAACTTTATAATTCTTGAAACAAGTGCGCTTAAGGATTACTTCAACTTCTGACTCTCTTGAATCAAGTACGGATTCGATCTTAAATCAAGAAAAAATATGCTTAAACCAAATACATGATGAGATCACTTTGATCCCAAAAAGGCTTAAATCGCGCTAAAATCAACACTTTTGTACTTGGCTGATTTGGGCTTGATTCAACTCTTTTGTACTTGACATATTATTACCATATTATTGTGACCGATATGGATTGATTCAAGCCCGGATGGCTTGATTCTTTTTTTGAGTGTAGGTGTTGTGCATTTATGAGTTTCAAAATATCCTCTCCTTTCTACAGCTCCAACAGTTTTTTTTTTGCTACTTTGTGGAGCACAGTCACTGTATACGTCGCATATTCGGTAGAACTTTTTCATGTAAAATTTTTTATCCAAAATATTTTTTCTTTGACAAGCAAATACAGTGGTTTGTATAATTCTGGTAATTTTTTAAAATTAATTATGAATCCAATTGCTTCAGATTCTGTCTTCAATGCTATTTGCAATTCTAATCCGGTCGTTCAGACCGGTGCATCTTCAAAGTTATACTTCCGATTTGGATATTCTGTATTTGTCATCTATTTTCATTCGCAGGCGATTTTATGTATTTGGCTTTGCCTAACTGCTTTAACGACTTCTCAATATTATTATCATGGATATTCCTTGCTTCCGTTACCTCAAATGTGGTCATTGAATGTGAAATTGAAATTTTAATCAATAACAAACTTCTTAAGTCCATTTGTATAACGTTTCTTTATTAAATTTTAAAATATTTGCTTAAATCTTACTGGAACAACTCACTTACAATATGGGGCTGTAATCTATTTTTTGTCTCATGTGGTGCCTATGAATTAATTCCACAAGATTAATGGATTTGATTTATTTTTAACAAATTTATGAGTTCGTTTTTATTTTGTTATTCTAGATTTGTAAATCAATTTATTGTTGCTTTTTTATAAAAAGAAAAAAACATTAAAAATTAAACCTGTTCGACTATTAATTTTTCTGTTCTTATTTTGCTGTTGTTTTAGTTAATAAATTCAATTTTGTTGCATGAATTCACATTCATTCGAGTAGACACTATTTTCGATGGCCGCAATTTCTTGGTTCATGGTACTCGATCGTAATTTATATTTCCTACTACTATTTTTTACATTGCTGTAGCAAATGGCAATAAGAAAAACGATACGAAAAAGGAAAACAAACAAACAAATCGGGATGTTCCATCATAAATTGTGCCAGTACCTCTTTTTGTTTCCCATTTAACTTATTTGTATTTGTTCTGGAAGCGTTTTTTTCATTATTTATTTGTTTGTCCATTCTTTTTGTACTTATTACTGGGCTTTCTTGACCTTGATTGAACAAATTTTGAGAAAATGTTCGTGTTCACACGAGTGAACAAATTAACTCAACCCTAATCCTGCCTTCCAATATCCCTTACACACATAATGACAATAATATTCGCCATACACATCAACATTCATCATACACATCACATTCACAACATTCACATACAGAAACATCACCAACATAATGGTTGAAACATCATTTTCAGCGTTGTCAACTCAGTGCTTTTAGCACTGTTTTTAGTGCTTTTTAAAACTTTCGACGCGGAAAATTTTCGAGTTTGTGCCTAGTGCTTTTTTAGTGCTTTTCTTTTCATGTCAGTGACACCAAAGTGACACCAAATCAAAAATTAAAAAAAAAAAAATAAAAAAAATAATTTGTCAAGTGTAGATTATTTAACGTTTCAAAAAGGTATTACTTTGAAATGCAACTCTTTATCAGTTACATATTGTACCTCAATGTTTTGTTTCAAATACATTATATATTTGTTATATTATTTTTTTAATTTGTTTTTTATTTTTGTTTAATTTTGTTTTACTTTATTATTTATTTTAATTTTTGTTACTTGTTTTATTAGAGTTTAATCTCATTGTTTTGTTTGAAATACATTATATTTGCAACCACATAAAAAACTTGTTAAAACTAAAAAAGGTTTTTAAAACTAATAAAAGAAATAAAAAATAATTTGTTTTAAAAAATAAATTAATACAAAGTATTAACTCAAATAATATTATATACTTTTTAAAAAATCATATTATAAATAAACAAAAACTCTTTTCCTTATTATTGCTGGATTTTTTTTACTGATTATATAAAATGGTGATAAAATTAAAATAAATATTATAATGTTTTAGTGCTTTTTTGTCAAAATTAGGCGTTTTTTTAACGAGTTTGGTGCTTTTTGAAAATTTATAGTTGACAACGCTGATCATTTTCGTTTACATCGATCAGTTGACTATCGATCCTTGAACAGCGTTAAACATAAAAACAAACCCTGCGCGAGTTGACTGATCTCCGAGCAAACAACAACCCAATAAACTCTGTGCATGTGAACTAATTTATATTTAAATAATCTAAAATTCTTGAGTTTTCAATAAATAATAATAATAAAACTTTAATTTTGTGACAAATTATAAAACAAAACATAATACAAATTGTGAATTAATATATAAATAATCAAATTGTGAACACAACATATATTCTAAAACAAACACATATGCAAATAAGTTTTATAACGTTTTAGAAATATATACACATAAAACATTAACGAACACTTATCGTTTACATACATACATTCATTATTTACATTTATATAAATAATATAAAAGGTTTGTGCACATACATACACCCTACCCCCTCTTATCCTCATACTAACCCTTTAACCCGTATATTCATGGTCCTTCGAGCCGGAAAATACTTACATTCTTACTTATTTAATATTTTACTTCGCTGTTTTCAATTATTTCTTTTGTTTTGCGCCAAAAAGCTACTGTTTGTTTGTTTTCGATGACCGGTTACAAATCGAGTACAACTACGAGTAGATACTAGGGATGCCACACGGGATTGATTTTTAAAAATCCCGGGATTCGGGATTTCGTTATCCCGATCCCGGGATATTTCGGGATAATTCGGGATCCAAAAATCCCGAAAAATCGCGGAATTTCGCGATTTTCTCTTAATAATAAAAATGAAAAAAAATATATTTTATTAACAATTTCATTTATATTCCAATTATATTAGAATTATATGTCTATAAAAATAAAATATAAAAAAAAAACAAAACAAAAAGTAACAAAAAAGCGTAATGGTGTTTTCTTTTCTACAAAGAAAATGTCACCCTCTTATAAGGTGCATTAAAAAAATTTTTACCAACCCTGTTGTAATGTCATTTTTTATTTGAGAAGAACATAACACAAATATTAAAAAAGGGTATGCCCTGTGTTTACCACTTATTAAGAAAATGAATGAGGAAATGCCAATTTGTTCAAAGGTGTTGCCAGATTGCTAATTTTTCGACTTCATTTTTTGCAGGCTTTTTTTATAACAAAAAAAAAAAATATTTTAACACTGTTCTAACATTGAAAGCAATTTTTTATACTGCTGACCATGTAGCTTTAATAATGTAATATTTCCTTAAGATTACTCCACAAAACAATGAAAAAATTAACTTCAAATTGGATAAAAATACCAGGCGACTTTTTTTAAATTTCATCTGGTAGCCCTATAAATAAACAAAAGTCAACTGCTTTACAGGGCATTAGCAGCACTCTCGATTTATACAGGGCATAAAATGCAATGCCCTCCACCATTGGCAAGTGCGAATTATTTATAATAAAACATACCACCCTTTTAGAGGGCGAAACATTTTTAAGAAACAAACGCAAAATTGCATTTTGCGTTAATAAAATGCACATTTTTTGGTAGAAAAGAAAACACCATAAGTTATACGTATTTTATACATTTTTATTTTTTACATTTTTTATACTTTTTTATGGCATAAAGAATATATGTAAATATTCGGTTCTTTTGCCACTAAAAGCAGTTGAAGTCTTCAGATCGACTGTTTTAAGGTACAAGTCTTTGAGTATTGATACTTAAGGCTACAATTAAATTAAGTTTTTTTTTTAATGAGTAAAATATGCTTAAATATGCGAAAAATGCAAATAGCTAAGGAGTTAATAAACATCAATCACATGAAAGGTTGGTTAACTTAATTATGGCTGTCTAATAAAAAAAAAAAAAAAAAAAACCAATATTATGTGCCACTTAAATGAGGTCCAAGAAATTTGATTATCATCATCGCCTTTCATAACATGTTCAATTAGTATTAGGTTACTCCTGAGCTGACATTTTGAAATTCCTGTAGGATTTTCGACCACCTATGTATCCAAAAGTCATCCTTAATATCTTATTTCTTCAAGTGTGAATACATAAGAAAAGTAGAAGGAGTATAGAAAAATTGTTTACATGTATCTTGGGTATCCAAAAAAAAGCAATTTTTTTTTTTTTTTTCTCCTATAACTTTGGGCCTGATAACATTCCTAGTAGCATTTTAATTAATTGCGCCGACGCCATAGCTGTTCCACTATCATACTTATTTAACAAATCGATTAAATGTGGTTATTTTCCTAACGTTTGGAAGGATTCATTCATTATTCCGTTGTTCAAATCAGGAAATAAATCCGATGTTACAAATTATCGTGGTATTGCAAAACTGAGCATAATTCCAAAATTATTTGAAAAAATGATTACGGATGATTTATGTTATCAAATTTCTACCTTACTATCTCCTTATCAGCACGGTTTCAGAAAGAAGTGTTCTACAACAACAAACCTGCTTCATCTTTCAACAGTTGTTTATCGAGGATTTTTTCATCAACAACAAACAGACGTTATCTACACGGATTTCAGCAAGGCTTTTGATAAAGTCAATCATGTACTTTTGAGGAGGAAACTTTATTTAATGGGTTTTACTGATCTTAGTTTAAAATGGATTTACTCATATTTAACCAACAGAAAACAAACCGTACTTTTCAAAAACTGCAGCTCCAGAAGTATTGAAGTCCTTTCTGGTGTACCACAGGGTAGTCATCTTGGACCGCTTCTGTTTTCATTGTTTATTAACGACTTACCTGATATTATTTACTATTCCAACATCCTAATGTGCGCTGATGACGTAAAAATTTTCCTAAGTTATCGCCAAATTTCCGATCAAAAACTTCTTCAAAAAGACCTAAATTCGTTTCATTTATGGTGTAATTTAAATTTAATGCAGCTTAATCTCAAAAAATGTAAATACATGCGATTTGTAAGAAAGAATCCGATTCCTGCAAACTATGCATTTGATGGATATGAGCTTGAGCTTGTAGATAACTTCCTGGATCTAGGAGTTCTACTTGATCCGAAACTAAATTTTATTCCGCACATAGCTATGACAGTAAATAAAGCTAGGAGTGTACTTGGTTTTATAAAACGGTGGGCAAAAGAATTTAACGATCCTTATGTTACTAAGTCGCTCTACACATCTCTTGTAAGGCCTATACTCGAGAATGGATCCATAATATGGGATCCTCTATATAAAAAATATTCCGACGTCATCGAATCTGTACAAAAGCAATTTCTGTTGTTTTGTCTCCGAGGACTGAATTTTAATCCCACAAGTTTACCATCTTATTCTGCCAGACTTGCATTAATCAAACTTCCGACACTTAAAAGCCGCAGAACTATGTTAAATATCTCGTTCATATTCAATATAATTACTGGTGATATTGGCTCCAGTTTTTTAATTCATAACATCTCATTTAATGTTCCTCAACGTCCGTCACGTCATTTTTCCCCATTATCAATTCAATTTTTTAGATCCAACTATGCTGGTGCTGATCCAATAAGGAGAATGTGTTCTGAATTTAATAAATTGTATATGATAATTGATTTTTCATTATCAAATAATGTTATAAAAAATAATGTAATTAAATATTTAAATTCTTAGTTTTTTAGTATTTTAATATTGTAATGTAACTTTATTGCTTGCAAGGTGCATTTCCATAGGCAAAATAAATAAATAAATAAATAAAATAAAAAATTTTCAAAACAGTGTAGCCTGTTATTAATTCGGTACTAATTCTTTGCCTGACTAGTTTCAGTCCAACTTTAAATTGTATTTCATTTTCAATGTCAACTATTGTATACGATTTCTGCAAAAGAAAAAATAAGAAACCATAAATTGTTATCCTTTTCAATCCTTTTGCATTTCCAGCCATGGCTTTGCTCATGGCTATTCCCTGGGTAATGTTTATTGCTTGTATTTGCCATTGTTATTGTCGTAGCTGCTTTATGTATTTATAAATTTTTTGTACACACACAGCTCTGATCCTTTAGTAATCCGTTTAAAAATATTTCTCTCTATTTTTCGTTCTGTTGCTTCCTATTGTAGCATAGAGAAGCATTTTTATATGCTTCAATAACATGTAAACAGAAAATACAAATACATATACGTGTGTATGTGTACATGCTATGTGTTATAGATGAGTATTTTTTAATACGTATTGGATTGTATAAAAAGTACTTTGTTTTTCTCTTTTTTTTAGTGAGTTTTAATGTTAAATTTGTAATCGACTACAGATAGTTGCATTGTGAATTACTTTACCGAGTTTATATGTAATTGTCTCATTAGGCTGTGTTATTGTTATTAGTGTAGTGAAGAGGCACCTAATTACTGCGACCATACGATGTACTGTACTGTCCTCATCCATACATACTTTATAAAGCATCTCTATAATAATTCATTCAAACCGGTGATCGTTGTCAGTAATGCCAATTCCCTTCCCAGCACCTAATATGCACCCAGATATTTTCTACTGGAATGCATTAATGCTTCACAGTTTCCAAGAATGTGCTCCGATGATTTATTCTCATCATCATAGAATCTACATGTTAAGCTCGAGGCAACCTTCATTCTGAATAAGTGTACTCCTTGTGTTCGTTTCTAAATCCTTAACAGAGCGAGTTTTAGATTTTAGATTTTAAAATCCACTAAGTGTTCTTTTGTGGAAAAACAGGAAAATATGGGCGGATAAAGTAAATTGTTTTTAAAGCATTTTATGTCCCTTTAACTAAATCAATGATGATCATTGGATGCCTTCTCCAATTGACAGCTTACAAGCCGGGCTTGATCCATTGGTTGCATCTTGTTTGCACTAACTGGCAGTCCATAGTAAAAATTCAGAAACTTAATCAAGTAAAACAATGTGATGATGCAAATGTCTTCTCGTTTCTTTATTTCAAAGTAAAGCAACGTTCAAGTATTGTATTTTTCAGATGTTTTACTTACTTTTCGAAACAATAAAACTTTTAACTTGAATGACAAATAATGGAGCTGTCTTCATCAGAAATGTATCCTGGACTGTTAGTTTCCAAATATGTGTTCGTATGCCACATAATTTATTCAAGTTATCCCTTAAATAAGTATCAACATAAACTATTGTCATAAAAGACACGCGTACTTTTTATATCACCCAATATTTATTAAATAACAAGATTCTACACTTGTTATTGCTATTATTGCCGTTGTAAATCGTGTACATGACTTGAGGGGTGACTATTTGTGTATTGACTCCTTGACAACAAATGAATGAAAATAAAATATCCTGATAAAAATCTAACAGGGAAGGAGAAAAACTAAAAATCACAAACAGTGTGAATTATTGCCAATGGTGGTGAGTATTTATTCACCAATAAAGTTTGATTAAAATTGTCATTATTGATAAGGGGGAACTACTGCTGTTTATGCTTGACCCAAAATCGAAAATGCTAAACATAGTAAAATGAATTAAATAATAATTACTTCAGTTTTATTTCATTTGTGTGTTCGTGTGTGTGATGTTCGTTTTTAATTCATTTCATTGTCAATTCATTTTGAAATTCTTGCTGTTAAACTCACAATTATCTTTGACCTTGACTTTTAGCTGTTGTGTATGTAAATTCCAATTTCGAACACTTTTAAACAGCTTGATTAGCTTACATCCCTCTCTATTCATATCATTTTGTTATATATACACCTGTACCTCGATTTACGCGGTAGATACGTTCCTGGCCAATTCGCGTAAATCGAAATTTACATTTTTGTATGGAAAAACCGCGTAAAGCGAATACCTATTGTAAAAAAGCTTTTTCATTGAAAAAAAAAAAAATATAGTTTTATACTGTTAATAATTTATTAAAGTATGATTTAAGTAAAAAAAACATAAACATTTATTCCATTGAAAAATACACATACATGTACTATGTACCTCATTACACAAAACATAAAATTTTTAAGCTAACTTTTTCTATCATTTTCAACAACAAGTCTTTTTTTACGAATTTCCTACTCATCACTGAATAAAGTCATCTCATTAGATTGTGCAATGGTTGAATTAGTTTCAGTTTGAATAGAATATAAGTAAAAAAAAATTTTTTCTTCATTTTAAAAACCGCGTAAATTCGAAACCGCGTAATCCGAGTTCCGCGTAAACCGAGGTACAGGTGTATTGCTGAAAGCTCTCCTCACGTTGTTGGTGCCGATTGTCTGTAACAAACCAATTGTCAGTTGTAATAAAAACATGCACTCGTGCGCATCAGAAGGAATATGTCGTGTTAAACTTGTTATTCGGCATTGTTTCCATCCTTGAGGTTATGATATGTTTCTTGGATTGGTTTGGTTTGGTGGTTTGTTTAGATTTTATTACAAAATTTATACAAGAAACTAAAGTTTTGTTTTGTGTATACAACGTCATCCCTTTTTTATTTTTATTCCATTTATTATTATTATTTTTTGTTTATTTTGTTAAATAAATGGATGGGACTGGAACTGAGACTGATACTAGGTATTCTAGAATGGATAGATGGAAAGCTAAGCAGTAGCTGTAGTAGGAGCAGAAGACAGACTAGAACAGACAGTTTAGACAGCCTTAAAGATAAACATGAAATCATACTGACAGCTGTATGCTCTTCTATAATCCAAATTTACAGCACATATTCTCATTCATTCATTTGTACTTCTCAACAATTTAGAGTCGCAGCAGTTGTAGAAGACTAGCGCAGTGCTAACCAACGGAATTGAAGATGATATCTTCAACGGCATCAATGTATCCACGCCACAAAACAAATCTAAAGAAAAAGAAAATTCTGTAGTTACAACAAAAACAAAATAAAATAAAATAAAAGGGAACTAGTAACGTATAGCACGAATAAATTAAATAATTTGCGGTTTTAATAATGGCAAGTTTTTTTTTTCTCTCTCTCCTCTTCTTTCATCATGAGCGATAATGATGAACAAGCTAAGTTTTGCTTCTGCCGAAATGGCTGATGAAAACGCACTACAAGTGCTCTGACCCATGTTAGAGGCTGTTGATGAGGACGACGATGACGACTACTGCTCATTGAGTTAATGAATGCACGCGATTATTATTTTTGTTTTTATTTCATTTTTAATTTTTTACTTGTTGTGTATTTATTTTCACTTTTGAGTTTTATTCCGTCACACAAAAAAGGTATCTTCTTGTCTGAATCTTATTACCTTCGAGCCAAATGGTCAGTAACAATAAAAATGGCAGGCAAATAACAAAAAAAAAAAAAAATAGCAACGAAAACATCTCCTCCGAATTCAATTATGAAATGTTTTATAACCAAACAACAACTGACATGTTATTGTAAAATACAAACAGCAATAACAGCACCAACTACAACAACTAGCTATAATAACAATAATAAAAAATATAGTAAAATTAATCTCAATTATGTTGTTTAACAATGAAATTAAAAAGGGCGGACAGAGCCACATGAAATGAACGGACATGAAATTAAAATTTAATGCATGAATATATTGAAGATTAGATTAAATTAAATTTGTAAGCAAATACGTTACCAATTTGCCAATTACATTGCCAGGTAATTAAAATAATTATGAAGAAAAAGTGTTGCTTCTTCTGTTAAGGACCAGCCTAATAGGCCGAAAAATAAGATTACAGACATGGTATAGATGCTTCTCAAAGGAAGCATTTTGAAGTGTATAGGGTTTGGTAGATTGTAGATCTCGAATACATATTGTTACGTTTTTACCTTTTAAAAACGTTAAAAATATGAGTTCGTAGATTGCAAATAAAATAAAAATAAATCTGTGTTTAATTTTAAGTCAATTCTTTATTATCTGCATAACTTTTGTTCCACTGTTCGAACTTATTCCACGTATACAATGATAACTTTCACAATATGTGCTTGTTCGTGATATTTCTCTGCTTACAACCTTTTTTTGTAAGCAACAACACTTGTTAGTTATTCTTCTTTGCTCACAACCTTTTTGCAAGCACAACACTAACAACTGTTTTCTCCATGCAACTTGTCTGCACACCAGTCTGACTGAATTATAACTCGATCTCGTATCTTCACCAGTGTTACCACCAACAGCTTTATGATTTACACACAACTGGCATCGAAATTACACATATGAAAAAAAATTACACACAACAAATTCTATTTTTACAAATATTGCATACATATATTATGTAAACATTAAAATTATATTTTCATATACATGCATACATAATTGGTCATAATTGATCCGGAACGTCGTTCCGGTACTTCCTTTTTGGACAGGAACGCGTTCCGGAACTAAAGATGATTTCTGACAACGAGAATTGCCAAATTTGGGATATGAGACCTAAAAAAAACGCCGCCTACAGGATTATCATGGAAAATCACCCCCGTCGTTAAATTTGGGACATGAGATCGCACAGAACGGCCCCCTACCCAGGATCGGCCCTGTCATATAATTATTCCGCCAAATAACTTTTTTTTTGAAAATGCTTTGAAAAAAAACTACTGAATATTTTCTCAAATTTCTTTTTTTATTTGAAAGTACAATCCTTCTGGTTAATAATGGAAAATAATTTCATTCAATTGGCTGCCTCGGCTGGCCATGCAGTAGCCTACACGATCGGTCCAATTTTTAAGCACATTATCAATTGTGTGCAGCTGTATTTCACCAATGGCTTCACGAATATTGTCCTTTAAAGCATCAATTATCTCTGGCTTATCGGCGTAACACTTATCTTTGACGGCACCCCACAAATAATAGTCCAACGGTGTCAAATCGCAGCTCAGAGGTGGCCGAACGACATCAGCTCTGTGGCTGATAATGCGATCTTCAAAAACAGGGCGCAAAACATCGAGTATAGCTTCGGCTGTGTGGCACGTAGCGCCGTCCTGTTGAAACCAAATATTGCCAATATCCTCCTCTTAAAATTTTGTGAACAAAAATTCGTTCAACATAGCCCGATAACGATCGCCATTGACTGTAACGGCCACTCCTTGCTCATTTTCGAAGAAAAATGGCCCAATTATGCCTCTGGACCAAAATCCGCACCAAACAGTGACTCGTTTTGGGTGCGTAGGCTTTTCAATGTATGCGTGCGGGTTTTCTGTGCCCCAAATGCGACAATTTTGCTTGTTTACATACCCGCCAAGGTCTTCCAAAATCCGTATGCAATTTTCGCACACATTCTGCAACATTATCATGATTTTCAAAGTAATGTCGCAATATTTCCCAGCGTTGTTCAAGCGTATACACAGCCATATTCGTTCAGCGGAAGGATAAAACTAATTATCTGTCAAATCAGACATGAGCTAAGTGTTACCATTCACGAAATAAGCACTAATTGAAAAAAACGTTAGATAGCGGACCCGATATATATACGCGTTCCGGTAAAAAAAAATTAGCACAACACCACTGATTACAACCCTTCAGTCAGGATTACGACCTAGCTTCTCACACCACTTATGTTGTGTGCGTTAATTTTATACATGAGTGGCGGGACCTACAGTTTAAAGTCGACTCCGAACGACAGATTTTTGAGAAGCTCTACATGGCAATTTTATTTACTCTCAGAGTTTTTGCCAGAAATCTGCTGAGAGGAAGGCTCCAAAGAAATTTTTTATATATTTTCGTTTTGATGTCTAACCTTAGAGGTTACGTCTAATAAGCCAACACACAACCTGCTAGACTACGGCAACTAAACATTAACCTTACATGTACAGTATTTCCCGGATATAAGCACTTTCAAAAATGCTTACAAGACGGTGCTTATAAGCGGGTGATTCTTATATCGAAATCTCGCATAGCGGACATCAAATGCATTAATACAAATCTGTGTTAAAATTCCATTTTATTATTTTTTATTAAACAAAAGCAAAAAACAACTCATTTATAAAACAATATAAAAAAAAAAAAACAAAACAAAAAATCTGTTGACAAAAAAACATTACATATGTTTATAAATCGTCGTTGAAAATCCAAAAGTACATAATATCAGTTTTTAAAACTTTATAGGAGAAAAAAAAACACGAACGTTATTATTATTATTGATAAGTTACTTTGAATAATGGATATAAAAACGTAATTTTTTACAAAGCGTTCTAAAATTTTTTAGAGGCATGTAGTTTTGTCTAACAAATCAGAATCAATAAAAGCCACGATTACGATTTTTTGATGGTACGTACTTTTGGGTTTTCAACGACGATATGTAGATATACTTAAGTCTAAGGAACTGAGATCGATTACATACATACATGTACCGATTATGTTTTTAAGAAAGTGTTGCCATAACAAATTTTAATGCCGCTGAATAATTTTATTGCCATTCAAAATAATTGTGACCGGGTGCATATAAACGAATTTTTTTTAGAGAAAATTTAAATTATGAGGTAAAATTATTTGTGTTTATAAGCGGGGAGTGCTTATAAGCGGGATGCATATATCGAAATATTTTCAGTATATTGTTAAACAAAAATCAAGTTTGCATAAGTTTTGGTGCTATTAAGCGGGGAGTTCTTATATCCGGGGTGCTTATATCCGGGGAATACTGTACATATTTAAATTAGAAAGAGAAGGATGTATGTAGGTGTTTATTTTTGCAACCTGGTGTTAGAAATTGCAATAAATTTACAAAACAAATGAGTGTTAACAAATTGACTGTTAAAAATTAGCGATTAAAGTAAAAGGTAGAACAAAAAGTAAAATTACACACAAATTACACACGAAGTTAATTACACACATGCTACACACACAATCAAAAATTACACACAATATGTGTAATTACACACAAGGTGGCAACACTGATCTTCACACACCACTGGTTGAATTCTCACTCAATTCAACGCAACGTCGTCACACGACTAACTTAACTCGAACTCCGAGAATCACGTGTCCTCAAACACGACTGACTGAATTCTAACTGAATCCTCGTTGCTCGCTTTATCTTGCCTTTTATATCACTGGATCAACAGTGTGATGAATGCCTTTGAAGGATGATGAGGGCCTTCGGGAACAATCCAAAAATGTAAACAACTTGTTTCCATTTTTGTTGTTTGTATGTCTTATATGCATTTTGTTTTTGCTTGTTTACTTCTTTATTCGCTGCACTTTGCTGTTGGTTGTTTATTTCTCTGATCGCTATACTTTGTTGTTTTTGTTTATTTACATCTTTTATCTCTTATATTTTTCTTATGCTGATGTTGTTGCTATATTTTTGTTTATTCTTTGATCACGTGAACAACTGCATTTTTTTGTTTTTGGAGCTTTTGTTTATCATTTTATGCGTGATCAAGTCCATTGTGTTGTTTTTGGAGCTTTTGCTTATTATTTTAATAACAATATTTCCATTTTCGTAACAATATATAAAATAGTTAGTCCGTTAGTTAGATTTTCCAATGGAACTAGCATCTTTTCGCTTAATCAGGGTACAGTATTGTCTAATTCCCCGGGAGCTACATAGTTATCATTATGCTAGCACCTATAAACTGCACGACTACCATTGAACGCATATTCAAAAGTTCCATAGGGAAATATAATTGAACTTCTACAATATACAATACAGATGCGCTATTAGCTTATGTATTGCACCATTTACTCACATACCTACATACGTCATATGAAAGTACAAAAGATTTAGAAGTACTTTCCTTTTAAGGAAAATTGTCCAAAAACCCTACACGTTGCTGACTACCTACAGAAGTGAACGGAGTGAACGGAATCGGTACAACACCTTATGTAAGTGCTTTGCACTTCAGAACGGACGTCATCGGTTTTTGGGTGACAGAACGTTTGAAGATCTGGGCATGGTGGCAAACATGCCATTTCGGGAAGTTTTCGGTTTCATCCAGAGCTCGTGGTGATTCAAACCCACCAGTACGGGGCATGACAAAGGGGCTTACCTCACACTGGTTGACAAAATGGGCTATATGGGGCACCGAGTGAACTTGCCTGTGAACGGAAAGTTACCCGCTAAACTAACCTAACAATTCACAGTTTTCGTTTTATGCTCACCGATGAGCCCCTTTTCAGAATGAATGGGTACGTTACGTTAGTTACTTACTTACTAAATAGGCTTCCCTTAAGAGTCTGTATAATTTTACCTGATCTAGAAGATTATGTAATAAGCGATGATTTTTGCGAAATGATTGAATATGATGAAAATATACGGAATAGGCGCAAATCGCCATTATATTATCCTCTTCACTTTCCCTTTTTCATTCATTCATTTCATTTTCTACATACATACATACATACATAATAAAGCTTCTGACACCACTTATGTTGTGTGTGTTTATCTTTATACATGTGTCGCGGGACCGACAGTTTAAAGTCGACTCCATAAGACAGATTTTTGAGAAACTTTAATTGTCTATTTTATTTGCTCTCAGAGTATCAGAAACCTGCTGAGACGAAATCACCGAAGAAATATTTTCATATTTTCGTTTTGATGTCTGACCTGGGGTTTGAACTGTGGCCTCACGTTAAATAAGCCATCACACTACTACGGGGACTTCATTTTTTTCGTTTTTTTTTCTTTTTTGTTTTGTTTTTGCATTAATGCAGATTTTATTTTAAGCTAAATAAATTAAATGCAAGTTTTAAATTTTAAATTAAATCCAAGTTTTGAACTAAACCGACGAAAACTAATTCTGTAATGAAGTTTTAATTTTAACAGAAAAATAAATTTTTTTTCTTACTTATATGATGGCCTTAGGCGATGGAATATATTTTAAATTTTGCTGGATAATGTTGCAAATATTTTCTTATTAATTTTAATAATTTATTATTTTATTGTGGTATATTCTGATGTTGTGAGGCTACATCATCATTATCCGCAATAGTGTTATTCATCTCATAATATGTATTTATTTTGATTCCTTTTGCTCAATTTGCTCCTACTGGCTTGTGTTTGTATTCGTTATTAATTTTGTTGCGCTTGTTTCACTTCTTTTTTTTTTTTGTATTTTTGTGTGTTGACGGCGGTTAAAGTAAATCAATAATCAAATAAAAATCTGTTAATTAAATACTGCATGAAAGATAACAACAACAACAACAATAAAACAAAAAAATAGAATTAAACAGAAAAAAATTAAAAAAGAAATTATTTGACATGGAGCAGGTATTAAAAGAATATCAGATAAAAGTATGTGTACGTATAGAGTACTTAGTATGTTTGAATTAAACGTTTCTATACAGAGTAGTCTAGTAGGTAGTGTGTTGGCTTATTAATCACGTCGCCATGAAAAAGTGTCTCAAACGCGAACTAGAGCGAATTTAAAAAAAAAGCTGAGACCCGTATTTAATTAAATCGACTAAAGATTAAAATATGTTAATTTGGCATTATTATTACAACCCCGAACAAAAGATTGAAAAATCTTTATTTTTTACAGAAAATCCTTCAAAAAAGGACATGGATGATCGTCCTTGGACAAATTGTATATACAGCTGGACGCGCCTTTCTTATGATATATATTTTGTATATGTTGGAAAGGAAACAGATTCTCAAATTAACAAAACATACAAAAATAGACTCTTTTTCAAAATGGTTCACCTCACGAGAGGTCAAAGCTGGACCCGAAATATTTTAAATGTCGTCTTAAAAAAGTCCAAGGTTCACTTTTAGGAGGGTACATCGAGCACTTTTTTTGGTGAGTCGCTCTAATGTGCATATGTATGTATACAGAGGTCTACAAAAAATACTGCCGTTTTCAAAAAGTTAATTTTTATTGTTTTATTTAGAAGCGTGGTAGCAAACTAGACTTACGCATTTCCCATATAGCGAATCTAGTGTCCGAATCTTATGCTTTAAATGATACGAAACAATCTAAAAAGAAATCAATCTGCAATGCCCCCATAGCGACATCATAAATCAGTTATGTATTCATTTTATGACATAGATATCCAATGGATGAGAAGTTTTTAAATTTCGAACTGTACAACCCACGCAATGGCTCTTCTGCTGGCTACTTTTGGTTTCATTAGACTCTGAAAGTACTGACGAAGAAAATCGTCCACTTACAATTAGATTTCATAGATTCCTTTGATTTCTTTGGCAGACAGAGAGATATAATAAAAAAAATGTTAGAACAATAATAAGAAAATATAATTCCAGGAAACGAATCGCTTTGTGTAACACAATATGATGCCAGTGTAGGGTTTAAATTGAATGCCACTTAACCAGTGTTGTTACACCCATTGTGGATGTTGATTTAGCTGATGTTGCATAAGTGCAGAGACCACACAAATTAAATGGTACAAAATGCCTCACTTGCACACATACGCTCAAGTATACTTGAAAACTTGACCCACAATAACCACAGCACAGCAAGAACAATAGCAATGACAAGAACAATTTAAATCAATTTGTTGTGATGACAACAAATGTTGCCATGACAGAAAAGGAGGAAGAGAAACGAGCAAATGATACCAAAAGAATAAAAGGAAAAGAACAAAAAAGGAACAGAAGTATAAGATGCAACACCAATATCAACACCAATACCTACACCCTCAACAGAAATACCAAAAACTCGTACAATTCAATATTGACTTCATAAGGATAAGAAACGTTGCAGCAACACACATAAACTTTGAGGTGCTTTTAAGAACTGAGCAGATGTTAAAAATTTTTTCTTATTTTTTTTTATCATGAATATTATTGGTATTGGTGTTTTGGGTGCCATTTACACTCACGAAAATAAATGTGTATTAAAAAGAGAAAACAAAAACAACAACAAAATCGTAGCCATTAAGTTTAATAACACTTGTTGTCTTGTTTGCAACAGAGGACCTGCTCTCTTCTATCCTTCTCTATCTGTCCTACAGTGTTAATAAGCAAAGGTGGGTAATTTATCGTCACAGGTTTCACTTCGAAGGCATTGATTTTGTGTTTGCTTTTTTGGGCTTTTTGTAAGGACGTGATAAACTTTTGCTTGATGATTCCTGACCGTATTAAAATGTCCACTCTGATATCTCTTTCTCTGATTTTTTATTTGCTTTTGATTTTACTGTTTTTTATTGGCCACAAATTGTTGCAAGAAAATATCATATTTCGAGTAGGTAGAGATACAGACGATAATGACATGTGAATATGAGTAAATCTTGTGTTTTTTGTTTGTTTTCATTTTCATTTGGGGATCCTTTTATTCAAAGGATTAAATCGTAACTTAGTTGGTACAACAGCTTGTACAACAGCTTTCCAAAGAAGCAGAAGAAATTTAATGGCATTTTTAAGGGTGACCAATCACTTTTTAAGCAGTTGATAGTTAGTACAAAGAAATTAAATGGCATTTTTAAAGGTGACCAACCACTTTTTAAGCAGTTGGAATCATTTCCATGTATTCCATAAAGCAAATACCAATAAATTGCAGTGTGTCCTAACCAAAGTGTAGTGGGATCAGTGGTTCCCATATTACAATATATTCGGATTGTCAGGTCTCACTGGGAGCAGTTGCTTCTCTCTTTTGATATTACGGTTTGTGGGGAGTGCTTTGAATGATTACCTTCAACGACTAGTGTGGCAAACAAAGTTTCACCATTCTGTATGCCATACTACTCCAATATACCTGGAAATGAAATATTTCTATCGACGACTTCTTCTTAACAGTCTTCTGAAAAAAACTCTGAAATTGCCATGAAAACTTTTTCAAATATGTCGCACGGAGTCGACTATACATCAATACACGCTCATATTTTAACTGTCCCATAAAAAACTTCTTGTCCCTTTCCCTCAAGTTTTTCTTTAAAAATTAATTCGTATATCTTGTCACGCTTTCTTATGCCAATCGTAATGTGTTCAAAGAAACATTAAAGAGTTTTGGAAGAGAGGGCAAAGTGGAAGACTTAATCCGTGAAAGCATTACATAAATACAAGAAACAATTTGTTAGTTGTTAAGACGCGCGCTCTTGGTTTTGTTGTTATTTAATGCGGAGGCGTCGTTTTATTAACTTAAATCTCTTTCCTTATTGCCATCATTGTTGTCGTTGTCGTTGTCCATTTCATTTGAAACACTCTTAAACGAAATGTTCGTTAATGTGTTTCTAACCAGTTTCATTATTATTATTAAGAAACTGAAGTGTAAGTCAGTGCTTTAAAATAATGAAACCATTGGAATGACTAACAATGAATTGTTTTTCAATTCAGTTCTTTTGTAAGACGAATAAAATAAAACACATTTTTATTCAAATAAAAATTGTTCCGAGTTTATCGGGAGCAGAGATCAGCAATGAAACGTTTTTCCGCTACTCATAAGCACTCATGCAATTTTGAGTATGAGTGAATCAACAGAATTGAAATTCAACTACTCTGATTCATTCGTACTCGCTACAGCATTGATTTATAAGTATAGGTTACAATGAGTATGAGTACAACGTTGACATCAAACTCACAACATTCGAAATGTGTTTGATTCATACGCCTACTTATTCTGATTCATAAATTTAGAAAAATACTTATAATACTTATGAGTGATTCGAGTGGCTCGAATCATTCATCAAAATTTACAGTAGTAGTTATTGTTGCATTTACAAAAGAAGAGAATTTACAGCCTTTGTTATTGTTGTATATACACACAAAGAAGAAACGAAAGACGAAGACAACAAGCAAAGCATACACATAATCTTCTTGTGAGTATAGTAGTGTTCGTACGCGAATCATACTTATTTTGTGCTTCGTGTGAATGTTAAGTAGAGACGAGTCGAAGTCAATAACATCATGCGTATTGTTAAGTATGAATACGACGAGTACTTCCAACTTTGAGTATGAGTAGTATGAGTATCATATTAAAATAAGTATGAATGCGTATAAGTATCAGAAATAATAAGTATGACTCGAATCTACTCATCGTTTTGAATACTCGTTGCTGATCTCTGATCGGGAGTATCAACTCGAAGTCTTTCCACTAATGTCACCCTGCTTTGTAAATTTTGAATCTATGACATAATGATGAATATACCACATGAGAAACAAAAAACTATGTATATCTTATTCTCTGCGCTCTTGCTCCTAGCTTCCTTATTTCTTTTCTAATTTACTACAATCGGGTCTCCTCTAACCTACTGTTTGCTATTCCACTCATATCTCGATTAAACCTTACCCGTTTAAGCAAGACAAAAGATTCGAAGGATTAAACGGCGATTGGAATAATTGAAGGTACTGGGAAACACGGTATAACGCCCTTTATCCTTATTTAAGCAGTTAGCCAGCGCAAGAACTGAAGTTTCTCCCTGGTACTAAAGTTTCTCAATTTCATTTACTCAGTCAGTTTTCACAAGTCATCAAGGTCAGCTGTAGACAACGACGTGTGTTCGCAGAATGGGCTCTCAAGTAACGGGGAACTGAAAAATTAGTTTACATCGATAAATCAACTTCAGCGACAACACCGATTTCTGGATGAATGTGTACGTGAATGAGTCAAATTGTCGAATTAAGAGACGATACCAATCCCCATTAGATCCAAAAGCGTCCAATGCATTTCGAAAATATCACTGTTTAATGTGCGTTGACATCGCTGCGAGCCAGGCTACCGCTGTAAGTGGCAAGCACTTATAGGTCGACGATTACCAAATTCCTTTGGATGATTTGGATAAGAACAACATATGGTGTCAACCCGACGGCGAAACGTACAAACAGCTAATGATTACGATTTGACCACCTTAGACTTTTTCTTGTGGGATTTTCTTAATAAGCCACAAACCTTAAAGTCAACAAAACGCGTGCAATTAGTCAAATTCAGCCTGATATATGCCCCATAGTAGGTAAAAATGAGACATTTCGGATACGCTCCACCCAGAGACATTCGACACATGGCATAAATAAGTCTTGCAAAAGAAGAAAAAATTAGCTTTAATAGACCCCATAAGATAAAACTTTCTTGACTTCTATCAAGAGATACACCAAGGGATGACCACTCCGTAGCGCACTCATCAAGATGATCGAGAGCTCCACATTAATATGACATGATACCGTGTATTAAAATTGATTTTATTCACTAGACTTCTGCAGTCATGACGATTTCATTCCTTTACAAATACGTTGTTGGCACGCTTATTACCCAAATACAGATTATATATGTATATGATACCTCTGCAGCCTCCACGTCTAACTGCTTGTCTGCTTTTTTCGAAAGTACCATTCGCAAGTACTGTTCCTCAAAAGAGACAGGGACGAACGTATACTTGTTTGGGCTATTATTTTTCATCAGAGGGCCATAATATTTGTACAATATTTGTTATGGGTTTTAAGTGTGCCTTAAAATGCTGTTGTTGTTGATTGTTGGCCTTTTTCAACAACACACTACCAACTAATATTTGACAGAATACTCATAGAAAGGAGTACGGTTAAGAAGGAAATACGCTTACATGCGTATAATGCAGATAATATAATGCTTTGCATTCTTTCATTTCAACTTTAATTCGGTGTTTTTATGGGCAATATGAACTCCTCAATTGTTATTCGTTATTCACATGATTTTTGTTTCGAAATACTTTGCCGTAATGCGTTGTCTTGTTTGTACATTTTGCGCTTCATACACTCAATTTAGAAATCATAAATTTTTAGTACCATATTTAACAGAAATTTGCTGCTTTTAAGTATTCGTACTTATACTTGTTTCAATATCTTTTCTTTGCTTTTTCCGTATTTGTGATTAACGAAAAAGCATTTCTTCTCTTCAATCAAGTCAATCAAAAGCATAAAAATACCAAGAATTTCTTTTGTCTTAATGATGGGAAAAGCAAGAGTTTAAGATCAAAAGCTTTAAGTTCTAACTAAAGACTCTATTTAGGATTTAACAAAAAGTTTTTAATTTTTTTCTAATAAAATCGAAAAATTTGGTCATGGACCATTAATAACAATCAACAGTTTACTTATCTCGGAGTAGATATTAAAAAGTGTACTGTTATAATATCATTTTCTTTTCACCATATAACACTAATGCCCTCAAGGATAACACGACTTGAGATAACCTGAAACCTGAACTGCGTCGAAGTGCTGTCAAAGGGATTAAATTATTTAGAAAGTTATTGTCGTTCTTTCTCTGGATAAATTAATATAAGTCGTGATATAAAAATCCATTCTTTTTAATGACGACTTATTTCATTCAGGCCACATGTTCAACTCTTGTTCGTATTGTTTTGAAATTTTGAAAATATTCCAATTAATTCTTTGCCATAGAAACTCTCATGGGCATTGGCAGAAATTAGAAAAGAGTATGTCTTCAAGCTTTTTCGTTTTATTAGAGATGTCTGCTCCAGAGCTTAAACCACTGGGTCTTGTCTAATAAGCCAATTTTTCTGCGATTTGTTACCATGGTAAAATATAAAGCTCCAGAAGAAACATAATGGTCCAGACTAAATATACAGTGCTTATTCTGTCTACGTGTCGGTATCATTCGAGGACGGAAATTCTAAAATTCCCTCATTGTACGACCTCCGAGTACTGTACATACTTGTCCATTGACAAATACACGTACTCTAACCTAACGTGCCCAAAACATGAGAATTGTAATACATTTTCGTTCGGATATGGGTAGAGGCCATAATAAAGAGGTCGTCAGAAAGAAGCACTTCTTGTTATTTATTCTTTAGTTAGTTTAGTTCTTTTTTTTTCTGAGGAAAGGTTTATTTCGTAAGTAAGAGAGTTTTTGTGTCCGTGTATTTCGATTCGAAAAGTAAAATTCTTCGAGAGCGATTTCCGAATCTAAAGCTAAACCGTACTGTGTAACTCGTTCGAAATGATGGCAGAGTTGTATTTATAAACAAATGGGAAATATTAGAAAAACTAGGGAGCACTGCAACAAAAATGTCTAAATGGACGAAAATTTCCCATAACAAATATAAAATTAATAAAAGTACATAAATATTGTGTTATTTTTTTATTATAATGGATTGTGTTTCCTTGTGGTTTGATGATGATGATACCATTCCAGAAAGAATATAGTGTTGAGCAATTCCCTGTAGAAAATATTGGAGATGACATATATTTTTCTCCTTCAAGCTTCAAGCTTCAGCGCTGAAACTGAAAACAAAAATTTTAGTGTTATAGCGAAAATTATAAGAGATGAAATAAAAAAGAATATGGGAAAAGATTAGTAAAAAAAATAGTCTATTTATTTACAAGAAACAAAACAAGTTCAAATTGCGATATAACAATAAAGGCACCAAGTAAAAAGGACTTAAAACTTAAATAAAAAAAATGCAAATTCAATGAAAAGTTAAATTAAAAATTCTCCTTTAAAGCGTTACGTTTTCCCAGCTCTATAACTAAAATACTTTTCTTCATTTGTAGTTGTTGCAGTTTAAGTTTTGATTTTTCAATTCCGTTTTTCTTAATAGAAACTTTTGTTTTGCCAGCTCAAGTTTTTCTTTCTCTAGTTCATGCTTTTCTAACTCAAGTTTATACCGGCGTTCTTGAGAGTCAGAGCTTCTCTTTATATATTTTTGCATTCCTGCAAGCTTTTCAGAGACTTCCTTTAAAATTTTTGTTGAATTCTCTTGGTAGGTTATTTGGTTTTCAACCCGTCTTTCCAAAGAGCATCCTTATTTAACCCCTTTCTTACCGGACGCTGTGGAGTGGACTTTTTATTAGTCAGATCCTGAAAGGAAAAGTCTGAATTAATATCTGCCTCCTTTTCATCATCATCTTTTTTGAGTATCCCATAAAAATTTCAAAAGCACAAATATTTATTTCTATTATATTTATTTATTACATTTTTTATATATACATATTTATTATTTATATAAATGTTATAATATTTATTATTAACATTTACTCGTTTGTTGTACACTTTTATTTATTTTAAATTGTTAAAATACTTAAATTTTTATTATTCTTCCAATTTGTCACTAACAAAATAGCTTTCGAATAATTTCCTAACGATTTTTTCATTCCGAACGATTGTTTTCGTAATACAGAGTTCCTATTTCGAAAGGGAAATTTAGTTGTCGATCACTTTTGTTCTTTCGTGAAAAATATTACGATTATCGTAATACACAGTACAAATCGTTCGAATTCTTAAATTATTTCTTTCGAATCGAAATACGCGGTAACCCCCCAGTCATATGTTTCAGTGGTGCAGTTCAACTTGTGGTACGTTCTCAGGCTAATTGTGTTAATCTAATATGGCCTTTGCGGCCCTATGCTCCCTAGAGGAGTAAAAGGAACATATATATATAATATGGCCTTTAAAGTTGGTGAATATCTAAAGATTTCGTAAGTGATTCATCATTTCTCATTATTTATGAGTTAATTTCCAAGAGAGTTGCATTAAGCCTGATACATTGAATTGCTTTCTTATATCAAATCTTATACGAAGGTGAAAACATAAAAATGTTGTTTAGTTTTTAGAGACATTCGAATGAATGTCTAATACTCGTACACTATTTGCAGTGACATTCAATAACTTCCATATCCTGTTAATAATATGAACTGTGTGGCGTCTTCAACAGTTCTACGTCATTGTTTCTAAACGTTTTAGCACCGTCATATTTTTGAAAGTTTAAAAATAAAAGAAATCTGCAGGTGCTAAATCTGCATCATTAAGTAATTTCAACTCCAATTTACCATCGCCATTTGTCCTGATAAAACATATTTTCGGCAAATATGACATTTTTCACCTAAAAGTTGCAATAAGTTCAGGACATCCTGGTGTCATTTGCATGTGCCTTAATCTAACAAACCAGATATATTATGCAAGATAATAATAATATGAGATTACGGGTACTTGTGTTTGACGAATTTTCCATTTTGGCAAACAACAAAAGAAAAGAAAAAGAAAAAGACGCCTAAAATTTGCTTGCAGGTGAAACTGTCTTCGCCTTCTTTGGCCTTGATTTGCTCTATCCAGTTCATTGTCTTTGTCTAAGATATGAAGAGGTGTAACCATGCCTCATATATTTTTATTCTATTGTGAGCAAATGCGTTCACATATTGGACACAGCATTCTTATATTAAATTATTCATTCAATATAAGATGCGCTTAAGTTTTTTTGAATGGAAATGATTTTCGTTAGCTAGCACAGCTTTTGGCGGCGAACATTCAATACCGAGCATTTGGTAGATTTTCTTCTTCTCATATGCTTAACAGTACTTCGATGATATCGAGATTTTATGTTTCCAATTGGTCCGAAGACATATAAGTCATGCTTTTTCATTTTAACTATTGCTAACAAATGCACTTTCATTGCTAAAGTTTATTTTATTTTTGATTTCTTTGCAGGTAATTTGGACTTTGCTAAACTGAAAACTGTTGTACTAAAGAAAAGAAAGAAATCTTATATTACAATTCTATCGTGGTAAGTGTACTGTTGATACTAGAAGAGGAATGATTAGTTTGTAATATTTTAAATTTTAATTATTTTTGAAGTAAGTTTTGAATCTAAAATTCTATCCCATACTTTGGTCTTTAACCATTATCTGAAATAATACATGTTTCTGTACTCAATTTGTGTATGTCAAATGATGCAATGTTTCAAACTTTATCATAATTAAGCGTAAAGTCTAGGTTCGGATTATGTTTTGAGTCGTATGTAGACAGAAATATTTATGAAAAGAACTAAAAATTACTTAATACGGTCGTTATTAGCACCCTCTAAATAGTGTCACAAAAGCTAAACAGCCTTTTTATTATTATTTATAGATTTCACACCAAATTATGTACTTGTGGTTTCCGTTAGGTTAGAGGACGTGTACTTGTCAGTTAAGACAAGTACAGTACCCGGAGGTCGAAATTGTCCCATTTTACTGTGGTTTCAATTTGATTTTAGAATTTTTTCTATCGGATTATAAATTTGGTGGATGAGAGCTCATCTTAGGACCAAGTCTTTCAGTTATCTTTCTGTCTGTTTCGTCTTCAAGTTCCTAGTTAGGACTAGCTTCGACCGGTTTACGTAGCATTATTCTTCCTTACTTAACTGGCCATTACCGTTTACTCAGGTTTACAACCTAGTTTCTTACACCACCCATGTTGTTGGTATTAATTTTATCGAAAAACGTCGAAACCTACAGCTTACCATCGTCTCCGGAAAACAGAGAAGAAAAACTTTTCGTGGACATTTTATTTACTCTCGGAGCTTTTTCCTCTACTGAGTAAATGACTGTCTGAACTGGGATTTGAACCTCAGACTTTCCTCTAAAAACCCAATACACTACCTGCTAGACTATGTCGATTTCATGGACTTGATTATTCTTTCTAATAGATCTTTTTAAGAGATCTTCGTGTAATTTACTCTCATTGTCTCAAACATCAGGTCCGGCTGAACTAACATCTTTAGATATTAATCTAAGTTCTATTGCTTAGTGACCTTGTAAACTCTTCCATGACATGCTCATTCCACGTTAACTAAGAAAGCTAGAAGAGTTGCATAAACTTAATCCTTTGTTTCTTTAATAAAAAAAAAGCGATTTAAATCGATGACAAGGAACCTCTATTTCCCACATTTATTTACAATTGAATGAAAAATACATACATATACATAATTGGTCATTACAACCACGATTACGATCTAGCTTCTCACACCACTTATGTTGTGTGTGTAAATTTTACCACGAGTGGCGGGACCTACAGTTTAAAGTCGACTCCGAACGACAAATTTCTGAGAAGCTTTTCATGGCAATTTTATTTACTCTCAGAGTTTTTGCCAGAAATCTGCTGAGTGGAAGCCGCCGAAGAAATATATTTTCATACATCTTCTTGTTCGAGATGTCTGACCTCGGGTTCCTCGTGGCCTCACGTCTAATAAGCCAACACAATACCTACTAGACTACGGCGGCTACTGAATGAAAAATATGAGCAAATATTTAAAATTTGAATTGTGGTTGCGGACCAATTGAATCATTTACTTAAGATTTGCTTCTCTAAAATAAATAAATGTTATTTGATTTTAGTTTTTCTTATTTTTCGTTTTATTTCATCAGAAAATATGTAAAGAGTATCGCGTGAAAATGGAAACACTAGGTGAAAACATTGACAAAAGTATTCAATTTTCATCCGCATGTTGGCTTTTGGAAATGTTTGCCGCCCATGTCTTGTCTTTCCTTTGCTTTTAATTCTCATTGAAATTAAAGTGCCAAAATCTACCAGAATCTCTTCGTATTGGAAAGAAGAAAAGGAAAAAACTACTTAAAAGAAAAATTACATGGACAGATGGACCGGACTGGCGAACAAAAAGAAAAACTAACGAAATTAGTTTTTCTAATTTTATTTCCTTTTTATTGTGAAGAATAATACAATTTTTAAAGCTTTTGAAGTGTTCTTAAACATACTGTTGTCCTTCCCTTCCTTTTTATTTTATTTTAAAGGGGTCGGGAGGTTTATAAATGAAAGAATCTGTTCCTTAAACACCGTAGTCTAATGAAGAAAACGAACGAGCCAGTCGACGCTAAGTGGTACTCCCCAATATCATCGCACTCTTCATAAACGATACCTTTTCTTTAACCTCTAGACACCTATTGTTTGCCTTTTAAGAAGAAAAAATTTAAATCTCCTGCTTTGCTTAAATGGCAAAGCAGCTACAGCTTTTCTAAAGACGGATGATGGAAAATTTTGTGACTGTAGAGAAACGCGAAACAACTCTCTTTAAAAACTTTTTTTAGTTTCTTATCCGTGCTTTATTTTTCGTAGTACCCTACGCCTTTGTACGTTTTTTTGTTGATGTTCTTCATATTACTTGAGAAAGTAAGGATCTTGGCCTTGACATTAATAGTAACGATTGAATCAGAATGAAGTCGCCGTAATCTGGTAGGTGGTATGTTGAATTTTTAGGCGAGAGCCGCGTGGTTTAAACTCCAGCTCAGAGATCTCGAATAAAGTGAAATAAAAAATATTTATTTCATTGGCTTCGTCTCAGCAGTTTTCTACCAAAAACTCTGAGTAACTAAAATGTCAGATTGACACTGTCTTCTAATGGTAAAGATGTTGAGCATTGATTAACATTTAGAGAAGCAAGCTGTATACGGCGATTGCTTTCCTCACCTTGTACTGTGTTCACATAGTCTATCTTGACTGCTTCAAACTTTAGTTCTTTATTCTTTTATCTTAACTTGAAACACTCTACAAGACAATAGACGCATTGCATTACTTTATTATCCATTACCTGATGATGATGATGATGCTGGCTGGCTTACTGGCAGACTGTTTGTAGATGAGCGACTGAATCTCTTCACTGTTGTTAGTCAAAATGATTTTTGTCAAGTTTTGACTGCCGGTGATGACATTCTTCACGGCGGGTGTAAAAATTGATTTGATTCTTTACAGAATAAAGAAAAAGACAAAATGGAATAAAAAAGAATTCATTTCTGTTCTTGGTTTTGTTCATGCTTTATTTTCTCTCCTAATGCCTGTGGTTTAATAGAATTGTTGAAAAACTTTTTTTGAATTTGAACTTGTAATGCGCTCGTAATTAATTACAAAAATGTTTTAAAATTTACACGAAATTCTTGTGTTTGAAAATGTTTTTTGTGTAAGGAGTTAGAAAATGATTGATTAATTGGGGGAAATACTATGTACATTAGAGATGAGCGATATTTTCAAAACTGTGATTTAATCACGGTGATTGATAATTCACTGGTAACTAATAATATCGTCCTTTCAAAATTGTTACATACTCAAATTTATTTCATTTTATTTTGAGCGAGGCAGAATTACTCATAGATGATGCTGATTATTTACTTTTGTCTTTTATACATGAACTTTCTGTGAAACTTAATTGTCAAACTTCATATAAAAAAAAATTACTTTAAAAATAATAACATTGATGACACCACTTTGATTTTGTTTAGTAGTCTTTTCGTAGTATGTATCTAGTTGTCTCTTTCTTACGACTTAATAAAATACGTTGTTGTCATTATTGTATTATTGGAATACTGTGATCACAATCACTGTTTTAAAGAACTGTGATTACCAAATCACGTTCACTGAGAACAACGTTCTTCAAAAATCACTGGATCGCTCATCTCTAATGTACATACATCATATGTATTTTGTAAGTTTTACTGCATTATTATATTTGTAGGATGCAATCACGTTTAGGTAAGAAGTGTAGGTTGCCATTAGCCGGATTACTTGGAAATATTGAATTACTTCCACCTGTGCTTGTACGGCTGGGATTACTAATGAGACTATTAAGTCTGTATTATAGAAGGTAGCGTCATGGCTTATTAGATGCGGGACCGTGGTTCCAACTCTGAGAGAAAAGAAAAGGAAAGAAGAACATTTTTTTAATATCTCATTTTGTTCAAGATGTCTGAGCTGGGATATGAACCATGGACTATTGTCTAATAAAACTACAGCGACTTTCTGAACAAATCATAGATTAAACATCCCCTCTTATCTCGAATGTATGACAACTTCCCACAATGGTGTGGATGACAAAGTCTCCAATTGGGGAAGAAAGGGTTTCGGTTGGCCGAATAAATATATACGAATAGTGTTGCGAAACTTAGTTGGATTAAATGTGTAGAGGTCCTTTGTCTTTAAGCAGATTATTTAATGAAAAGAAAAAATTATTTCATAGGATGTTTAAGCTCGCATTTAGCAAAAATTATTGTCAGAAATTTGTGTAACAATATGCCATAGAACTAAAACTGCTATTTAAACCGAAGCTTGTGAGTTTTTAGCTTCTTTATTATTCTGGTTACAGTATTCGCTTTACTTCTCATATTCTTAAAAACCATTCTTAATAGTCGCTTCAAAGTTGGCAAACGATCGCCATTAACACCAATATGAGACGTCCCTTCTTTTTCGTTAATTTATTGAGATTAACAACAACAAACCTTGAAAGAAAACAAAAAAACTGACAATAAATGGTGATCCCCTCCTCATTTCGGTTTAACACAAATAAATGCCACAGGAATAACGCAATGCTGACTATGAGTACGAAAAAGAAGGTGGTACTACTCATAGTCGCTTGTATCTTTGGTGTTAAATACGTTGAAAAGTGGTTAAGAAAAGCTGGATATTAGTACCCATATACATACAAATATATGCAACGTATAAGTATAAGCAGTACTACAGCCAAGTCTAAACGACAAAGGGGAAATTCATTCAGAAGAAGAAGAGAAGGACGAAAAATAAATATCATGATAACAAAAATCTGTAAAATACTCAAGCAATTGAAATCATAAAGAACACAACTACAATTACAATAAAAACAAAACGAAAATAAAACCTTTTTAAAGAATAAAAAAAGGAAAACTAAAAAAAAGAAAAAAATCGTCACGAATTAATATTATTTTACGATTTATCTCTTCGATTACTTCGAAGGGTTATTGTTGCTTTTATTTTTTGTTTTTTGGCAGATAAGGCTTCAACATGCATATAAAAGTTATGCGAAGAAATTACAAATATTTCGATGCATAATTGATCAGTTGGCCATTAGATACTGGCCGGCAGACATGTTGTGGGTATACATGCAGTAAACTTTCCTAACCATTATATTCCATCAAAGCCTAGTTTAGGTTACAGGTTCAACTATAGTTAGCATTTTTTCCATCTCCGTCTGACATTACACCGGTATTTGACTGTGAGGTCGTCCCAGAACCACCGATTTTCAATATAGAGGCATAATTTACCTGGCAAACTGCGATATTTTAGAAAACACTATTAATATTCGCGAAGCAAAAGGCGTAAATGATGTAAAAAAAGGAGATCTGCGTCTAGTTAAAACAAGAATACACTCAAACCTCGTTTTATGCGATTAATTCGTTTCGCAAAAAATCGCATAATTCAAATTCGCATAAAACGATACACTAGCTTCATACAAAATCCACTAATAGGGATTTAAATAAAAAAGCTCATAAATTCAAATTTAACCCTTAAAATTCAAACAAAATCGCATATAAAAAATCAACAAAAAATTAATCCCTTGCTGAGGCCATACGAAATAAGGAAAAAGATAGGAAATACACAACAACTAATACAGGGTGGGCCAAAAGTCACGAAGGGGTTTAATCGTTTAATCGTTCTTGGGAATCTCGTGGCTTTAGTTCTTGCACTAACTGCAGCTTGTATGGGAAAAGATGTAAATTTCCCTTTAATATTCTGCGTAAAGACCGCCGAGACATTTGCAGCTCAGCAGAGCGCCTTCGAGTTGATGTTTCAGGATTCTCCTCAACACTCTCCAGAACGCGTTGAATATTTGCTTCATTAATTACAGAATGTGGTCTTCCGCTTCGTGGAAGATCCCTTAGTGAGCCTTGTTCCTGAAAACGTGTCACTAATTGATTCGGATGGTGAATTCCGCACATTAAAATGACGACGATAGGCTCGTTGAGTTTGAATTATTGATCGATGATGTTCAAAATAAAGTTCTATGATTTTGGTTCGCTGGATAACGTTGTAACCTTCCAAAATTAATCTCCCAGATTTATTTTACAAGTCCTAAAAAGAAAAATAAAAAAAAAAATTAAACTAGAAAAGTTATTAATTTTTCAAATCCCTTCGCGACTTTTGCCCCACCCTGTACAAAATTCAAAATAATGAAGAAAATACATAATTTTTCAATAAAATAAAAATATAATATTACTCCACGTCCATAACATTTGAATAACACTTCATACATCAGAACCGGAAATGCCGAAAAAATTTAAAGTTAGTAGTAACTTTGTTACGAACAACACATTTTTTTTGATTTTAACATTCAATATTTCCTTAAAATCGTTTTTGCAAAGAAAAAATTTGAGAATTTTGAAACCGCATAAATTTGAATTCGCACAAAATAAATTCGCATAAATCGAGGTTTGAGTGTACAAATGAAATGCCCTTCACGACACATGAGTTCCAATGTTAAAATACTGTTACTATCGAGAGCCTTTTTTACAAGAACAAGAGGAGTATTAAATACCGCCTTAAAAAAATTAAAAACGAAAATCAAAAACGCTTAGAAGACCAACAAAAAAACAAGAAATGAGAAAAAACTCCACAAATTGTGTTTTTAATAGCGAACCGCAGGAAAATATTTTCACAATGAATACAATTTCAAGTTCACGATCTTGTTACACAATTTTTGTTTTCTTTTTTATTTTTTTTTTTCTACTTCGCAACCAATTTTCGCTTTCCACACAAAGTTTTACATTGCCTTCCTTATACAGCACAGTGCCACTATTATTGGACGCATACAATTGAATAGAAATGAAGTGAATATGGAGGAACGTGTAGTACCAGATGCCAAGTTTTGTGCTTGTTTCGCACACAACAACTCGAGAAAAAAGACAAAAAAAGGACCCCGCAATTAGTTCCAGCCAGTATGAAGCAGAACATATGTATGGAGTATGGACTCTTACATGTACTTGACAACGTTTGTTCCACCACAACCTATAGACGAATCTACAATCAGTTGCACTAACAAGTTGTGGATTTGTCTAATCGAACATAATTTACGACCATCCTTAGTCTCAGTTTCACATCCACATTCACATCATTTGTTTCTTTGAATCTTTTAATAATAGTTACACACAACGTGTTGTCATAACGTTTAACATTTGAACTCATTTATGATCGCTGTGTGTTGTCGCCCTCTTGTGTTTCTTTGGGGATATTTAGTTATGCTATGAGATCTACTCTCTGTTAAATGCTTCAGAAAAGCGATTTTTTTGCTCATCATATATTGAACATGGTGAACAATGAATTAAGAGGGCACTATGCATAGCGTTTGAATTCTGGGGAATAATCGTTCACTAGAAATGAAATGTAATACTCATTGTCTGCGTTGCCAGAATATTTTTGTATACTTTCCGCACTCTAATACGTTTTGTATCTGAGTCATAATAAGGTTAAGCGCTTCAGTACATATCCCACAATCCTTAACCAAACATTTATGTTCAATAGACCATCTCCTTTTGCGATGGTTGTTAGAAATGGTGATACATCGAACTCTAACCGATCTTTTAACCCCACATTGGCACCAGAATCAATTCATCGCCATGCCATGTTACTTCTAGACGTGGTTGTGGGTGTCCTTCTATTAGTTTTATTTACTTACATGGTTTACTTGTTCAGTTTACTTAACAAAATTACAGGCAGAAAAATAGTATCCCAAGAATATTTCTTTTTAGCGGAATCTACTAATTGTATGCATAGTTAACCCCTAGTTGAACTTTTTAATCAAACAATCTGGTTTTGTTACCTCATGTAGGGCCACTTGTACATTTATATGGTGACCCTAATATATTTCATTAACTTTATGGTTCATTAGTGCACCACGTATATACATCTTTATGTGTGTACGAACAGTCATGATCTAATCAAGTTTTATTATCTTTCGCATATTGTGCCATATTTTAGAATTCATTCCATTTTCATTTTGTATTTTATAGAGTTATAATGAAATTTAATTTTATTTTCTCTTCTTCTTCATTTTGGTTTTCATACGCTTTTCGCCAGAAACAACAGCTGCAAGTTGTGGTGCTAAGGAGGAGATCGTTTGAAAAATGGGTTTTAATTAAGCGAATTATTTTTGTACCAGGAATAACAGGGTTATTTGTTGTTTGTTTTCAAGTGTGTGCAAAAGTGGGGAGACTAAAGGAGAATCATTAATTTATTGGAATTGAGGTTCGCATTTAAAATGGCAGTGGTGTAGGTCAGAAATTGAAATACATTCGCTTATTTTAGCACATCTAAGAGATTTATAAAGAAGTAGTGGTAGTATCAGTAGAATTTGGTGCAAAATCTTTTATTCAAAAGAAAAAGTAAAAAGTAGTGTTCTATTAAAAATGCATAATTTTCCAGATTTACCACAGCAAAAATTAAGCGAAATACCTAAACAAACGTCGCGTAGTAGTTAATGTGGTGGCTTATTAGATATGTGGACACGATATAAACCCCAGGTCGGATATCTCCAACATACAAAAATATTTCTTCGGCGACTTCCTCTCAGCAGATTTGTGAAAGTAAATAAAACTACCATAAAAAATTTCTCAAAAAATCTGTCGTTCGGAGTCGACTTTAAATTATATATGTTCTGCAGTTGCAATTATTTGCCTTGCCGCACCCATGTTGAAATTTCAAGTTTCGGTAACATTGTCTCAGAGTATATATATTTTGCATAAGATCTTCCATTAAAAATCTCTCAGACCACTTTGAATTCATTAACACGTTGACTGCCAACTGCGAGATAACTCTTAGATTGTGTTCCCTTTTAGGGTGCCAACTACGAGTTATCTCGTACTCACTAAACCTAAACTAAAAAATGGTAATTTTTGGCCAGTTATCTGAAAATTGCCTTGACAGTCAACGTGTTAAGCAAATTTGAACACTACCACACCTAATTCTGGACAATGACAGATTGCGACACTGTCTTCCTAGGAGCGCATACATAATTGGCCAATACAACCTTTTAGCCAGGATTACAACCTAGTTTCAACATGGGTTGTGTGAATTAATTTTTTTCGTGAGTGGTGGAAACCTACGAACAATAGATATCACTAACTTTTCATATTTCATTTCGTTCTGATCGCGATGAACAACGGACTTTCATTTAATAATCCCATAGACTATCAACTACTACTTGATGATAGCATTTTCTCATAAACAAAATGTCGACAAATCTTTTGAAAGGGAATAAAACAATTGAAAAAATTTCGAAACTTGTCACGGACTTATAAGATCGTTCAGAGATATATTTTTTTCTGATTATGATATGAAAAACGTCCTGGTTACGGTGTTTTTATATTCGACATCAAAACGAAAATATGAAAATATTTCTTCGGCGACTTCCTCTCAGCAGATTTCTGGCAAAAAACTCTGAGAGTAAAAATAGCCATGAAAAAGCTTCTCAAAAATCTGTCGTTCGGAGACGATTTTAAACTGTAGGTCCCGCCACTCATGTATAAAATTAACACACACAGCGTGAGTGATGTGAGAAGCTAGAACGTTGTACAATGGGTCAATTCGACCTCCGGGTACTGTACTTGTCATAGTTGACAAGTACACGTCCTCTAACCTAACCTAACTAAATGAAATCCAAAAAGAGAGAAAAAATGTTTTATATTCTCAGCAAGCCAAGACTAGCGAGGGGAGTCTATTACAAAAAGGGGGAAGGTAATAATTTAAAACAGTTATTTGTTACATATTGTTTATTTGTTTATAATGTTTATTATGAACAACTAATTGCTTTTTATAGTTTCATTAAAAGCAACAATAACTTCAATAAAATCTTTAATAATCCCCCACAAAATCAAAAACTGCCAACTGCAATGCAAACATACTGGACGTTCTCACCCATGCAGTCCTTTAACTCCCTTCCGCCAGTATAACTTTTAATTCTTTTTACGATACTAAACAGCAAATGAAAAAGCTTGCAGTTGCTGGTTGGATATGATGCAGAAGCAGCATATTTATAACAAAAATAACCAGGCTGGGGCATGAGAAAATAAACAGCATAAAACTATTAAAATGGAGTACAGTTTAAATTGTTTATTTGAACTATAGGTGAGAGTAGAGAAGTATATCCTCTTAGCCTGGTATGTTAGTTCTTTCCTCTCTGGTCTCCTTCTGTTATAGAATTGTTGTGTAGTGATGCTGTTGCCGCTCTTGCTGTTGCTGCTCCTACCGTTTATGGTCGTGTGGTATACATTTTAACACTTGACCAACATTATTTTGGAGCTCTATTAGATGTGGAACAACAACACACAATAGCAACAAATTGTGGTTTAAATATACACTCCGCATTTTTTTTTGTTTGTGTTTTTATATTCTACGGATTTGTTTTCTTTTCATATACACCACACCACTCGTTTTCGTTTTGCCATATCGTCTATGGGTCTGAGATTGCACCAACTCCACATAAGCGTTTGTTTTCTCTTCTCTCCTTTGCTCTCTGTATTGAGCATATGCATGCGATATTGTAGTCGATGTAAGGAGAATAAAAAAAAACCTGTCTGTCGATATGGCATAGAATTTAGCTTCTTCTAAACGTATCCAGTTTAGTCAGAACAACAAAAGAATTAAAACATTAGGAATTCTTTAAAACCAATAAATACATGTACGGAGAGATTGAAGATTCTGTTTATTGATAGCCTTGGGTTTCATTATTTATAGACTGACTTAATAATTGTATGGTTTAAGAGTATAGACAAAAATATCACGCTCTAGTCTCAATTATCCAAAGCCAATTTGCCTTGTCGGTGAGGCTAAGGTTCCTAGACTTTGCTCTGGCTAATATCCAAAGCGAATTTATCTAGTCGGTAAATCTAGACCTATATTTATAAAGCTGAAAATCCTGGTAGATAACGTAAAGTGAATCGTTAGCCGCTTTGTAATAGGGTTTCTAATTCAACACGAAAAGCAGTGTCTATGCATATATGTAACTAGCAGAGTACTAAGCTCTGGACATGTATGTCAATAACAGCGGCAGAGATGTCAAGATTCAATAATCAAACAATAGTTCAATAAACTGGCAAAAATGCAGAAATGCTATTGCATTACTACGTGCAGTAGAAATTTTCCCCTTTCGAAAAATAACGTTAAATTATAACCACATTCAAAGCAGTTCTGTTAAAGGCTCGTTCCTTTTACTTAGGGAGTTGGCTAAATTCGCATAAAGACCTAAAAACTAAATAGATGACGGCTAATTTAAAAGATGTAATTTCAACAACTCAACTGTCAAAGTCTGAAAGTTCCTGTAGGTAGAACCGATTCTCTAACGTATTCTTGCCTTTCAAGCTATCTGTGATCCCTTCACTAGCAGTAATCTTTCCAACGTTTATCTGAATAGAAGTATAAAGTATCAGGTTGAAAACTTCACGCATCATGTCATTCTCTAATAGCTCTGTCTTTCGCAGGCTATAAAAAACTGACACTAATAGTGGTGGGTAACAACTGTTAAATGCTTGACCACCATGAAGAGGCAAAATATGAAGAAGTTGATGTAGGGGCAGAAAACAAAATAAATCGAAAAATAGAAAAGGAAAAAAGTATTGCAATTTCTAAACAACGGACGAACGAATGGATACACACAACAAAGAAGTAACAAATAAGAGTTTAATTGCATTTCAATTACACCGAGAATGGGAACAAAAAATATAAAATTAAGAACAATTATGCAACATACGCCACCAAACCACCTTGACAACAACTTCTCAGGTTGAGGAAAGCTGGTGTCGCTACTCGTAGTTGAGGCAACGATAAAAATTGCACAAAAGTGGTTGAATTTAAACTACTAAAACAATTCTCTACCGTTTTGACTTCTATTTGTTACTAGGTGTACGAGTATCAAAGAGAAAAGCAAGTGCGAATAGAGAGTGTGGTGTTGAAAGCCTAGGCTCAAGCACAAGACAGGAAATGTGGTTCACAAAATGAAAACAAAACGACTGTAGTAATTGGCGAATATTGTTGTATTCTCTATTCTCTAGTACTACCATAGCAAATGTGCCTCTCTCACTTTTTTTCTCACTCATTGTGGTGTTTTATCACATGCATAAATACCGAAACATATTTGAAACCATTTTTCTAGTTTTTTGCTTAATTTTTCCATAATAATATTTATGCCACAATTGGCAAATGGTTATTGCTACACTGATTGTTACTTGACCAATTTCTCTGCTTTCAATTTATTCTGTAATTGTTGAGCTGCATTTCACTTCGATAAGTGACAGTTGAACATGATTTCAAAAGATGATTCGATTTGTTTAAGGCGGTTACGATGATGATGATGTTTATGATGACGGATTTAGATGCTGCCATATCATCCAGATCAATGATTGCATTGAAGTAATCAAGTGATGGAGTAGTAATGCAGTAGTTACTGTGGGTATCATCAGTTTATGCTGGTGCTTGTAACGGTTTATTTATTTAGTTATGCAGATTGACTCTGACATGAACGCAGCATTTTCCTTCGATCTTTTTCTTCGTTTACGATGAAATCCAACCCATATCCCTATTTACTCTGAATCGCAGTGATGTAGGTAGGCTGCTGTATAATTGCTCTGAATATGGTGCATGATTTCTGAAAGTTAGAAAAAGAATTTTGACTTGTGTTCGGATTACGTCCCACCTATTATGGCCTTAGTTAAACCGATAAACCATCATGTGAATTGATGCCGTGTTCTGGATTTGTTAAAGACTAAGCACAGGAAAAGAAGTTTGTGTTAGATGCCTATATGATGTCCCGAGTGGGATAACTGTGACGATTTTTTTTGTTTTTCTGTTCTTTTGAAAGGTTTCAAATAAATGTTTTTGTGAACACTCTTACTTACTTTTGGATATGCCATTGTAATCCTTTAGTTAGGATTACAACTTAGCTTCTCACACCATCCGTGTTGTGTGTTAATTGTATCCATGAGTGACAGAAACAAAAACTGAAAAACTTTTCATGGCAATTCCATTTATACTCGGAGTTTTTGCCAGAAGATGGCTGAAACGAAGAAATTTTTCATATTTCGTTTTTTGCTAGATGTGTTAGCAAACGGGGTGTTGATCCACGGGGTCGCCAACTAGACTACGGCGACAATTATTTTACTAGTTATTACTTTATTTAGTTATTATTTTATTTAGTTATTACACACTGTCACTGCTGTGGTTTCAAAAGGCTGTGAAACCATGTCTTAAGAATATAAAAGAAATGTAAATAAAATAGAAATAAAAACAAACCCTCTCTTTAAACTTCCATTTACTTAATCGCAATCAATTCTAACACCGATTTTAGTCAACGCAATTTTTCTTTTTGAGAACTTGTAATAATTTTCACAATTTACTGCCTTCAAAGTGGTTAATGCTGCAATCATTCAAGATATTCAATCACAATCACAGAATATTTCCTTTTTGGACTGAAACCTGCGTTAAATGCTTATGTAGGCTGATGTTGTCATTACTTTATAACGTTAGTTAAAAATGCAAGCAGAGTTGCTATTGATTGATACTGGTTACTGGTTTAGCAATCGGTCTAAAGCAGCAATAAAAATGCCATAAAAAGTAATGTTTTTCCTTCACCATATCGTATGCACACAAGCATTTCAGAATTCTGTAAGGAAGTACTAACTCAGATGGAATGCATTCATATTTCCAAGGCAATACAGCCAATGGAAGGGAAGAGGGAGATAAGTTGTGTAGATTATTAGTGCGTATTATGTATATACATATATAATGTTAATTAAAGCCCCACTTCAACGCATGTGTTTAGTCAAACGCTGGATGCATAAGTGTTTTAACTTTTCTGATAAAGGCAGGCATGCAATGTTATGCGTTCCTATGCAAAAATAATGACAGAATAAATCTTAAAAAAGCCCTCCACTCCACTTCAGTTTGAACGCAATGCGTTTAGTTTTGTTTAGAATTTTGCTTCACTCTTTACGCACTCACGGCATTTAAAGTTTGTCAGTCATAATGATGCCCCCTTTCCGCTCTGCATACAGAGTGAATTCAATACGTTTCGTCATTCACTTCTTTAGTCATTCAGTCATTTCTGTAATTTAGAGACAGGCCGTGAATTACTCCTGTTATTTGATTTCTTTGCAAATGTTGTTGTATTTGCAGTTGTGCTACTCTTTGGATATTAATTGGACTTAAATTGTGTTAACTTGACTTCTTAAGTACCTTGTGTATGTATATCGTGTTCATTATCGTGTTCATTATTGCCGTTGCAACAACAAGAGGTAGCATTAATTCCTTTAATTTAGTTTTCAACAAGAGTTAGTTTAAAAGTCGTTGATCCTTTGAAGATGGAATTTTTGTGCATGAGGGGGCCACACTTAAAGTGATTGTAAATGCAATACTATGGCTTTTGTCATTTGCAGGAAGTATACTGGTCAGTAGGCACAATCTCAAAGGGTTTAAATGGGGACCTCATTTCAGATATAAGGACTAAAAATGATAAGATAGCAAAACCGTTCTAATAGTGGTTATGAGAACTATCAACGTAGCTTCGAAGAAGACAGTTCTTATTGGTGTACTGTCCTGACCGAACGAAACTGCCGACGAATTGGTGTAGAAATGTCCTCAGTTCGAATAATACCGCAAGAAATAAAATCCGTCCACCATTAGAAACTAAAGTCGTGAAGAAGCAACAATACCGCTTTACACCTCCAAAAGGCCCGTAGGTTTGATTTAGGGGGATTAGAGCCGCAATCACATTATAATTGAATCATCCTTGATTACGTTTAGTGTGCTAACATTAATATTACAGAGAGACAGTGTACGCAGGCAGTCTGCTGTCCTGTCACCATTGTCGTTTCTATAGAGACAGAAGGCTGAGCTGATGGCAGTAAGACAGCCAGTCTGCTATTAACTTCTTAATTGATGTCGTTCTTGAGTATCAAGGATTCCTCAGACTCTGCTAGACTTGTATGGAAAAAGACTGATTGATCGTGCAATTTCAATTCTTATAGGCTATTTAGTGCATGACGTTAGACTTAGCATTCCGTCCAGTGCGTTACGATACAGATATCCCTAATATTTCATTTTCTGTCAAGCATGACGGAAATCTTTAAACAAAAATTTTTGCAATGCTAAGAATCAGAGAATGATTGGTTATTAATTGTGGTATCATAATGGGCCTAAACACTCGACTTAGTACTTCAAGAAGGATCTGTCATTTAGCCTAGCCTATCTTAACCTAGTTGATAAGAAAACTTTTTAAGGCATTCATTCTTGCAGTGCATAGGAAATATTCCATCTTTCATTATTGTCTGAAGACTGCAATATGTTCGAAGCACCTCAGGCTTAAAATTCTTGGTAGGCATAAATCACTCAAGATATTGGGTAAAAATATATTCTTTTTACATTTCATTTTCCATGAAAATATAGGGTGATAAAATAACGTTCTGAGTGCAAAGTAATTCGGTTTCTATCTAAGTAGTCAAATGTGCATCTATAAATTTGCAAGTTTATTAGACAAGAATACTTTAGAGGCTCTCCCCGTACTAGTTATTATTAAATAATACGCTCATCTTAACCTTCCAAAGGTTAGGTTAGGTTAGAGGACGTGTACTTATCAACTGTGACAAGTACAGTACCCGGAGGTCGAATTGACCCATTGTACAACGTCCTAGCTTCTTACACCACTCATGTTGTGTGCGTTAATTTTATACATGAGTGGCGGGACCTACAATTTAACGTTGACTCTGAACGACAGATTTTTGAGAAACTTTATCATGGCAAATTTTATTTACTCTCAGAGTTTTTACCAGAAATCTGCTGAGAGGAAATCGCCGAAGAAATATTTTTTTTTCATATTTCGTTTTGATGCCTGACCTTGGATACGAACCCAGGCTTTATGTCTAATAAGTCAACACACTACCTACTAGACTACGGCGACTGCAACCTTCCAAAAGTCTACAAATAATTCCTGCGGCTAGTCTAATGTTATCGGCAGGCTTCAAGTTGCGTTAAGATATTGCTTATGCATATGCGAAATCTAGCCTTTTATTGATAATCAAACCATACAACGTTTACACTAACCATCATTCACTTGGAAAAGTGTAATCTCAGGGTTTTTCAAAATAAATTTTTTATTCTCTTTAAAGTTTTCATATTAAAACTCACCTTAGGTCGTATGACTTCGTTCCGTTTAAATGCATTCCATTGATGATATAAGTTTTCCTCTATTAAAGATTTTCGCCATTGAAATCAATAAAATGCCATTCTCTGCTACCTAAAGGGCAATGCAAACAAACGAAAGCTATTAAAATAATTTGTTTCTGCTTGACATTTCCCTTAGAAAAGGTCAAGCTTTAGAGTTCATCAACTTAAAAATACAATTTTCTAGCGTCTTAGAAACTGTGTAATACCAAAGAATATGGATATAAAGAATTATGTAGAAGTAAAATTTCTTATGGCGGGTTGTAGACGTACGACCCGCTCTCACCAAAAAAGACTCAGTACACTTATTGTACTCAGAGAACTTATTATACTTAGGGAACGTATTGCTCAGAGAACGTATTGTTCTCTTCTCTAAGCAATTTATTGTCATATGCGTGTATACGTGTGTGCTTGTACATTGCCAAATAAAATAATAAACAAACTGAAAGATGTCTTGTTTTCACAAAATGTATGTGCAAATAGCCTGTGGAAAAGAAATATTACCGTTTGTTTTATTGTAGGGTAAGAATATGTGTTTTATTGTTGTAGAAATGAAATTATATCGATTCGCACCGAATTATAATGTTATTTTTTAGACTATTCAATTATGTATGTACATATTTACCATATGTGTCTATTTTTGTATAGAATGAAGTTGTAATAAAACGAATGCTTTTTTTGTTTAGTATTTATTAAATTTATTTATCATTTTAATGGTTCAAAATTTTAACTTTTTCCATACTGGATAATTTGAATTTGTATGTTTCCCATGTGGAATGCTTCCGTAGTAAAACAACAATTAGTAAATTATTCATCTCCATTCTGTGTTTATAACATTCGTTATTTTCATCAAACCAAAAGGAATAAATTGTATTTTTTGTGCAACTTACGCATTGGTCAACTACAAATATTTTTATGTTTTTTATAGATTTATTTTCTAAAAAAATTTTTTCGAAGACTTATATGAATTTTGCAAACTTCAAAAAATAAATCAGATAGAGCGCACAAACTTCCAAAGTCGGAATCTTTTATATAATTTTTTGCATGAACGAACATTTCTGAAGGATATGACAAAATTTGCGCTGGTTTGATTATATCCACACGACATTTAACGCAAGATATTCGTTGAGTTATGTAACCAACAAAATATCGACTTGATGTTAATTCAATTGGCACATTGTTGGACGTAAAACAATCGGTGCCTTCATTAAAATATTCTTTATTTTCATCGTATATATCTGCGACATCTATATCAGGGGTATGTGTACTTTCTGATATATTTCCAGTCCTATCAATATCTTCTAAAAATATGATTTATGATTTTAATTATATATTATATTTATTAAACGTTTTGTTTGAGCATGCACTACAATTTTTAAATTCACACTTTTTATAAAACAATTTTTCAGTTTCAAATGTCAACACAAAATGTGGATTTTTTATTTCGGTGCGAATCGATATAGTTTCATTTCTACAACAATAAAACACATATTCTTACCCTACAATAACACAAACGGTAATATTTCTTTTCCACAGGCTATTTGCACATACATTTTGTGAAAACAAGACATCTTTCAGTTTGTTTATTATTTTATTTGGCAATGTACAAGCACACACGTATACACGTATACACGTATATGACAATAAATTGCTTAGAGAAGAGAACAATACGTTCTCTGAGTATAATAAGTTCTCTGAGTACAATAAGTGGCAGTAGCCGTACTGCCATCGACAAATTTGGCACTGGCAGTACAATGTATGGCAGTGCAACATCTTCATATATTTATAGTCTTTGATCTCATCGCGATAAGAGCAAAGAATGAGAGCAACGCATTGTTACGCTCTTCGTTTCTGTTTACTTCCCTCCTATCTTTCCCCCCGCATCATGAAATATTTTTGAAAAATATTCCAAAATATGTTAAAATGCACATTCTTTATACTTTATTTTCTTTGGTAATACTCTATTGGCCTTATTGGTTAAATAATATGTTTCAGGTTACAACAAGTTTCACTGCTGTAAGTAATAATGTCTGTAAAACTGTTTATTCAATATGTTGCACTAAGTGATGTGTTGTTAATGTTTCTTTGAGCTTATTTACTCATATTCTTTAAGACTCCCATTATGGTAATCTTTGACAGTTTTTGCTAATTCTCACTCTTTCAATACAACCATCCATCGAACTCTAGCAGCACCACCATCACTATTACCCTCTAACAATAACTCTCTGGAAATCAAAAACACACTCATGCTCATTTGTTAACTTGAAATATTGCCAAAGTTTTCTATTTTTTCTTCTTGTTGTATTTGTTGCATTTGATACTTGTAATTTTGCAAGGAATTTTGCTTTTATTTTACTCTTACTGCTTAAGCCTTTTATTAAATGAGAAAAAGTTTTCCTGCATGACAAAGTAAGGCTGCAATAATAATATCGAGTGGAGAAAAAGAGGCGAACGAGTGAAGGACGAATTGTTATTGAAAAACACTTGAGAACTTTTGGCAGAAGAAAACGAAAATTTAATGACTGTTATAGTCTATGGTGGTGGGCGAGTTGCGTATGTAGGGCTCTAGAAACTCCCAATGTCATGCCAATAGTAGCATTGAAAGTTTCCCTTATTCTTCCTTTATTTGCTGTTTATTTTCGCCAACTAATTCACTTTCACCGCACGTAGTAACCAAAAGACAAGTAATAACAGAGAAAACATACGAGTAAACATGTTGTAATAGTGATGCTCGTTCTCTCATTATAGGGTTTGCATGATGGCAAGAAATTGGCTCTTTTAAACATTTTCAAATTTCTCCATTTTCCATTTGTATTTGAGCAAACCATTCGGGTCAAAAATTGTTTCAAATATCATGTTTGATACTTCAAAACTAAACGAGAACAGCCGCGTATTCTAAAGTGCTGTTTCTATCAGTAGACGTGGTCCCACAACCATCCATACTTTTCCATAAATGAATTCGCTCCATACTACTCTGTGTCTGCCGAAATTTACTGGGTAGTGTGTAGGCTTGCGAGACGAGAGTTCGGGTTAAAATCTGAGCTCTGACATCTTGTAAAAAAAAAATAAACTTTCAAATGGGCGTTGTGAGAAACTAGATTGCAATCCCGACTAAAAGGTTGCAATGACCGATTAAGTATGTAAACTTTGTACATTTTTACTATTTATAGCCCTAGAAGAGTATTATTTTCATTCATTACCCCTAACATAACCCCTAGAATCCTTAGATTCGTCGAATCAGTATAAATCTGAACAGGTTCAGGAAGGTAATATCCTGCATTATAAGAATTTGAATACCGTATTGCTGGTGTGGTTTTATGGTCTTTCACCTCATATTCCAGTGCTTGGACTTCCTTCCAACAAGATTTTTTTCCATTACTTCTATTCATAAGAAAAGCAGGTAATCTCATCGCTATCTACAATATTTGGCGCATTATAGCATTCTCATGAGACTGCTTTCTTAGTAACACCACACCCAAATGTATTGGCCGATTCCACTCATCAAAAAGGCACAGCGAATGTTTATTACGTTGACATTAGGCTGTTCTTATGCAGACGTTTTTAGCACTGGAAATTTAGACCCCAAGTAAAACTTTTATTCGACGCCTAGTTTTACCACCTCTGAAACTGGAGAGTACAAATTAATGCACAGTCTAGGGAGTACAATTCGTTTTTAACGGGAGGGTTTGGCTCACACCAGTTATACAATTGCTTCAGATAAAATGCAGCAGATCACCACCTGCCGAATATGGTACTCAAATGGTTACAATGTGCGACTGTAGCCGTAGCAGTAATAGTATTCCTACATAGCTACATACATACATTGGTCATTGAAATCTTTCAATTAGGGTTACAACCTAGCTTCTCACACCACTTATGTTGCGTTGTTAATTTTTGTACATGAGTGACGTGACCTACAATTTAAAATCGACTCCGAGCAACAGATTTTTGAGAAACTTTTTCATGATAATTTTAGTTATTCTAAGAATTTTTGCCAGAAATTTGCTGAGAGTAAGTCGCCGAAGAACTATTTGTTCATATTTCCTTTTTGTTGGAGATGTCTCACCGTGGACTGACGTCTAATAAGCCAAATATAACTACCTGCTAGACTACGGCGACTTCCAGTTAATTAATTGTCCACATGCTGGGCGTGATACTCAAACGCTTGCAAAGCGTGACTGTAACCGTAGCAGTATAGGTGACAGCAGCGGAGTATTCGAATAAAAGCCAAACGTTTCTGGGAAGCCCTTAAAAGCCAGTAAATGTAAAACACATCGGTTTTTGTACGGTTTGAGCAGCAAAGTTCAAGAGTTTAGTGGTAAAAGAGAATTACAAAAAAAAAGAAAAAGTAAATATATGTTGAGACATGAACAAACATGCACAATGCTGTTGATGATAGTGATGGTGTTGATGGCTGTATAACTTTAGCTGTAGACATATGAAACTTAGTTGCCGCACTCGTTTTGTCAGTATGAAACTAACAATACAATTGCTCATTATCATAGCAGCATAGTGCTGCCAAATAAGTCACTGATATTACAAAATGAGAACAACAACATGAACAGTAACTATTAAACAACTGTAGCCATTACAGTTACATATGATGCTGATGTTCCCACCACTGCTCACAACCACAACCAATAGAAATAGCATTGCTTGATATGTTAGTTCTCAAAAGGATTTTCCTTTTATCGTCTGTTTGTTTGTAGTGTGAAGTTGTAACATTAAAATATGGAGCTTAAGTCAGTTAAAATTACTTGTAATTCTTCTTCCAGCTAACTATTGCTGCTATTTTGAATTGTCTAAAGATACTGCTTCGCCGTTTTATTGTACAAATCAGACTGCAGCATATATTTAATATTCCCATGTATTTACCTCATGTTGCCAGCATGTATAGCATGTGTTACATGAACATTTGTTTTCTCGTTCGTACAACATCAGCAATAGTTGTTATGCCTTTACGTTGGCACGATTTTTTTTTACAGAAAACTATTAGGCTTCTAGAGTTCCGAGCTTTTCTGGTTGCCAACATTCATCGTTGCCGTCACCATCGTCGTTGTATTCTTCTTCTATTTCAGTTTTCTTGTGTGTTTTTGTCTTGTTTCTGCGGTTATCGTGGAATGTTTATGATTTTTACCACTTTTTGTTCCAAATATGTACTTTAAAAACGAGGTTTAAAAAGTGTTGCGCTGCTGTGTATTGCTCTACGAATTGTGTAACCACAATATGATAATTTGGGGTTTTGCGTTACCCTTGCTATTGTTGTTGTCGTTGTTATTGCCAAATCAATTCATCAAATCAAAAAAATGAAATTTGAATGAGACAAATCAGCAGCATTGCATATTTGACGATGTGGTTCTAATACTACTTTCTAATCAATTTTGAAAATGTAACCCAATTGGCCAAATAGTAGAATTTTAAAATGTTGAAACATTAAGAAGGAACCCATTTTAGTCTGAGATGAGAAATTTATTTGCCAAAACCAACCCAGAATTCAAGCACAACTATAGCTTCGTATACCCACATGCGAGGTTTCATGAGTATGAGTACTTGCAAACGGGTGTAAGTACTTGAGTGGTTAAATTCTAGTTGGTCTATATGAGGCTTAGGATAACTAATCCTTGTTACTTCGCATACAGTACACCAGTATGGTAAAGAAATGTAACCAAGAGTAGCACATGTTAACAATTTTGTTAAGGGTTGTAGTGGACAACCCTACTTCATGCAGCATTATGGATCCATTACTGTACTCCTTTTGTGAGTCATCGCTTGGCTATTTTTGATTATGGCCCTACTTTTCCCTGATCGAAAAAAACCACCTCGTATCTTTTAGCGGTTACTCGTCTGTGATATAAGATGAGAGAGATATATAAAGAAGTCGATGTTAAGTAGATATCACCCAGAACTTGGCTTAATTCCAGAGCAATTCTATTTCAAGATAGAATAAACTGGCTGGCAGTTGATTCAACGCAATAGTTAGTGAAAAGAACTACAATTTCAGGGTAGATCGTTTATATTTAAATCAAACTTTACTTTTTATGAATTTATGAACTTTAATCCTAAAGGAAAAATATGACTATTATGACTTTGCTACAAAAAAATATCACCCTTAAATTCAGTTCAATTATCAAGAGATGGACATTTTTTGATAAATTTCTTCAAATCCTTTGACTCTATCTACCGGAATTACTGTTTAACACTAAAGCCATCTGTCGGCGTGATCAATTACTCAAAAATATTCTTATTAAATCTGTACCCTGGATAAGTGTTGTGCTATCTAAGCTAAATCGTAATTCTCTTGCAAATATTTCGATTGAAAAAATCATCACAAACTAAAAAAAAAATCTGAAAACTATTTGTGGCATGTGGCATGTGCATGTGCACGCATTCTATTGCCAACATCATCTTCATTGGCACTTGATTTATAAGTTACACTTTCCATGTTTCTTATTGACTGTTGGTATTTCTATAATAAAAATGATGATAATGAAGATGATGACATTGCCTGTATAGTTAATCGTGTCATATGTGCTTCTTGTTAAACATACGATATACATATCTCCCCGTTTCACTATTGATAGCTATACAGTCTTGTCATAACATTCAATGTATTAGGCAATCAAACATACACATCTTGATAAATAAATGCTCTTGCCTGGTATTTACAATTACTTCAACGACTTGCAACCTCCGCCATTGATGAGTAGCCATTTTTGATTATTTTCTAAGCATTTTTAAGCTTGTAGCTGCGATACGTGTTGCCTTGTTGCATTCACACTGTGGCTGTGTGGAACATTTAATTGACATAACGTGTCTGTTACAAACATTCCTTTTTCTTTCGTTTCGATTTCATTCTTTGAAGGCTACACTTGAGTGATGCGTTGGGGATATTTGCAGTTTTCTTAGGAAATTGAGATTAAATTTCGCAATGAGCTGAGCTTCAAAGGAGTAGGCCTATAATAGACTGAATCACAAAGACTAGTTCTACACTTGATTCCAGTGGTAATCAGTCTCTACTGTTCTACAAAAATATATATAATGAAATGATTTAGTGCCATCATTGTCTTCTCGTATGACATCTCATGGCATCTCAGGGATCTAACATAGGAAGTAAAAATCCTTTGATAGGGCCAATCAAGAAATCTTTCTTTATGTTTATCACTGACAGCCTCACGACAAGGAGGAATAAAAAACGATTATATGGAGGAGCAGAGAGAATAACCGTACGGATGATTCTTTTTTAAATCCATTGTCACCAACTGAGCATTATTTACTATGAATCACACTTTGGATCTTCCCTTTTCTACACGTATGGGCAAAGGACAAGGTGCCTCTCAAACTGAGAATCTTCCAATTTTTGTGTGTGCTGATATAAACCTACAAAGATGTGTCACAGGTACCCAGTAAACTATATATTTGAATAGTAAGGCCTCAATAATAGCAAAGGTCTCATATGTAATTAAACTGGGGTTAATGTGGAAGTTATTTGATTATCATCAACAACTATAGGTTAGGCCTTATTGAGTCTCAGCGCACTCTGTGATCAGTGGGAACGATGAACTGCAATGCAGGCTAAAGTTGTCACACATAAGACTCGGATAACACAGAAGCGAGATTGTGGAAAAGCCATTGTACCCGAAAGAACTGTTTGGAGCTCAATATTGTCTGGAGGTGTTATTGCGTTTTATTTTTTCGAATATGATTCTGAAAATAATCGACTATTTTTAGCCTGGTATAAAATAATATGAACTGGACGGCATGTACTTTCAATAAGATAGCTGCACGTGCAATAGATTGACTTCGATTACGTCATTGTTGCATGCCATTTAAATTGGCCACCAGAATACATACATCATTGACTGTAATAACCATTCAGTCAGGATTGCGACCTAGTTTCTTACACCACTTATGTTGTGTGTGTTAATTTTATCCATTAGTAACTGAACCTACAGTTTAAAGTCGATTCGGAACAGCAGATTTTTGAGAAACTTTTCATGGCAATTATATTTACATTCAGAGTTTTTGCCATAAATCTGTTGAGAGGCAGTCGCCGAAGAAATATTTTTTCATCTTTCGTTTTGTTGTAGATGATTGACCTGGGGTTTGTACCGAGGTTTCATGTTTAGTAGTCAAGTCATGTTCCAACACACTACCAACAGACTACGGCGATTTCAGGAATGCAAAATTCAAAATCGTTGTTGTCAAAAACCACCTTTCAACGGAGGACTGTTACAAATGCACCTTAATTTAAATGACATTTCATTTCGTGTATAATGAGAAGGTTTCATCAATTCCTCGCTTTATGTGTATGTTTTAAAACCTCAAAGTAAATAACCCTTTATGCTAGAGATGAGCGATATATTCAAAACTGTGATTTAATCACGGTGATTGATAATTCACTGGTAACTACAGTGATTGAAATTTTCAAATAACAGTTACTAATAATGTCGTTCTTTCAAAATTGTTACATACTCAAATTTATTTCATTTTATTTTGAGCGAGGCAGAATTACTATTAGATGACGCTGATTATTTACTTTTGTCTTTTATACATGAACTTTCTGTGAAACTTAATTGTCAAACTTTATATACAAAAAAAAAAAAAAAAAATACATTAAAAATAATAACATTGATCGCCTCAGTAATGTAGAATATAACGATATATTAGGAATATATCCGAGATTTAAAACGTTTGCCTTTTGCGATCCGGCTTGTGCAGAACGCATTAAAGAAATTGTTATATCTTCTGTCTCCTTAATATATAATTCTGAATTAGAACATCAGATACAAGAAGACACAATTATAGAAGATGACACCCCAAAAGAATTTTCAATATGGAACTCTTTTGATTCGAATATTTCTCACTTTAAACCAAGAAGAACAGCAGCATCGCGTGCTATTAACGAAGTACATAGTTATTTGGAAGATGATGTTATTCCACGAAATAAAGACCCATTAAACTGGCGGCGTACTAATAAATTAAAATATCCAAAACTTTATAAAATTGCTTTGTGCCCTTGGTTCTTCTGTACCATGCGAAAGAGTCTTCTCAAAAGCTGGACAAGTATTAAATGAGCGACGAACGCGTTTAAGTGACAATAAAGCAAAAATGTTATTGTTTTTAAACTCAAATTATAAATATATTTAATATGTATGTACAATGTACATATTTAAGTAATTTTTCTTTGTATATATTATTTTTGTAATGTACATAAAGTTTAAATTTTCTTAATTTGTATGTATATTTCTTGTTTATTTTACATTAATTTATATGAATTTATTGAATTTTTGTTTTGTTATTAGTTTCCGCCCTTATAGTTATTTTTTATTGTTGGAATAAAAATAAAACAAAAAAATTTTTTGTTTTCTTTTGGAATACTGTGATCACAATCACTTTTTTAAAGAACAGTCATTAACAAATCACGTTCACTGAGAACAACGTTCTTCAAAAATCACTGGATCGCTCATCTCTACTTTATGCAGTCACAGAAACGTGATGAGCATAAATTTCGTACAACTCACTGATATTAAAATTTAAAAACAAGATGTAGTTAGAAGTCTGTTGCATTTTGTTTAACTAACATATTACTTACAATTCTGTCAATTTATTTATTATGGCACTTGGACCATTTCTACTCTCATTACTTCATATACTACCGTATAAACAATTTGTTTCCAAAACTTCATATTTGTTTAATTCCAGTAAATTTATTTTCTCTTGCAGATTTTCATTAATTATTACAACAACAAACCAATTAAAGGATAATTTTAAGGTAAGAAACACAAATGAACACAATTTTAATTACAACATTTCTCTGTCAGCAATACTTGATATTTAAAATTCTTCCATCATTTAGTTGCAATAATACTTTACATTATAATGGAAATTTTTTTTATTTGTTTTGTTTATCAAAAAAGTAATAACAGAGTTAATAATAACAAATATTTACATTTTAAATGAAATAATATTTTCGAAATTGTTTGTTCCTTTTGAGGCAGGCTGCAGTTATTTAAAATTTTAACCTGAAGTTTTTGCATAAATTATTTGATAGCCTTAATGAGTAAATTACTGGAAATAAACATTTAATCGTTGGAATAATAACGAAATACATAATTTTCAACAGATACATTTAGAATTGATTTATTGAAGTGTTTATTATCCGTTGTTTGACTTGAATATTACAATTACAAAGGCATCTAAAAACTTTGGTAACAGAACTATCATTTATGGTGTTTTCTTTTCTACAAAGAAAATGTCACCCTCTTACAAAGTGCATTAAAAAAATTGCTGACCAACCCTGTTATAATGTAATTTTTTATTTGAGGAGAACAAAACACAAATTTTAAAAAAGGGTATGCCCTGTGTTTATCACTAATTAAGAAAATGAATGAGGAAATGAAAATTTGTTCAAAAGATAACGAAGATGAATCTAATAACTGATTTATTTAAATTTTCGCAAATCAAATAGATGCAGCAATATCCATATTTAAAAATTTAATTTAAAAATATGTTGCATTTTTCGAATTGTTTTCAATAAAATATGTAAATATGAGAAAGGTGTTGCCAGATAGCTAAATTTTCGACTTCATTTTTTGATCGCTGTTTTTTATAACCAAAAAAAAAATATTTTAACACTGTTCTAACACTGAATGCAATTTTTTTAAATTACTGACCATGTATCTTTAATAATGTAATATTTCCTTAAGGTTACTCCACAAAACAATGAAAAAATTAACTTCAAAATTGGATAAAGATACCATGCGGCTTTTTTTAAATTTCATCTGGTAGCTCTATAAATAAACAAAAGTCATCTGCTTTACAGGGCATTTTCAGCACTCTCGATTTATACAGGGCATAAAATGCAATGCCCTCCACCATTGGCAAGTGCGAATTATTTAGAATAAAACATACTTCCCTTTTTGAGGGCGAAACATTTTTAAGATACAAATACAAAATTGCATTTTGCACATGCGCAATGCACATTTTTTGGTAGAAAAGAAAACACCATTAGTAGAGATCAGTCGCTTGGCTGCTGTTTTTTATTTATTTCACATTTAACCTGAAGGACACAAGAGTTCACGACCGGCCATATTTGGCCAAAATCGACTGAAAATCGATTGTTCTATACTTTTTTCGCACTGATACAAGATTTCTTTGAAAAAACAAATAGAGTTTATAAAAACAAATAGAGAGAGTGTTGTAGAACTGACATTAAAAAAAAGGATATTTACATATATCGGGTCTTTCAACAGGGGCTTTTAAAATTTCTTCTTGGAGTTCCACCTGTCAAATTAGTTCCATTTATTCAGTCTGTTTTGCTAAATCACAAAGGACGGTTCTAGTACTTAACAGTACGGATAAATAATGAAATTGTTTTACCAAAATGGTTCTATTATCCGAGCAACGTACCGAACGCTTCGCCATTTTACTATCGCCAATATCGTTCCTATGGGACTATTCGTAATATGATATATTATTTCAGGTGTACAGGTTCAATGCACGCAATTCATCTAGATACCAAAAATAAGTGGTTTCGTCAGGACGACGATACGTTCCACGCAGCTCATAACACATTGGGCATTATGCACGAGAGATTTGAGGGCATGGTCATTCCATGTGAAGGTGGTTGTGAACTAATTACCCAGATCATGCGTTTTTGCCTCGTTAGATTTTTTTGTCGAGTTTTCTTAAATCGCAAGGTGGATGCTAATAAGTCACAAAACATAGCGCTCCTTAAAGCCAACATAATGCCTACCATCGGTTGAATTCAGTTTGGTTTATGTACCGGAATAACTTTTTTCGCTAAACGTGGCTCTTGTTTCTATAATTTTAGCATTTAAACGCTGATATTAGAAGATAACCATCACCATAACCCTGTGTGCAGATAAAACTGTTTTTATACTACCTGAACGCGATTCTCCAAATTAAGTCCACTGCTTTGGTTATTCGCTTGCCTCCACTGTTACGAAAGTGAGAAAAAAAAAACTCTTAAGTTTGCTTTGTCACATTGGCATGTATGTAACTATTATGCATGAGAAATCATACTAAAATCCTAAGAGAAACATATTTCGAACACCTTTTCGGAAATGGCGTACACATTTATAATGCAGTTGACAGCAATAACAAGATTTCACAGACAAAATCAAATGACGATAATATAATAATAGTTATAATAATAATAACGATAACAATAAAAAGACTGCAATGCAGCATGTAATGCAAATAACAATTGCCTGCTCAAAGGACTTTGTGTATGAATAGCAGGCAGCAGCAGCAACTATTTAATAATGTCTGTCTCTGTTTGCAATCACAATGTGGAATTAAACGTATGTGCAAGCAGCCATACGGTTTACTAAAGATGGTCAAAACTAATCTGCATGCAATCTTATTCAAGTACCCAAATATTCGTTTTATGCGTTTATGACTGAAACCATGCTAAGGATGCTGAAGAGGACGTTAAGACATGAAGCTTTTAGTAGAGGTCATAAGCATTTGTGTGTGTGTGTGTGAGGAATTGTTGATTTGTTAAAGTGAAATTAGTTTTAGTCTTAGTTTATATTGTTTTTGTTTTTGCTTTATTGGTATGTTGTAAATGCTTAGTTTCAAAGCCGGCTGAGTATAGGGTAGATCAGAAAGTGGTTTTCTACACTATACACAGTGTATTTTGGCCGTTACAAAATTTACACAGACTACTCACACGCATAGAAAACACAATTCAGTCTCTTATGAGCTGTCACAGAAGAAGGTTGTGTTTCGCTCGTTTATTGCTTTTGTACATGAAAATTTGTAAATGCAGAGTTGGATAATTCTGTATATTGTTTTACCTTTTTTTTAGTGTCTCCACTATATATAAAGTAGTTTTTGGAATTATAAACATTTAAATGTTTTTTATCGTCTTTAGGTGTTTAAATAGGTTATTTATCATATGTTTTTGGAAATTCATTAAAATTTATAATAATTGCTGACAAATAGGTTAAAATTTTTTTCATAAAACAATATTTGATTTTTTTTACGAATTACTAAAAAATAAATAAATCTATTTTAAAATTTAAAATAAATATGAAAAAAGAAACTGAATCAAAATATTTACTACTTATGAACTAAAAAATTACAATTTTTCTTTTTGCTTAGTATTATTTATAAATTTCAGTTTTCCATGCCTGTCTTGTGGTGAAAATGAGAGTACAACTGTTTCTCATTTCTTGTTTTTTCGCTCTTACACTTATACAAGTGCAAATTGTAGTAGTATATGTCTGCCGATCGCGGTTCTAAATCGATGAGTATTATTTCAAAATTTGATGTAACAGATTATCCAGCTTTATTCTTTATCGAGCTCTTTTTTGTTCTACTGTGCTCTTCTACATTCCAGTCTATGTACATTCCAGTATGTGTATCATATTCTGGTTTCTTTAAGTCGATCTTGGAAGGTGTAAACCTTATATTAATCCCTGATGTGTTTGCGATTCTTGGATTTTTAGCATCTAAAATGAATTCTTCAACTCTACTGTCTCCAAAGCTTGGCTGCTCTTATAGGAGTATTATTAATTACTTGCGTACATCGTCTTAAATTTATAGGCGTGTTAGTATCACTTTGTGGTTACTTACCATCACATGAACTTGTTTATCGCTTCCGCTTTCTAGTTATTCTCAGGCATCATCATATCTTTCAGTTAACTAACATTAGAGTAGAGTACTGGCATTTAAATCGACACATCGAGTGCGAATTGGGACCCCTACACTGTTTCCACCTCGAATAAAAAAAAGAAACCAGTAACTAGGGAGTGCTACGAGACACTAGTCCTTAAAGTTTTAACAATACAGAGCACCGCTAAAGATGCCATACTTAATTGGTCATAACCTTCAGTCAAGATTACGAACTAGCTTCTCACACCACTTATGTTGTTAATTTTGTACATGAGTGTGTAAAATCGATTCCGAATGACAGATTTTTTGAGGAACTTTTCTTGGTACCTTTTTTTACTCTCAACATTTTTGTCAGGAATCTGCTGAGAAAAGTCGCCGAAAAATTTTTTTTTATGTTTCGTTTTGCTGGCGATGATTGCCCTGAGGTTTGAACCGTGGCCTCATTTATAATAACCTATTAGACTACGGCGACTGCGAGTATTTAGGGTGTAATATTTGAGTCTGATTTAGTTCAGCGCCTCAAAATTACCATGAACATCAATTTGAAGTAGTTTTTTTTTGGGATCAGATGAGGTATGCACTTACTACCATTATCCTGATGTACCCAAACAATCGGGCTGTCTTAACAACTTCCTTGATTTGATTCTTCAATAATGTATACGAAGAAATGGTGGTGATGAGGTAATAACCTTCAGTTGAGTAACATTTTAAATTTCAAACAGCATTTTCCTGCGTGTTGAGTGTCGTATCCTATATGATATTAATACATAACCACAACAACAACAATAATTGCCCCCTAAAATTCATTCATGAATACATTTAGTGGGAAATTATTATCCTTTGATTGCCACATGACTAGACTCGATATCGAGTGTGTGGCATATTGCAAGAGAATATTTTAAGAAAGCCAGCAGTGTACTGAAACATAAGCATATTGTTAGACAGCAAATGATAAAACCAAATATTGAATTCAAATTCAAAATTATTAGGAATTTCCAATAGAATAGCATAGAATTCAATTCGATAATAATCATTATATAATATATTACACACACACCCCAAACAGATGGTTGGCATATGGCTTATACCATGACTATGTTTGTAAATTTAGATGGCTTATCTTTAATTGTAGAGAACATTATCGTTATGGATTTGATTAAATTAATTAATAAATTCATTAAATAGATTACAACAATAACAACTATTATGAGTACTGCCTATTGAAGTATTTTAAGCACTTACAAATTGAGTTTTAAGAGAGGCAATGTGTAGGTTTCCCTATTGTAAGCCTCTGTTATGCATAAATTAACACAGTAATTATAGCCAATAAAGGTGCTATATTTCTGACGGGGATCTGGAACAGATCCCAGCCGGACTATTGCAGGGTATGTTGCGATGAGGAGGAGTTAGAGACTATCGAACACCTCCTCTGTAACTGCCCAGCCCTTGGTAGGTTGAGGTTGAGGACCCTTGGCAGAGCCTTCTTTGAGAGCTTGAGTTCTGTGTCGAGAGCCGACATCAAGGCTCTCCACAGATTCATTAGCAGTTTGAGCTGGTTGAGAGGCTTCATAAGTGTAGTCGCGCGCTCAACCCTTGTTTGTGTCTGTTTCTTTCTGTGTGATTCCCATCCTCCCCTTACCCTTATGCCCTCCTTTCATCCTATTCCCTCTATTTCCTTCCCTCTCCAAGGACGTTGTACAATGGGTCAATTTCGACCTCCGGGTATTGTACTTGTCTTAACGGACAAGTACACGTCCTCTAACCTAACCTAACCTAAGGTGCTATAAAACAAAAAACTTTTACTGTCAAAGTTAAATTATTAAACGTAATTATACGGCTGGTATATCGTTTATTGTGGCCCATACCATCCATCCATTCACCACTACTACGAGTACTCATCAAATTATTGTTTACGTTCAATTTCAATTGACCGTTAAGCGTGTATAATTTATGGACAACAGGTGACAACAATTTTATGCCAATGATTGATTTTTTTATATTCAATAAAAAAAAAACGTAAGAAACGATGCAATAAAACAGACCAACAGACAGACAGAGCATTCAGGAATGAGAAAAAGAGAAAATCATTTAAAAATAATTTAAAATTCAAAAAAGCCCAAGATTTTATAGGGTGGACATAAAAGATTTTTTGTGAGCTGAAAAGTGAGTAAAAAAAATATTTCAACATTAACACCTTAAGGCATAAAAATTGTCGTATATTTTAACTAAAGACAACGACGCACTTCAGTTTTCAATATTTCAACTCTCAACCTTGTTGTGTATTTGCCTTTTAAGCTGTTGAATATCCTAGTTTTCAAGTTGGGTGATACTCTAAAAGTAGATACGGTTTGTAAGATGTAATTTCCTCTATACATGAACGACGTACAGATAGTTCGAACACAGAAATACTCGTTTTAAAGCTTCTATAAACACATTATCATTCAGTTTTTAATGACGACACACGTATTAATTCTACTCGATGTTTTGTTTTCGATTTTAAGTTTATAAAGTTCCGAATTGCTTTGCAATGTGAATAAATCTCATTCTTCATTATTGATATCCCATAAATTTGCAAGTTCTTCTTATTATTTTAATGAAAATGTGCCTTAGTACTGTGACAATACTGAACTCCTCTCAAACTTTACGGGTGTCCCAATAATGTCAAATTGTTTGACAAAGTTCATGGTCAGAAATGTCAATTCACTGCCTAGCATTTGGTATGCATTCATGTGATTCCCTCTATGAAGCATTATTGCCTCACAGGTTCCAATAACAAGCTTCCATTATTCATTCTCATCGTCTTAAAATATAAATGTTGGCCTCGAGATAATCCCCATTCTAAACAAGTGTATCCTGTGTCTACAGAGCCCTTCCAAAAGACCGGTTGTCGACCTCAGGTTATTTCTTGATAATATGATAGATGATTCAGATTTCTTCTTATTATAATTTTCCAAAAAGTTCGAAACGCTTTTAATACGACTTATCTTATCGCCAAAAGAATCTCCAAAACTTGATCTCCTGCTTGCAGTACTTAAGTGACACCTCGAAGGAAACAAAAAAACCTTCCAAAGTTACTTTCGCAATATTTCCTTAATTCAGAATTTTATTCTACGCGCTCCAGACCTGGGTAAACATATTTCTATATGAAGTTCTCACGGCAGTAATGTTAAAAAGATACCCAGTGGCACATCCTGATTAGTACATAAAGACCGTCAGGGCTTAACATTTACGATACTTAGTAGAGGAGCTTAAATTTTCTCGTAGAAAGGAAGCATTTCAAGGTTCCACTGAAGTCTACTTTTAAAATCCTTTAGGTGGCGTTACCAAATAAGTCAGTGGGTATGGTTCTATGTAATACTTCCATGAAACAGATAATATGAAACCAACGAAGAATCGTTAACTACTGATGAAATGATTATCAAAATCCATGAAGGAATACATGAAAAGAATAACAAAAACATTCCAGAGCAGTAAGCATAGTGGGAAAGAGGTGGGAGCTATCCATATAACCACACTTTTCAATATGGAAGTTGCACTGAGAAATGACAACGGTCAACGTGTTACCTGATCATCATGTTGATGTGATCGTGAGTTAGGGGTCTCGAAATGGATATAACGTCTCACTAGCCCTCTAGGCACTAGGATGAGATCACCATCATTGACATCACCTCTTTCTGCCCTTTATGAGGATGAGGAAATACATTGCAATTTTAGTATCCCGCAAAGACATATCTGCCACATATATTGTGAGTAAATATATCACTCTATCGCACAGCGGCTGCAAGCGGTTGGGTCGATAATTCTAAAATTCTTTACGCCACAAATGCAATGGAGTAGTCTTTACTGGCTAAAGATAGGGCTTTGAAGTTGTGGAAATGTGGGAACATTTTAGAATTGTTTCCGAGGCCAAATATGAAAAAAATGTTAGGACTATTAGCCTCTTGAATAGGATCCATTCTTAATACTCCTACAAAATTACTCACATGATATAATTTCTACTCTTTCAAGCTGTCAGGTTTTCATTATTTATAGCAACTTCACAAATATTCCAAAACCTTTTGCATCATTTTACTTCTTTCAAAATTAGATTAACAAAGCGAACGACTTTCGCTCCCCAATATATGTGAGTCCCCAATGGGTTATTGTGTAAATCTCAATGCATGGCATAGCATAGTTGTTGTGCCACTAACCTGTCAGTAGCCGGTGGTGTTTGTACGTACATTATATTATTGTCTTCTGCTCTTCTTCTCCTATTTGCTTCTTTTAGTGTTTTTTTTTTGTTTTATGGTGGTGAACTGCTTCACATATAAACGGCGCATCATTTCTTAAAGTCGGCGAGGCAAGTTCATTATAAAATATCCATAAACTCTGTAAACAATCTGTTGCAAGTAGGATGCTCTCTTCAAAGAACTCAATTGCAAACCACAATTACGGTCACCTTGCAAAAAGCAAGCGTAACTTATGCAACAATAAACCATAGACTGTGCAGCATAAGAATTTAAACAGAAGCCCAAGTGTGTTGTGTGTGTGTGCCAGTAAATTGTGGTTTCCATAGCAGAACAGACAAGATCGACTAAAGTCTAAGCTGCTGTTAACAGCCTCCTCTCAATCTTGTTCTTTCTCCTTACCAATGTTGCGGGGCTAGTGGCGGTGGTGTAGCGGTTCTACATTGTAGAATCTACAACTTGTAATAGCCTGCGGCTTTAAACGAAGCGTTGTGCAAATTGATTTTCCCGTTTATTCATTAAGAGTTCGTTCTTTAGATTCTTTCTCCCTCTCTCTATTTCTTCCGAGTTTTTTAATGTGAGTAGCTCTTTCAAGCCAGTAATTTCTTTTTATGGCATGTTCATCAGCATCCGCACCAGCGTCAACATCGTCATCTTGCGGTTGGATTTCTTTTTGAAGGCAATAAAAAAAGTCCACTAAACGTTGCTTTAATGGATTCTTCTTATGATTTTTGTTTTTTTTTTTAATTATTTGTTGACATGTTTAACCAAATATTTGGAAATCATTTTACTAAAGTATCATGAACTAATAAATTTGTTTTCATTCTGTAGTATTACGCAATCACAATCACTACAAATGGGTTGTGGTATAAGAAAGTCGGCTTTGAAGGAAGAAATTAATTTATTGTGGTAACTCTTATTATTCTTTTTTATTTTCTTTTAAAAATTGTTGCTTCTTTTATGCAAAATAAATCTACTTTCTACTACAAAACCACGTTTTCAAAGGATGATAGGAGAACACAGTTTGGCGTAATTAACTATGAGGTAATCGATTACATTGCGTCTGCAATAACAATAGATCCTTCCATTAATGGGTAAATTACGCTTGCTCCTATAATGGTGTTCAGTGTACAATTCGAAAATCAAGTCAGTTCAAGAAGTCAGCTACACTCTTTATCTATCTCTCTAAGGTCGACCTGAGGTGGGTAGAATGGCAGTTACTTGGGATTCAGAAAGGGTACTCATTGCATCCCTCATCCATAGCAATATCTTGCCTTATATTTATAACCTCAGACCGTAAAGAGAAAGCGGTATTGGTTAGATTGGTTGGGAAACAATTCAAATGTCATTGTATTGCTAGAAAAATGTCCTGACGCATGCTTTACACTTCCTTTAAACCAAAACCCCCAGCTATTTGTTACATGCACATGTCTTTAAAGTCAAAACAAATGACTGAAACCAAATTCTTCCCCCCTACATCTCTAGCATTTATGCGTAGATTTTATTTACATGTGAAAGAATTTTCTGTTTGGAGTGAAAGGAAAGTATGGAAACCATAAAGTCAGGCAGAGAGTAAATTGAAGTGAAGAGCAAAAGAAATACGATAATGTACGCATATATACTGCAGAAGAAGAACCAAAGAAAGAAGTAATAACGACAAGATAAGGAAAACAGAATAAGAATAAAACAAAAATTAAAAAGGTGGTAAAAATGCGTAGGCTAAATAAGAAAAAAAAATGAAAGAAACCAGCAAATATATGGATAGGTGAGTGAATGGATGGATGGATGGATTGTTGGGTTGCATGTATTCCTTATAAATGCTTGTTAAGTTAACTTTCGAATTGTTGTGCGCTTTTAAGTGACGTTTGGTATAACGTTTTGCATTTGTTACCACTTGTTTCACTTCTAATTTATGAAATAGTTAAGTGGTCACCTCAAACCCCTCTCGCCCATTATAACACAAGAGATACCTACTCTTTCCACCTCGCTCTCTCTCTCTCTAACTCCTTTACACATACTTTTCGGATTATATTGTCATTAACCTCGACTCAAGAACAACGCTCCCCATTATTTTCTTCGTTGTGATTCCTAGAATCACTGTGTGTTTGTTGACACAATGAACAGAATGTATAGAAGCAGTAGCAGGAGTTGCAATTTTGTACATGAGTTCTAAAATATTAAGCAAGTCGTCCCTTCTACTTCTTCTTCTTATTGTGGTTGCTGTATTGTGTTGAGTTGGTATTTCTTTTGAGGCTCTTCGCATAATTTGTTACAAACATGAGCAGAAGCCCATTCATTCTTTCCTACTTTTGTTGTAACTTTCCCCCACAACAACTACAGCAACAACAATACACAATACTTAATAAATCATGTTACGATAAATACGTAAATACAATGAAGTCCAACTTTAAGCGTAATCCGAAATCGTTTTTTAAATTTGTTAATTCAAAGAAAAAAGTAACTGGTTTTCCATCATCCATGAGATTTCAGCAGATTGAATCCAGCGATGACAGCATTATAAGCAATTTATTTGCTGATTTTTTTTCCACAACTTATTCGGATGCAACTTATAATGATTCCATTGAGTATCCCTTTAAAATAAATACAAATTCCACTGTGTCAATATCTTTAAACAACGTTCCTGCTATTTCTATGGAATTAAGAAAACTGAAGTTCTCCTATAACTTTGGGCCTGATAACATTCCTAGTAGCATTTTAATTAATTGCGCCGACGCCATAGCTGTTCCACTATCATACTTATTTAACAAATCGATTAAATGTGGTTATTTTCCTAACCTTTGGAAGGATTCATTCATTATTCCGTTGTTCAAATCAGGAAATAAATTCGATGTTACAAATTATCGTGGTATTGCAAAACTGAGCATAATTCCAAAACTATTTGAAAAAATAATTACTGATGATTTACGTTATCAAGTTTCTACCTTGCTATCTCCTTATCAGCACGGTTTCAGAAAGAAGTGTTCTACAACAACAAACCTGCTTCATCTTTCAACAGTTGTTTATCGAGGATTTTTTCATCAACAACAAACAGACGTTATCTACACGGATTTCAGCAAGGCTTTTGATAAAGTCAATCATGTACTTTTGAGGAGGAAACTTTATTTAATGGGTTTTACTGATCTTAGTTTAAAATGGATGTACTCATATTTAACCAACAGAAAACAAACCGTACTTTTCAAAAACTGCAGCTCCAGAAGTATTGAAGTCCTTTCTGGTGTACCACAGGGTAGTCATCTTGGACCGCTTCTGTTTTCATTGTTTATTAACGACTTACCTGATATTATTTACTATTCCAAAATCCTAATGTACGCTGATGACGTAAAAATTTTCCTAAGTTATCGCCAAATTTCCGATCAAAAACTTCTTCAAAAAGACCTAAATTCGTTTCATTTATGGTGTAATTTAAATTTAATGCAGCTTAATCTCAAAAAATGTAAATACATGAGATTTGTAAGAAAGAATCCGATTCCTGCAAACTATGCATTTGATGGATATGAGCTTGAGCTTATAGATAACTTCCTGGATCTAGGAGTTCTACTTGATCCCAAACTAAATTTTATTCCGCACATAGCTATGACAATAAATAAAGCTAGAAGTGTACTTGGTTTTATAAAACGGTGGGCAAAAGAATTTAACGATCCTTATGTTACTAAGTCGCTCTACACATCTCTTGTAAGGCCTATACTCGAGTATGGATCCATAATATGGGATCCTCTATATAAAAAATATTCCGACGTCATTGAATCTGTACAAAAGCAATTTCTGTTGTTTTGTCTCCGGGGACTGAATTTTAATCCCACAAGTTTACCATCTTATTCTGCCAGACTAGCATTAATCAAACTTCCGACACTTAAAAGCCGCAGAACTATGTTAAATATCTCGTTCATATTCAATGTAATTACTGGTGATATTGGCTCCAGTTTTTTAATTCATAACATCTCATTTAATGTTCCTCAACGTCCGTCACTTCATTTTTCCCCATTATCAATTCAATTTTTTAGATCCAACTATGCTGGTGCTGATCCAATAAGGAGAATGTGTTATGAATTTAATAAATTGTATATGATATTTGATTTTTCATTATCAAATAATGTTATAAAAAATAATGTAATTAAATATTTAAATTCTAAGTTTTTTAGAAATTTAATATTGTAATGTTACTTAATTGCCTGCAAGGTACATTTCCATAGGCAAAATAAATAAATAAATAAATAAAAAAACAAATTGAAGTAGTTGTATTGTATTAAGAACTATTATCCTTTTTGTTTGTTTCAAGTTCCTATTTATTAGATTGCATTTTCATATTATTGTCGTCGTTATTAATTATTTGAAGCTCTTGGAATAAAAAAAAACAAGAACTACAGAAATTGAACATGCTTTGGCTTTGGCTATGTCTTGTTATTGAAGGGTTGTAATGGAAACTATTAATAATCGTATGTTTTGTAGCCAATTCACGGGAATTCCATTTTTCACAAGAACAACATTACGAATTAATATTTCTTCAGATTACGGAGACAACCGATTTGACAAATTACGGCACACAATTTAGGGATGTGAAGACTTACCTTTTTCATTGATCATAGACGTTTGAACCACCAAGAAGATTAAGTGTTCCATAGAGTTACTTTATGAGTTTGCTAGAAACCCTGAAAGGTAATAAATCCCCCTGAAGCCTCTTGTTTAGGAGAGAAAGACGAAAAAACTCTCCTTATTTCCGTTGTTCAAAACTAGGTGTGGGTCATTTTGTTTTTAAGTACTTTAGTATTCATAATATTTTATAATAGAAATTATATTCTGTATGTGCATATGCAGCATATTATATGCAAATAAAACAACAAAAAATTATATTGAAATCATATAGCGAAAACAAAAACATCATAAAATACGACGTAAAACATACTCTTTCGTACACCTCAACTTTGAAAGAAAGTTCTTTTTGACAAAACATGTGCTTGTTTTTAATGTAGGCTTTGATGTGTGCCATACAGTAACGAGATCAAATTGCTAAGTTAATGAAAGGGAATGCATTCCCTTTAGCACCAGTAACCTTGATTAAAGGTGCCTCAACTGGGAGATATTCAAGCATCTCCCTCAGTGCCAATTGTAGTTAAAGTTTGTTCAACACACTCAATTAAGAGGAATTCATATTTGCTTTTACTGTCTCAAAACCACATAATTGGCCGGGAAAAATTCTTTTTGTAAAATTTCCTGTTCGTACTGCGCACGGCAATAATGTAACCATTATGTATTATTATATTGGTAGATTAGTTTAGGTTAGGTAAGATGACGGACCCTCCTTAAAGGAAGAGGTTCCACTTAGGCCAAAATTTAGAACCATTGTGATATCACATTCAATATTCAACCCAAAGATCACACATTCTCCAGAGGAAAACAACCCGAATCTAAATTAAAACTTGCTATTGCAGCAATCTTTATGCTGGGGAACTTGGTCTAGGATGTCAGAAAGTGAGAGGTCAAAAACCTTCGTGTTTTCATGGCCAGAACGAAATCGGCATACCTATGCCAGGAAAATTATCGTAGAGGGCGAGCTTCGTAACGACTTTGGGTAGCACATCAGCAATGCACTTTTCAACGATGTCTCTAAGTTCCAGAGTTCAGATAAGAGTTAACATTAGATGATACGAAATTTCCCTGAGAAATCCTCGGCATTCATGGACTATCGTAGCCAGGCTGTCCGAGTAAAGGTTTTTTCTTAAAAGTAAAAATACACATGTCCTCTGCATGGATAATATTGCAGTATTTGAGCCATCAGTATTAACTTCACGTGTGTTATTGGGAACCTCGGGATTATTAGTTTTGGTAACAAAAGCTCATCATAAATTAACTTATCAATTGCACTATTTGTTTCTGCATTGGTATGTGTATTCTTGTGTTGTTGTTGTTGGTGTTGTTGCAAATAGGGTGCAAAATAGAAAAATCTTTTTTTAGGCTTCCTTTCAAATGATTTCTGAGTTCTTTTTTGTAAGAGTTTTTGTTTTTTCCATTTCTCTACTCAATGGTTTTACTCTCTAGGGGAGAAGCTTAGCAGGAGCATAACAAAGGCCATGATGGTGGTGATGCTCCGTTTGTAGGTTGGAGTACACTTTTCTGTTGAAATTATTTGTTTGAATATGTGTTGAATTTGTTTTGCGCTGCTTTAGCTGCTTGCTTAAGCTTTGCTTTTCATTTCGTTTATAGTCCTTTTTAAAGGACAAGTACAATCATTCACTTCTGCTTCTTTCTTTTTTCTACTGTATCTTGCTTTATTTATTTTTTTTTATAAATTTTCATCCCATTTAACGAATATCATCATCATTCTTTTTGAAACGAAATGCTTCTTTCCTAACGTGGCATTTAAACATTTTGCATGTTAGGGGAGCCTTACATTGGCACATTGTATAGCGATGCTCGTGACGTTGTTGATGCAGATGGTACTCGTACTACCATTGGAACACAAACATATAAAAGCAGAACTGAAAGAAAAAGTTTAAACGCAACTCAAGTTTCTGTACAGGACATTGCTCTCTGCACAAAAGCCTATACAGTTCCATTGATCTGTGCTACATACGAGCCAATGCTACACAAATACATATATCCATATAGAAAAAATCATAAACAAAGTCAACAGAAAATATAATTTTCTACTCTTGAAAACTGAGAAAATGAAATACAAAACAGCGAGAAATCTTAGCTTTTTTGCCGTTTTGGTTACCCTGTTTAGAATTCCTTTACTTGTCAATAAACATGTGATGTTTGAATGCAAAAAGTGTTTTAAAAAATAGAAAAATAAGCGATCATCTGTGCCCTATGTGTTAATGTAGTGCTATTTTCGACATTTTTGAAAGGTACACCAAATTGTGAAAATTATCAATCGCCTAGTTGTCCAGATTTCACATGTTGTAATCCTGACTCAAAGATTGTAGTGACCTATGATGTATGTAAGTATCTTTCTTTTGAAATTTCTTTTCTAATGATATTTATTTGGAGCTCTGTTGAGTTATCTCAGTCATTAGGATTCCATTTTCATTGGAAACAACTTTCTGTTGTATTAACATCTGCATGTGTATCGTTATATTTGCATGTTGTTCAATGTACCTGTGTTAATACGAGAGTAAACGTTGAACGTCTTGGTATCTCTTTCAGAGTCACCCGTCATTTTTAGACAATCTAAGATGTGGTATACATACGGTGACCATTATTTCCATGAGAAAAAAGCGGACAAATATATAAAATGGAAAAACAAAAAAAATTTATTTATTATAATTAATATTTTATATAAAGATTTTTTAAAATACAGACATAAATAGGTACAAATAATATACACAAACTTAAATTTATACATATGTATACATACATATGGATATACTTATGTGTATAAATTTACTTCTGGTATTTCTCCACAAAATGTATTTTAAGTATTGTTCCTGTTAGATAAAAATGTTTTAAATTCCGAACAGTCCATTTCAAAATTGCATTTTATGGCCAAAAGAGATTCTAAAGAGTGCAGTCCCATTTGGAATTTTTCGGAAAACCAAATATTGTTAGATATAGAAAAACTCTTTCTGTTGTTGCGTTAGACGCTGGTAAAGCAACTGAAAAATCTATTAATTTCAGGATGTTTTTATAAGGACGAATTTTCGTTTCAAAAAATTTTAAAATCTCGACCCACTTTTTATCAGGATTTAATGCTGATTGTTTCCATATTTCTATTTGTTCAGCATTTGCATAATTTTTTACATAAGTGAATTCATCAAAAATTTCGTTATTATTTATATTTAAATCATTTCTGATTTCTGTTACTTTTATTAAAGACTTTTCAACTGAAGACCAAGATGTAATTGTATCTACAACATAGAAAAAAAATATAGATTTTCCAACTCAATTTCATATGTAATTCCAGCTAATATAACCGTTTTTACCAAATTAGTGAAAAAAGTGGACAAAAGCGGACATTTTGGAAAATAAATACTTTTTAGAAGTTACGTGTGGTAAAATAGTGGACAAATAGCGGACGCAAAAAAAAAATAGCGAACAGGAGGTTAAAATAGCGGACTGTCCGCTATAATAGTGGACGGATGATCACCGTAGGTATACACAGTCTTTAAGGATCTGTTAGCCTCTTCACTGTTGGTAAATATGATAATATTTCCACCCGATATACTCTGATACCACATTTGCGCAGCAGTAATTTTTATACTCATAATTTCACCTTGACCAATAGTACAGTAAGCGGGTAAGATAATTTCTGGAAAGTTCTGCAAAGATGCCATGAACGTAGAAGGGCTGTGTTAGGCGTTTGTTTTGTCTATAATCTGGTTAAGGGTGATATCGATTCCGAGTTTTTGCTTTGTAACCTAAATTTCAGTATTCCAGCAAGATTTTCGCGGCACTATCGTCCTTTTTCCCTAGATTTTTATAGAACAAACTGTGGTTGTAATTTTCCTTTTCGTAGATTATGTAATGATTTTAACATGTATTATGATTTTATTGATTTTAATTGTACTGTTTATAATATTAAACGTAGCTTATATGCTGCCATTAATTTGTAAATTATTATAGAAAAATATATTCTCGTTCTTGTCTTCGGTAGTTATGGTTTATTGTTGCTTTATTCAGCTTGTGATTAAGTTCTGTAGCTGATTTATGTTGTCGTTGCCTTTACTTTTCCCTAACCCGCTATAGTCCGGACTGTAGTGTGTACGTGTCCCTACGTAATGGGGACGAGCCCTCCGCGGTCGGGTGAGGGTGGGTTAGTGTGAGGCCGGGGACATTCGAAAAAAAAAAAAAAAAAAAAAAAAAATACAATGAGTCAATATTTGGATGCCGTTTCCTAGGCGTTGTAAACGATTATCAGTATCTAAGTTGTATAACCAGGACAGGCTTTCAGGTATCGGTTAATTGTTCAGTCTCATTGCCGCGTTCGCAGCCAGTTATTTCACAAACGAGTCTGGTGATACTCAGTTGAAGTCAATAAACAATTTTTTCAACAACAAACTTCCAGAGTAAAAGCTGTAAAGTTAGTATGCAAAATGCCTTTAAGCGCATTACTACAAAACATGGGGCATAAACAAGCAGTAGCATCATCAGCACATGATTACATCATAGGAATCTTTACATTCTTGCTTTCTTCCAGACGATTATGTGGCATGTGGTATCGTAAATTTCAATCCTTGGGTTTTTATTACTTTCTTAAGCTGCAATTAACTCTCCACTCTACGTTGACTCTTAAAGGTTTATAACATTCTTTCGGTCTATTTGCTTTCTAGTGTTGCTGTTGCTGCTTCTACTATTGCCTTTTGGTTATTGCTTGCAACATTCTTAGCCAACAGAGTTTCTAAACACATATAGAACGTGATTTTAATTTACATTTCATTGGTTGGCTGGCTCGTAGAAGGCTGCTCTGGTTATTTGGGAGTTGTTGGCTGTTGGTTCGTCGAAAGTAAAAAGTTTTCATAGGAAATTAAAATTTTTTTAATTTTCTTTACTTGTTTCTTTTAATTTTTCTTCTTTTTGTGTTTTTCTATTCCATTTTCCATTCCATTTTATTTGATTGTATTTTATTTTGTTTTTCTTTATTATTTGCTTCTATTTCTGTGCATTTGTTTACAAGTTTTTCATCCTTTTTGGTCATATTTGTTCTCTCAAATGGGGGAGAATTTGTTTTGTATCCTCTTAGTTTTTTCTTTCTATTTTTTGTTGTAGTTATCATGTGATCCCCTAACGCCCAGATTGTATTTGTAGTTCATTTACCCAGGCTCTCTCAGGCATATGAGCAGAAAACAGAAAATGATGGAAAAAGCGACAGAAAGGAGCGTAAAATTATAACTAAAAAATTAATTTTAATTGGAGGAACTTCAGGATGTGTAGTCCGTTTTTTATATAAATTTAATCCCACATGTGTGTATTAAAGCAGAGAATCAAGGACTAAGCCTAGCTGTTGCTATTTAAGAAAAATCTTGCAAATTCTTTACGAAAATTGTCAAGAGAAAATGTTTCCTAATTTATAGACTCATTAAAGTCATCTATTCATGCAGCTCAAATCTATTACTGGACAGCGAAAGTACATACATCCACTACGATGTACTCGAGTTCTCTCTTACAAAAAATCTTTTTTAAAAAACAAAATCCGTTTTATTGCAAATATATTAAAATTTTGCATTCGTTTCAAAAACCTATTGTTACCATTATGTGTAGCATATATGTAACATCGTCCAAATATGCGCCACGGCTTCTCTGGGTACATCGAATCAAGATAACATACATAACATGATTGATCATTAAAACCCTTCAGTCAGGATTACGCCCTAGCTTTTCACATCACTTATGGTGTGTGTGTTAATTTTATACATAAAGTCGACTCTGAACGACAGATTTGGGAGAAACTTTTTCATTACAATTTTATTTACTCTCAGAGTTTTTGCCAGAATTCTACTGAGAGGCAGTCGCCGAAGAATATTTTTCCGTATTTTGTTTTGTTGGAGATGACTGACCTCTAGTTTGAACCAAGACCTCACGTCTAATAAGCCAATACACTACCTACTTGACTACGACGACTAAACTGTCGTGAGGGTAATTGCATCGGATAGCAACACCTTGGAATTCTAACGATGAAGATGCTTTTATTTTCTAAGAATCCGAAATTATCAATTCCTGCGTGTAGATGATCACCTACAATCTAAAAAAATAACACAACTTTCTAACATTTTTTCATTAAATTTAGCATTTTCATTAAATTATTTACAACATATTTGTGGAAAACAGCAATGCCGTGCTATTTTATATGGAAGTGGTTTTGTTTTGCACTACCGACTTATTTACCCACATTACGAGGTTGATCGCCATCTTTGTTGAAGTGCGTAGACTAATTAAAATCTCGTTTGAGTTTATTTGTACGTTTATAATTTAAAATAATATTTTAATCCACTTTTATTTGTTTCTCTTTTTAAATATTCATTTCCTGATTTTTTAACACAAAAAGTTAATTAATCTTCCTCCCAATACAGCGTTTAATTAATTAAACTTTTCAACAAATTTAAAACCGAAACGAAATGCAGAAGAATTTGCCACTTCCCTGTCACCATTTTCATATGGTACAAATTGTCTGTTGGTAGAAGCAAAACGCTGTGGTGAAGTTATTTTGAGGAAGAAAAGCTGTGTTGCCACAACCATAATATTGTTGTCAACTTTTCAATGGAATTGTGCTCTAAAAATAGTTGGTAAACTGTGTCAGCTCACACTTTAGCTTTTTGGACAAATTTCTCTAACCCGTATTGTGTCACAAAAACAACAAAAAAAAAAAAAAAGTAGGGAAACAAATCGAAAATAACTGCATTTTTAATTATCAACTACTCACCTTGTGCCCTAACAGCATGCGACCACTTAAAGAAATATTTTAATGTTGCCCCTACCATATCAAATTGCAATACAGAACATGTTATTGCTGTGTCGTTGATGTGGGAAATGTTAAAAATATTTTTCCTATTTTTTGTTCCCTTTTTCTTGTCTTCCGTAATTTGCATTAAGTTTTATTTATCTGATGCAGCAGCCTGTTAAACCCTCAATGGCTGAGGTCACTCTGTGGCATTGTGAACTGGATGCGGCACTGTTGGCAAAAAGGGCATACCAACATACCATAGAGATAGATAGAAAGACAATATGTAAATGTCACTTTGTGACAAAAAACCGGAGTCATTCAGGGTGTTCGTAACCGTAAATTCAAATAGGCACACTAATTCATTATGAGGCGATTACCCGGCTGATTGCTAAGTCCGACCTAAGTCCCAGCAGTCATGGGCAAAGTCTCAATTTTCTTTAACTTACGAATCTCCAACTGAAGTCAAACAAAGACGTAGTGTTTCTTTTTTCTTACTGTAGCATCTTGCACTTAGTAAGAGTGGCAACAAACTTTAAATGACACTGCTGACGGAACACTTTTGATAGGTCTTATCCGTTTAAATTAGTTTACGCAGATCGAATCAAACAAATTTATTTTTGTTTTTAAAACTAAATCTTTTCTTCTTTATTAGTCCCTTCTTTCTTATACGAGGGGTCACAATGGATAAATAGGCCTCCGGGGTAAGGCTTGGAACCGTGAATACAGTGATGTGTTACTCTTTTATCCTAACCTAACTTTTAACACTGAACTATTCGACAGACTGTAACAATACTTAGGGTCCAGCTCTGACATTGAATGCGATCTCGTAATCATATCACAGACGGACGAACCCAAGTGAACGAGTTCTTTTTTTTTTGCAATTTGTTTAATTTATTTTTGAGACCGATTTCTTCAATTCCATAATATTGTAATAAAAATTCACAACCATCTTGTCGGCGTTCTATGAAATGTTAATGAAAAATTATTTAATTTTGTCACGTTAAGTGATGACTGTCAGCCAGCCAGTCTGCTTGCCACAAATGGCTTAGCAGTACATAGCCGCTATAGCGTCTGATGCCTGTTTTCATATCTCCCTCTCTCTTTTGCTCGGTATCTGTGGCAAATAATGATTATTTTGGCGCCTAATAATGAAAATTACATTTCAAGAGAATGTATGCTGCACACTCATCTCTCAATGCTGCAGCTTTTTGTGTAAGGGACATTTGTTGTAAGCAACAACAAAACTTCGCTTATTATGCATAATTTAATAACAATAATCAGTTTTTTTGTGTGTTAAAACAAGTGCCACACATAAATTGCCTGACAGAAAACAAAAAAAAAATTACACACGGCCGTTTTTTCAACATAGCCTCACATCAAATGATCCACCAACCAACCAGCCGTTTAAAAAACGTGTACTTTTGAATGGAGTCTCCATCACCATACATGTAACGAGTATCGAATACCTTTAGCTCAGTCAGGCGTTCATGCATGTACAAATTTTCGTGGATGAACACATGACGGTAGTTATAGTGGGAGAGGTGCCAAAAAGAGCAATTTGAAATTATTATTTTTTATTTTAAAGGTATTCTGCTTATTGTTTTTACTCTGGTAGTGTAGCTAACCCACAAGTCGGTCTAATTGTTTTGAGTTTAAATAATGATTTTCGGTTTATTTTTGAATAAATACGTCAGGACTGCCAAGTTTAAAATATTGCTTTGGAAACTGGAAAGTAATGACTTTAATTATGGTTATAACACAGCACAAGCAAAGCTCTGGTATACGTTACGACATATGATCCAATCAAAGGATAACACTGGCTATAGCGCAACAATTAAGGAAGCCCTGGATATTACTCGGCAGTAGAAACGGGCATGCAGCGGTATGACTTAAGAAAACTACACCAGACGATATATTTTCTCATTAATAGGGGGAGAAGCTAGTGCACTACTACCAAATAAACCTAAGACACGTTCATGTTACCAATGAACAATGCTACGGTGAGTGAACGGAGACAAGTTAGACTCATCACGTAATGAAATAAGTCGGATTCGGGCTACATAATTCAATGATTATTGATGACTAGGCTGCACCAATTTATATTCGGACCGAGGAGAATTGCAGAATTAGTTAGATTGGACCACGATTAGCTAATAAATAAGAATAAATCAATTAATTTTCCACATTTAAATGCTCTTCATCTGGTAACCCTATTTTTGTACGAAATTTTAAAATTGATTTTTTCTTTTTATGTTGCCTCCCAACATGTTTGACACATAAATAAACTCTGGTCATTAGTTGAAAGTCAACTTTGTTGTAAAATATAATTTTCAGCTAAAATCAGCTTATGAATCATTTATGCCAGGCACACAGACAAACAGACAGTAACAGACGGGCAACATAAAAGCCTGAGCCAGTCATCATTCATTGTGCACCAACTGAATTGGTCGACTAGTGACAGACTACTTAGGCTTAAGTGGTGTTTGTTGTTGCCTTTTTAGAATTTTTCTTTTTTTTGTAATTTTTAATATGAAGTTTTTGAAACAACAACATAATCAACTTGGCGCCCAATAAAACATTCATAAGCCTTTTAAGTTCCAACAAATGGGCTCTTTTCTACTTTCGTCCTTTCCATTCCTCGGTAACATTGACTTTGCTCCCGTTTTTTTGTTTTACAACGGTAAGTTATTGTTTTTTCGAGAGAGAAAGAGAGAATTCTTCTTACAAACCTTCAACCACACTGGCATATACATACATATACACTTAAAGTAAATATTTTACAGTCCGTGGTACATAAGTAAGTCCCGGCTTAAAATTCAAATCCATTATCATCGGTATGTGGCTTACATGTAGAGGATAGCTTCGTATGTGTACGTAAATACGTACAATATGATGTTGTAATTTTAAAGGTATTTGTACCGCCAAGTGGAAAGCGGGAGTTGGCAAGTATGCACAAGGTGTGTGTATGGCCGACTTCCTAAACGCAAGTTGCAATTCATAATTTTAAAAAATGCGTATGCAATGCTAAACATGTCTTAAATGCAACCTTGCATTGCAGAGACATTTTTTGCATTTTATCGGCATTTAGGAACGTCGCTATGCAACTCATCCATAAAACATATGTTATAAAATTGAAATTTTAGTTTTTGGAAAAATGGATGTAACACAAAATTATTTATCCATATTGTTGGCAAGTGCTGAGGAATTATCTCATGCTAAATCTTCAAAAAACATTGATTTGTTAAAGAAACTTATTAAAAAGAAAAGAAAGAAGAGACAAGTCCCCATAATATTTAGGAAGCACCTAGTGATGTCTGCTCTCGAAAAGGGGAAGGAACTATCAACATCTTTTATTTCCCTTAAGATTGTTTCCCAAATGGTGTTTCGTTTCTTCTTTTTGCCCGTAAAATCTGGTTCGTGACGAAGTCTTGTCGCAATTAACAATTTTTTCCGCTCACGGGTCCACATTTTGTCTCTGCAATATAAAATGTTTAATTATTTATATAAAATCTATCAATTATAAATAATTTATTAAAAATAGACAAGAAAATACTTACTCAGCCATTGCAGCTCAAATGTTTGCATACAAAATAAAAATGATGCGCGATTTTGACAGCTGATACTCATTAAAATGAGTTGCCAAACGATTAGGAACATTAGACGTTGCCAAAAAGTTTACAAATGCATTTACGAAGTGTATGCATTGTAAATATGCATTGCAACTTGCGTTTAGGAAGTCGGCCTATCTCCTTTATTGCAACCGATTGTTGTAGTGTGGTGTGTTGCTTCTGCTGAAATGGCTGCCTGTTGAAATATTCAAGTACGAATAATTGTTTGTTAATGCCTTAAAGCTTTTGTGTTTAATCGCGTTACAAATTGCAAAATTTTAATACTCAATTTTAGTGACATTTAAATGTTAATGCAACACACTTTTTGCCTCTTCTTACCGCCATACTGCTCTGTTTTGATATCTTTGCTTAGCTTTGGGTGGCTTTCCTTCGATTTAAAGTTAAAACTATAGAGGCAATCCAAATGTTTAAGTTTGTTGCCTGCTCTTATAATGAGGTTAGAATTTAGGATTAACAGTTGTGATCTTTCAACACAAGTGATTAAATTTTTAGGATTGGGAAAAGTATTGAATTTACAATAGTAAATAAAAACTGTGGACATAATGTGCAGAGTATTAGTTTTATAAATTAATAATTACTACAATAATATTTACTTTAATTACACAAAATAAATCAATTTCCTTTAATTAATTTTGTTTTTTATTTTTTATTTCCAGTCTTGTTAACATCTAAACCAAGCAACTGTAACGGTAAGTTTTTTTTTTGCATCTTTTTATAAATAATTAATTTTATAATGGCAATTTTGCTTAATAAAATCATTTTTTTTTCCGGTTTCAATATTTTAATTAACTGTTAAAACCATAACAAATTTATTACCCTAATCACCGGTGCCCTCACCTCCAGCTAACCAAGTTGTTACAGTCTTTCAGTTGCTATAGCCACACCATTTTACTCTACTCGATTATTAGGAAAAACATGCAGGTTTTTCGGAGAATGTGTGAGATATAGCGCAAACGTCGGAGTTTTAATTTATGCATGTGTTCCGTTAAGTGACATTTTCAACATGAACATGGAATGAGAGTCACAAGCGACCATTGAAAGACAGCAACAAATACAACAACATTAAATTGCCATTAACAATTTAATTTCAATTTTGTAAAAACACATTGAAAAAGAAAAAAAATGTTTTACGAGAATCAAAAAAACTGAATAATAAACATGTACCAATAAATGTACGAATACGCCTTGCAAGAAAAAAAGATAACATACGTACCACCCGGTGATTATTTGTTAATAAATTGGACAGCGATTTAAAGGACTGCAGATTTAAAAGTTTCCCTTGCTAGAGAATACTTTTGAAAAGACTTGGTGGCATGTAGTTCTCACAGTTCCGAAGGCACAACAAGAACTTCTGTGCTAAATTTATTTGATATTTTTTCTGAAAACTAGTGTTTATCAGGCTATGAATGTTTAAAAACTGTAAACCAAGCACCTATTTCAAGCTTGTATCCATGCTGTTATCTTTCTAATACTATGTTCAGACATGCACTTTTATTGAGTCAATATTCGGTTTATTGATTACAATATTTTAAGTGTTTAGACATAACAATATACGCAGTTCAGCTGCTTATTCAATATTCATTTAAAAGCTGGTAAACAAAACAGCTGGTTGTTTCAACAACATTGTTTATGTTTTGTTCGCTGTTTTTTGTTTTGTTTTTTTTTTTTGTTTGTCGTTGTTGATATTTGTGAAATAACTTGTGTTATTTTTAAAACAAATTCTCTTTAGAAGATTGGAATATAGGGATTACGAAAGAGTTGGGCCAATCTTCCAAAGAAAAATTTTTATTATAATTACTCAAAGGTAATTATAATGGGAATTGAGAAAAGGAGAGAGAAAGAAAGAAATGTTAAAAAATGTTTCTTAATTTCTTTAAAGGTGGTTAAGAGTAACTTACCTTTTTTTGAGATGGGTGCCCAAAGAAAGAAAACCTTTTTCTTTCGAATGAATATTACAATTTTATTTATAATTTTAGATTGATTGTAACCAATCGGTATGGCGTTGTGAAAAAGAGTGATTTTTCGGTACAAGTTTAGTTTAAAGAAACTTCGGAATTTTCCAAAGGTTAAATTATATATATAAAAAGGATGAAGATAATTTTGGAATTTGGAATGTTTAAGTGTTAGATAATGTTAAAATTCATTCAAAACAGTAATGCTTTCCCAATAAATTTAATTCACAATAAAATTCAATAATAATAATAGTTTAAAAAAGTAACTTCAATTCAAAATTTAATTTAATTAATTTTTAAAATTCAGGTTTAAAATTGGGTACAAATTCTTATTTCTACAATTTGAGTTGTCAAATATCAATAGAAAGTGTTCGCAAAATTGTAATATGTTCACTGAACGTACTTATGGACTGCTGTATTTGAAGTTTTAATCAATATTATAACAATTTATGAATTTATTGAGCAATAATTAATTGACATTTTATATGAAATATTGAGATCAATAATGCCGTTTATTGCGATTTACTCAATATAAGTACATGTCTGAACATAGTATAAGCTTTCATAAGGCAGTGTTTTCTGCACCATAATTCATGAAATTTAAAATATAGTTAGAACAGTACAGTATGTAGATAACCTATGTAAGTCATCAAACAAAAGTGTGCCATAAAGAACTCAAGAGACAAACGCAGACCAACAGTCGCTTACTAGTGCAGACATTGATGGATTTAGAGCTGCATACAAATATGTCCAAGGAACCAATGGACAACTGATTGGTGTTTCTTTGCTGCTTCAACTCTGGTAACAGACTAATAGATAGGTTTGGTAGTTCTTCGATCCCTCTGTGACCCTGCTGGTAGTCACATGTTTAGAGATTTTGGCGATAATTAATTTGATTTATATCTTTTGATGTTTATCCTCTTAATTTTGTATTGCTGATGTATAAGAAACAATGCCTTCTATTAGAGTGAATTTCTACCAATGAATACAAATTTTATAAAACATTCATAAATTTAAACCAAACCTCACCACAATATATAATGAAAGATCGATTTATAGATCTTATCCAGCAATCAGCTGTAATCTTACACAGTTCCAGACCAGAGATGGTGGCGACAGGGCTTTCTTTCCTAAGGCGTTTCAAAGCTGCGGAAAATGTTGTGCTCAACTTCACGTGTTTTGCTAAAACTTAGGGGAAATAAAATCCATGATTTACTCGATATTGACGATATAGAGTAGAATAGATGAAGTGATGTTTATGAATGAGAAGAACTGAGACGCGTTAGAGAAATTTATTAAAGCACTCTACGAAGGACTCAAGTTGTACTTCTGGATTTCTAGAGATCTTCTGCTTTTTGATTTCTTCGATTCTAAAACAATTTTAACTCGATTTTGTTTTTATATAACTTGCTGTTGCCTTAATTGTTATTGAATAAACACTCGCTGTCCTCAAAGAGATCATACGTATTGCTCTTCTCAAAATTGCATTACCAATAATTTTTTATACATAATTTATTTATTTATTTAAGTCAATGGACAAATTCCTTACTGACTAATAACAAAAATAGGTACGAAAAAAAAATTGAATACAATGACTAACAGTTTCAGAAATACAATTAATTATTACAATAAAAATATAAAAAGTTACGAATTGAGAAAAACAATAATATTCCGTTTTATAACACAAGAATTTAAAGAAAAATCAACAAAGTCTGACAAATAATTAAATTGACGGCAAATTCTAGTAAACGGATCAGCAACAGCATAATTAGTTCTGCAGAATGGAATATAAATAAGATTATAACAGCGGAAGTTACGACATGGAACATTGAATTTAACCGATTTTAACAGAAATTCACAGCAAATATTACCATTTATCAGGTTAATCATAAAGGATACATTTAGCATTGTTCGACGACTCTTAAGGGTAGGCAGTTTTATTAATGCCAGTCTGCTAGTATATGAAGGCAAATCCAAATAATTCCATCTCAGGCCACGCAAACAGAAGAGTAGAAATTGTTTCTGCACAGATTCAATGTGATCGCTGTAAACATTATAGTGAGGATCCCATACCATGGATCCATACTCCAAAATTGGTCTGACAAGCGATACAAATAGCTGTTTCGTAATATATGGATCAGAAAATTCTTTTGCATAATGAGAGTGGTAAATACAAATTCTTTAACTGATCACATTTAGATAAATATTTCTTTATAATTATCGCAGTGCTGAACATTTAAAAGAAACAGAACTAAAATCAATGTACTGTTAAGAACACGCAGTCATCAGTATAGTCCTTAAAATCAAATACAAATAAAACTTATCAACTTCCTTTATATTCCACTTATGATTAGAAATGTAGTTTATTTCTGCATGTTTTAGAAAGTCATACGAAATTGTATTGTACATATTATGTATCTTTCTCTTTACTTCGTCACTCATAGGTCTGTTCATAAACTGGTTTATAATTTCATTCTTTTAATACTCTGCCTGAGTTATTATTAAAAACTTATATTTTTTTCTTTTTGCAATATTTCAATAAATGTCGTTTCATTAAGTTTAGTACTTTATAAAATGAGAATAAAATACAATAACAAAAATAGCATGGATACCTCTCGCATAAATTCATTAAAAATGTTAAATTAAACTTAAAATAAATTATGATTTTGTATTTGTTTTTGTTGGAACTCTCTCTTTCCTACGTTTTCTTAAACATGAAAATCGAATTTTAACACTTAAACACGTACGTTCACAATCAAAATTTACACAGGACTGGGATAAACAGTGTAACAGCAGAAGACACGAAGCGTTTTTGCGTTTACACTTTTTACACGTAATAATCACTTTCTAACAGAAAGATTGGAAAGAGATTTCCAAGATGTTTTAAGGGAGTTTTATGAGCTTGTCATACATCAGTATAATGTGATGCAAAGGAAATGGAAATCTGCAAATAGCACGGGAATAAAAGCGAAAGGCATTCTTAAAGTGAATCATGAATATGCTGCCGATTTATTGAATGGAATATTTTAAGATTCCAATTCTTTACAGCACTTTCTTTTTATCTTGATTTCATCTAGTACTCATGCATGTGTCCTATTTTAGGTATTTAGTTTGGCTTTCTAAAGGAAAGCAAAGGCTGCTGGGTTTACCATGATTTCGACTCTACTTCAGTTGCAATTGCAAATCATATGTTGAACATAATCATCGTTTATGTTGCAATCTTAGAAACAGAATATCAAATGTTAAATAAATCATTCAAGAACAAGAAAGCGATGTGATGAACGGTTTTGTAATTAAATCTAAGGATTTATACGCCAAAGGCAGGACCCTACAGTAAATTTAAAAATTCAAAAATTCTTTTTTCACAAGATTATCATAAAAATCAATATTGGAATCTATAACTAGAATTATTGTTCATTTAAGGCAAATAATTAAAAATTTTTGGTTTTTAAATTAAATTTCTAAGACAGCAGTCTATGGGTACTGGAAAAATAATATTTGGTGGAAGAGAAAATATACGCAGTGTTCATGGAAGTTAGACTTGTATGTGATAACGTAATAAAACACAAAAGATTGGTAACTTCGGACGGAATAGTGCAATTAAATTAAAAAATTCTGTCTGTAACGTCTTTTAGGATTCACCAGTAAATTCACCACGTTTCACGATAAGATTTGCTTTTAGAAAGTCTAGGAGTAAATAAAATATACGATTCCACGAAGCAAATCTATGTATTTATATCTTCCCACTTCGGTTCATATAAATGTCTCTCAGTGATATCATTATTACATAATATTACATTCAATAGGTTGACAAATGGCAGACTTATTTAATTAATTGATCATTACAACCCTTTCAGTCAGAACTACAACTTAGCTCCTCACACCACCCACGTTGTTTGTGTTCATTTTATTCATGATTGGCGGAGCGACAGATTGTTGACAAACTTTTCATGGCAATGTTATTGACTCAGAGTTTTTGCCAGAAGTCTGCTAGAAGACGCCGATGAAATATTTTTTTTTTTATTTCGTTTTGTTCAAGATATTTGAACTTTTGTTTCTTGTCTGATAAGCCAACGCACTACCTAATAGGCTACGGCAATTTCACGGCTGACTCGTTGATCTAAAAAGTCTTTTGCTTTCTACTTTGACACATCTACCACAGAAATTAATATCCACCGTATAACACCACCATGAAGTCGCCGTAGTCTAGTAGGTAGTGTGTTGGCTTATTAGACTGAAGGCCCGAGTTCGAATCCCAGGTCAGACATCAAAATAAAAATATGAAAATATTTCTTCGGCGACTTCCTCTCAGCAGATTTCTGGCAAAAACTCTGAGAGTAAATAAAATTGCCATGAAAAGCTTCTCAAAAAACTGTCGTTCGGAGTCGACTTTAAACTGTAGGTCCCGCCACTCATGTATAAAATTAACGCACACAACATAAGTGGTGTGAGAAGCTAGGTCGTAATCCTGACTGAAGGGTTGTAATGACCAATTATGTATGTATGTATAACACCACCACCTCAACCAGCTGAGATTCCACTGAATACAATGTCAGTGCAGCTTGGTTATACGAGCGTAGAATTTTGTGTACACCTCTAATACCCCTCTGTAGGCTTATTCCAATGAAAATTAAAATTGCATAAATCTTAGCTTGAAAATCTTCTGACCGATTAATTTGTGTTAAGAAATTTTTTTTTAATTAAATATTCCTTAAGAATTTGAAATTAATTGTCAATCCTTGTAACATTCTTTGATCTTCTATTTACTCAAACTATACCCAAGTCTATTATTTTTTTTTAATCATCTTTGCTCCACCAAGGATGTAGGACACTAAACGGAAGTCGACAAAATAAGAGGTTAAATTATATTATCTTTAGACATACTCTTATATACTTGTCCCCGTACGTGCAGTATGTGTTGCAATTTTCACTTTCTTCTTTGCATCACATCTTTTGTTCACTAAAAGTTTCTTTTCCACAAAAACGAAAATGAAAAAAATTAAAACAGAAAATGCAACCACTGCCAACCACCACTATGTATTCTCTAATGCGGCTGCATACATAGCAAAGGAAATAGAAAGACAATAAATTTTCCTTATTTGACTAGCGAGTAAAATGCATAAAACGTTAGTGAATAGCTGAGAGAGAGAGAGAGAAGGTGATGTCATGATGTAAAGTTTCAACACCATAATTTTATTGAATTGTAATGTTTGTTAAAAAGAATAAATTAAAAAGGGAATTTCTAAAAGAAAGCAAGGTAATGTAGTGCAGGAAACATATATTTCACTCGTGTATGTAATATTGGAGGAAAATTTTTAAACTTTAGGCAAATATGTAGGTACATATGTGCAGTAGTGCAGTATAAGAGTTATTCGCAGGTACTTTATATATTTTTAACTCATACGGAATTAGCACATTTTATGACATCATTTAAAATATTTCGATAGTATAAAATTCCTTAAAGTAAGGCAATAATTTACATCGTAACTAAAGTAGTCTAAGACAATTGATATTCTTAGGATTGTATGTTCGTAAAATGTTTTTGGCGTACCAGATATTTATATGTAGATAATTTAATTTTGGCCAAAGGAGTACTTTATTTTGTTTTTTACTATCAAAAGCTGTTTACATTAAGGATTTTAGAAGCGTATCATAAAGGGTCCGCCAAATAACATTTTTTTTTTTTAAAAATGCTTTAAAAAAAACTACTGAATATTTTCTCAAATTTCTTTTTTTATTTGAAAGTACAATCCTTCCGGTTAAATAATGGAAAATAATTTCATTCAAATGGCTGCCTCGGCTGGCCATGCAGTAGCCGGCTTACAGAAGATGCCGATTTTGGCAAAAGAAATCATCTTTTCAGATGAAGCTCATTTTGATCTTGGCGGGTATGTAAACAAGCAAAATTGTCGCATTTGGGGCACAGAAACCCGCACGCATACATTGAAAAGCCGACGCACCCAAAACGAGTCACTGTTTGGTGCGGATTTTGGTCCAGAGGCATAATTGGGCCATTTTTCTTCGAAAATGAGCAAGGAGTGGCCGTTACAGTCAATAGCGATCGTTATCGGGCCATGTTGAACGAATTTTTGTTCACAAAAATTGAAGAGGAGGATATTGGCAACATTTGGTTTTTGAAGATCGCATTATCAGCCGCAGAGCTGATGTTGTTTGGCCACCTCGGAGCTTCGATTTGACACCGTTGGACTATTATTTGTGGGGTTCCGTCAAAGATAAGTGTTACGCCGACAAGCCACAGGCAATTGACGCTTTAAAGGACAATATTCGTGAAGCCATTGGTGAAATACAGCTGCACACAATCGATAATGTGCTTAAAAATTGGACCGATCGTGTAGGCTACTGCATGGCCAGTCGAGGCAGCCATTTGAATAAAATTATTTTCCATTATTAACCGGAAGGATTGTACTTTCAAATAAAAAAAGAAATTTGAGAAAATATTCGGTACACTCAAACCTCGTTTTATGCGATTAATTCGTTTCGCAAAAAATCGCATAATTCAAATTCGCATAAAACGATACACTAGCTTCATACAAAATCCACTAATAGGGATTTAAATAAAAAAGCGCATAAATTCAAATTTAACCCTTAAAATTCAAACAAAATCGCATATAAAAAATCAACAAAAAATGATCCCTTGCTGAGACCATACAAAATAAGGAAAAATATAGGAAATAAACAACAACTAATACAAAATTCCAAATAATGAAGAAAATACATAATTTTTCAATAAAATAAAAATATAATATTACTCCACGTCCATAACATTTGAATAATACTTCATACATCAGAACAGGAAATGCCGAAAAAATTTAAAGATAGTAGTAACTTTGTTACGAACAACACATTTTTTTGGATTTTAAAATTCAAAATTTCCTTAAAATCGTTTTTGCAAAGAAAAAATTTGAGAATTTTGAAATAAATTCGCATAAAACGAGGTTTGAGTGTAGATTCTTTTTAAAGCATTTTCAAAAAAAAAAAAGTTATTTGGCGGACCGTTTAGTATGATTTCAAAATGTAAAGTATCTAAACACTATTTATTTTATTATTGCAATAATTTGCATTGTCTACATGGTGTAATAAAGTGTAAATTTAGTACTAAATTCAAAATTGCATACAATTGTAAGTAAATAGTTCATAGCGTAATAAAACAAATTTTATACATTTTACATAAAAAATTTCCATTCTTTACATGATGTAAATAAGTTGTAAGTTTCTTTGTTTTCATACAAATTTTGCAAAATTTTCCTGATTTAGTAAATTATAATGTTGTATTCTCATTATAAACACATATTTATTAAATAAATTATATGCATATTATTACACAGTACATCATTTAATTCTGTTCAATATAACTTGAAACATTTTGTAAATAAATGTTACAAAGTTGTTGTAAAATAATAAAATTAAAGCTCGTCTTTAGATACTTTACATTTTGATAAGATACATACTATGATACGCTTGTAAAATATTTAATGTAAGCAGCTGGTGTTAACTAATTAGAACCGATAATGAAAATGTCATTTTCTAAAGCCTTAAAAATCATATGTTTTTCATAAATTTAAATTTAATGAGCATTTGTCTAAAGTATATTTTTTTGCTTTCAATTATGTACTTTACTCTAAGTATCCATTTGGATATGGATATAAAAGATATTTTTACCATTTTTATTTCATCTTTACTGACGATAAATTTTTATTATGTTTTCAAAATACGATTATTGCTTTTAACACAGACAATTTTCCTCTTTTTATACGTTTGTTGCATGTTGCACTTTATGGAACATTCTATAAATATTACAATGCATTTTGGTACACATAAACTGTCGGGCAAAATTAAGAGGAAGAGAGAGACCAAGAGAAAGACAGGGACAGAAGTTATTTGTTAAATCTCTACTTTATTTTAGGAAATTTTTAGGGACCAGGACCTTAAGAGCTAAAATATAAAAGTCGAATTTTGTTAATTTTTTTAATGTTATTAAGATTTTTTACTTTGTTTACATTATTTACATACTGTAAATAATTAAATGTAATGTTTACATTCCTCTCCGTAAGATTCAGTCCAAATTTTCTCTGAGAGTGAGGTAATGGCTTGTGACATTTTTCAGAGTGTTACACAGTGAGCTTTTATCGGCCTTGGTGGTGGGTTTTTATCACTCGCTTAATTAACTTAATAATTTACGTATGACTAGTAAGGTTCCTTCCTACCTCTCACTTTATTGATTACATTTCTCAATGGTCATGTACTAGTTTTCTTATCCTAGTCGCTCCACTTGATGTAGATCGGGCTTTCATAAGGATCATTCTGTCTTTAAGATATCTTCATTCATTAATTTTTTTGCCACTGTTTAGTGGTTGAGACGCTTTGACTCGTATCACTTGTTCCTCCCTAATGTATCGTCTAAATATATCAATTCCTTTGGTTTCAGCGTAGAACAATGGGTTGTAATAAAACTCTTTCGTTATAATTACGTTTTAATTTAAATTCAGAGAACTCTTTCCAAACAAGTTTTCCTTCGTTGCTGCCATTCAATCGCCATTTCAGATACCGTTGGAAATCGGTTTTAGGGCGTTCTTAATTTGCATACCTTTAAAGCTCTGTCAACTCAAATGCGCAACATTTTCAAAGTCGTTCTTAAATTTGTTTTTGTTTTTTTAATAGCACTTACGAGTTGGTAGAATAATAGACCAGTGTTACAAACATGGTATATATGTGTGTATATAAGTACATATATGGGTAGTGTATAAGTATTTTCATTTATTGTAATGGATATTTGCAGCCTCAGTCGCACTTGCATTTGCAATTTAAATTTCATTCACTGCCAAATATTATCGTTTAGCGTTTGGCGATTGTAATTTGGCACTCTTTTAGGTCGCAACATAAAACAGATTTTACCGCTTTTTGTTTGTCGCCGCTGTTGTTGCCTTTTGATTAGTTCAAGATCTTTTAGGATACTTGAAAAAACTAACAAATCGAAGAAACAAAATATTCCGTAATACAGAAGAAACCTTTTTTATAAAATGCCGACCAACAACCACTGAGAAAGATTGCGAATAAATGAATGAAACGGTTGCTGTTTTCCGTTTCATAGGTCAGGAGGGTACATGTTATGTTCATGTTTTCCATAGAAATTAAACAAATTTTTTTAAACAAATAAATAAAAATAATTTTTATGTTAAATATCATCTGGCGAGAAATTCTTCAGAGATTCCCAAACAAAACAAATTAAAGATTTTTAATTAAATTCTGCCTGCTCTTTATTTGTAATCGTGATATTTATTGTCGAAATCTTGAGCCTTGTTCAACAAACCACCTAATAATAGACTATGGCGATAACTTATGTTTGATTAACACTTGTGCTGAGTGCATCTTTACAATTTAAAAAATAAAAAATTTCGAACTGGAAATTAAAGTTTAATACTCGCTGCCCAGTTTAGAATTTGTTCATTTGTTTACTGAAAAGAAACTTGTTAAATATCTAAACTTTAAAAATAAATGCCATATAAGCTGAAATAGAAGTTTATGTGAATAAGGGTTCCTTGATTGGATTCATTACCGTTGTTGTCGTAAGTTTTTATTCGAAACTTTAGATTTTGTGCCAAAATATTATTGCTTTTAAACAATAACTTTGTACCCTACACCCTGCCGAGAATTTTGAACTGAAATTCGGAACAGACAATGCTATACCAACATTGCTAAAAATAGAGTCGATTTAAAATCATACATCAAAACCAATGGTTTTCAAACATTACAGTGAAGGTATTACAAGTTTCTGCCAGTTTTCTTGACTTTGATGGTTCATTAAAGATATGTGTCGCCTGGCAATGTCATAATTCACTTTTCTGCTGACGAATTGAGGCCTTTTATTAAGTCGAATTCGAAGAGGTCAGTATTGACTGCTTCATCAGCTATAATTTCATTCGCATCCTGCCATACAAGCCAAGCTTAAATAAGGTTTTTAATATACTCGTTTTATATACAAACATAATTGGTCATTACAACCTTTCAGTCCATTTATACCCGATTTAGACCATGGGAAAAAAGAAAAAGTTTCTCAAAAATCTGTCGTTCGGAGGAGAGTTTAAAACTGCGGGTCTCGCCACTCATGCATAGAAATTAACACACACAACATAAGTGGTGTGAGATGCTAGGACGTAGTCTAGAGTGGAGTGTTGTAATAACCAATTATGTATGAATGCATGTATGAATGTGTAACTACTGCGTAGTGATAAAGTATCACAAGAAGTCTTTTTTTTTAAATCTGTCCTTTTACCAAATATTCGTCTTTTTATAAGGCCGATGGTTTAGCGCACTCGATCAACCTTCACATTTCTTACGTAAAAAAAAACCCAAGTTTTTTAATGTCCCTATTAATTCGATAAAACAGCGTCCCCGTAGTTTAAACTATAATGCAGTCGGTGTTTGCCGATTGCAACCTCTTTACCATGTCCTTTTTTAGATTTCGTTTTCTTCTATTTTTTTGATTTAGTTTTCGACCACTTGTTTGGAACATGTTTTGTTTAATGAACTCATTGTTTTCGAATATTGGCAAACAAGAAAACTAAACAAGCAAAAAAATATTTGAATTAAGCAGACCTGTTGCACTGCACGTTGCTTTTATAAAGACAGAAATATATGCGCATATAAGAAAAAAAGGAACACAATCAATTTTAAAATATTTTTTTTGGATTTCTAATTATTTATTTATAATATTGTATCTGATTGAGATTCTAAATCTGTAGGATTTCATTTCAAATCTTCATGAAAAACACTATTCTGTGGTAGTGTGTACCTTGAGGCGAGAGTACTAAGAAATTACAACTGAAATATCCCTTTCTTCCTAAACCACGCGAAAAATTAATTTAATTTTAAATAATGCAAGAACAACAATGGCAACTACATAAATAATAATCATACAATAAAACAATAAAAATAATTTATTTCTGTTAAAACAAATTCATTTTCGTTGCATATTTTAACATTGTATTGTATCATGTCAAAGCGAATGCTTGATGTCCTTGTGTTGCCGCAGCATGCCATTTATTCTACTGTCAAAAGCAACAACATCAAACCAAAAATAAATTAAAACACAAAGAAACTGTAATGCTGTGTAACAAACTGCAATAAAATTTCAAAAAAAAAAAAATAAATTTCATGTAAAATTCAAATTAATGTAAAACTTACAACAACGACAATGACAACAATCATACAGAAAATGTAAGATATCCCTAGAAATTTTTATTAGTTTTACTTACCGTCAGTTTGTTTGTATTTGAAAGTGGCAAAATGGTGTTGTTGTTTACAAAGAAAAAGTAAAATTATAATAACTCTATTCCGGACACCAAAAAAGAAAATAAGACACCGACGGGTAAAGATGAAAAGGACGTATACAGTATGGATGTATTTCAAATTAAAACGTTAACATTAGCAAAACTAACAATGCCTGGCTTATTGTCACCACAAAGCAAAAAAAAAATTAAATATATTGTTGCCACTATTACCACCGCTACTTTTGTCTAATGGTTGGTTATTTGGTTGTCTGCTACCATTACTGCCAATGGTATGCGACGCTAGGCCAAGAACATACTAACAATCATCTGAAACCTTCAGTGGCAACTATTTGAAAATGATTAAAAAAATTATATTTTTTAACACCAAAAATAAGAAGAAAAAAACTTTGGCTTTGTGTCTTTAAACATTGTAAATGAACAGCGAAAAAAAATCTGTAGAAATATTTTCGTTGCTGTCGATTTTATTGCTGTTTTGGCAGGAATATGTTATTGTTAGAACAGAAAATGAAAAAGTTTTTAATTTTATTCTTATTATCGTTTCATTCAAAAATCAAGAAACAATGGCCCAAAACAATGCAATTTGCATAAAATCAACATTTTTGAAATTTTTGCTTTGGCTGCCTCTTGTTCTTGACAATAACAAACCAATCCATTCCAATTCAAAATATCTAAGACAAGTTAATCCAAGCCAACCACACCAATTCAACCAACATTTTAGTAACGATTATGAGTAATAATTCCTCACTCTATACTATGCCCGGACATGTTAAACCATTCAATGGCAGTAACAATGGCACAGCAACTTTGTCGACATGTTGTTTTATTAGACCAACAACGATTGGAGCAAAACACCAAAACAGAAAAACAAAAATAGTCCAAAGTTTCAATTTGAATGAATTTAAATCTATAGTTTTAGTACTAATAAAGTTTTTTAACAGCACTTTGCACAGTGAGACCGCAAAGAAAAAAAATATTCATGTATTTATATTATTTATTACAATACAAATTCAAAACCTAATTACTAAGATCTTATGCTTATGTAGCTGAATACCTCATGCAGTGTGGAAACTGTACCCTCTAACCAACCAACACCCCGGATACGTGTTACAATAGCTGGTCGTCCAGAACGCTAAGCTCCAACGTAATGTCCATTATAGTTCAATTGTATCTTTATTGTTATCGTCTACCTGTCCGAACAGCTGTTAATGTCGTTCTGGTACTCTTTCTTGATTAGGCCGAGTTTGCGTAAAATAAGTCCGGTGACCAGTTTCCATTTTAGAAACCGCATAGCCGTTGTAAGGGCAAACTGGTCTATGAAATATCTCAACGAACGACGAAGAAGTGATCACAGGCAAGGCAACTTATCATCTCAACTTATTAACTTATGCTTATAACATAAGGAGAAGAATTTATTGATGGAAGCCAAAGACTACATACAAACGTAATTAATCATTACAACCCTTCAGTCAGGATTACGACCTAACTTCTCACACCATTTATGTTGTGTGTGCTAACTTTATACATGAGTGGCGGGACCTATGGTTTAATGTAGAGAAACTTTTCATGGCAGTTTCTTATGTACTCTCAGAGTTTTTGCCAGAAATCTGCTGAGCGGAAATCGCCGAAGAAATATTTTTTTATATTTCGTTTAATTGGAGATGTCTGATCTGTGGTTTTTACCTTGTCTTAAAAGCCAACACACAATCTACTAAACTACGTCGACTTGCCAAAAACTATTTCAATAAAATTCACGACTTCATAAAACTCTTTCGATGACTGAAAGACGCCAAGCAGAATGTGTTGGTAATAAATGACGGAATTGTAAATTTAGGTGTTGTAACCTAATCTAATCTGAAAAATAAAACTGCTTTAGTTATTGCACTGTTTTCCACAGAATTTACTTTTTCGAACATTCAAGAACAGATAATTGGCCCTCAATTCGGAATTGAAGCCTAATTTAGTTTCATGTTTTTCAAAACGTCGAAAATTACTGATCAGTTGACTTGTATCTCAGAAGCTCAAAGAAACTGAGTCTTCAACCAAAAATTAAACAATTTTTAATTATATTCAGGGGTGTTATCGAGATACCACACATCTTAGTTGCTGTTTTGGTGCTTTTTTTTTGACTGATTTTTTGCCATTTCCATTCCATTGTGCTGTACGATTAAAACCCTTGCTGTTCCTAAAGAGTTGGAAAATAAAATAAATTCTGATTAAATTGTGTTGTTATTTTAATTTTCTATTACTTGTTGTTGCTACTGCTGCCATTTCAGTCATGGCATTTGTGGTTTTAGTGTGTCTTTTCTCAGATCAGCACACTGCCATTCATTCAAATGTTTATTTAACAGACTGAACTGAAATTACACAAAAAAATAATAAATTATTTAAACACCAGCAGAGATGACAGCAGTTTTTAAATGAAATATTTTTTATATTAAAAAGAAACACAATAACAACAACATGCGAAAATCATGTCTCACCAGATAGCACATGGTGATATTAATTAATTATCGAAAGGGTTCAGGTTGCTGAAGGAGATTGTTAATGAACAACAATTTGTAGAACTAAACATGGGTAGCAGTAGTACAAATAGTATGTGTAGAGGAGTCAGGGAAATTAATTACGAATAAATTGTAAATCATTTACTAGAACATGCTAAAATTAATCAATTTAAGCCGCTGCAAGAAAAATTGAAGTCTATTAGGTAATATGTTGGCTTATTAAACGTAGGACCACGGTTCCAACCCCAGGTCAGACCTCTGGATCAAAACGAATTATGAAAACATATTTCTTCAGCGACTGCCTCTCAGCAGATTTCTGGTAAAAACTCTGATAATAAATAAAATAGAACTGCCATGAAAAAGTTTATCAAAAATCTGTCGTTCGTAGTCGATTTTAAACTGTAGGACCCGCCATTCATGTACAAAATTAACACACACAACATAAGTGGTGTGAGAAGCTAGGTCGTAATCCTGTCTGAAGGTTTATAATGACCAATTATGCATGTATGTATATATTCTGATTCTCTTTTGGGTGTTGAAATTTAGATTAATTTTTCCCCAACGCCTTTTAATTACGAAATTTCATAGAACGCAATCTACTTAATTTTGCTCTTTACAAATATAAATTATGAATTCTTTTCAGTTTTCTTTGAATCGTAGTGGCTCAAATTATTCGCTTTTGTTTCGTAAATGTTATAGGAGCTTAAAGATTTTAATTATTTAATAATTTAAAACTTTTTTATCAGGGCGAACTCAATAGGTGATGGCAATAGTACAACAACTCAATTCGCAGTGTTTTTTAACAAAAACAACATGTATTTTCTGTTGTTTTTGGGTACACACAAACGACATATGAAATTCGCCGTAAGCCAGAAATGACAAAGGCGAATCCATATAATGACATAAAGTTGTTATCATTATTAAAGTTGTGTCATTATTTCTCTTTTGTTTCTTTTTGTTTATAAAAAAAATTTTAAAAAAAAATTTTTTAAATAAAATTTTTTTAAATACAGGCTGACTTGCGCTACCATTAAGGTATGACGACTTCCAGAGGGATACTGGGAAGCATAAAAGCAGATTCTACAACAAAAGTTGTGACAGAACATCCAGAATATTTAAATAAATTATAAGTTGTGTAGAATACAAATATAAAAGGAAATTAAAAAAAATAAGTAAATAAAGGAATGTATATACAGTGAGCAAAAAAAATGTGTACACTTATTGTAAAAAAACTAATGAATAAGCTAATCCACAAGATTTTGTTTAAGATGAGTTTCTAGAAAATTCTTTCGCCATAGTGAAAAAATCACTATTTTTTTTGCCTAAAAATGTGGAAATTTCTTAGTTTCTACAATTATTTTCTTGTTACGTAACCAATAGAGAAATGTTTATAATCAGAATATAGTTTTTAAGCTTTTTTTAGTCTTAAAGAAAATAAATTTCTTTTTATAGATAATTTTTTGTTCAAAAGGTAATAGTGTACAAGTTTTTTTTGCTCACTGTACGCAAACAATATGTTTGACATTTACGTGGACTGAAAAAATCAATCAGCTGGGCTGATAACACTACCTATTTCATTTGCCTTGTTTTTTATTTTTATTTAATTATTTTTTCCCTTTGACATTTTTTTCATGCCAAGCATGATTACGTCTTTAATGTCCACTTAGAAGTCACAGAAATGCTATTTGGTTGGTCTTCCAATAAGATTTTAATAAATTTGATATTTGATGTTCTCTTTACGAATTTCTTTCTTTTTATCGTATTGCATATTGCCTTAATTTTGATATCGTTTTCCACTACATTGCCTTGGCAAATTTAAAATACATGTAAGATATATACTTCAAGCGTCTTCATAACAATATTGTTATCCTTGCATGCAACATTAAACAGTTTTAAATGGAAAATCCTTGAATTACGGAATATCAAAAGAAATGAATCAAATTTAAGCACTAAAAAAAAGCAAAAACGTGAAAAACAAAAACTTGTCATCGGTCAAGCTGGACTGTATGCTGCTCTACAGTATTGTGTACATTAGCTGGGAATACTAATCGCTTAGAAAATTTTCGAAATACGAAGTGCTTTTTAAGGACAAAAGGACTAAATCCATCGTCAACAGAGTCCGAAATGTTGGAGCGCTTATGTGCTCTATTCTATTCTATGCATTAATGCATCTGAGAATTAAACAGCTATGTATTTACCAGATGGTAGGCAAGTAACTGTCAGTGTTGAAATTGGAGGAGACATTACAGGTATACTCTATGAAGTTTAAGGGGAGTACAATATATCTTATGGTCGTAGTACTAAGGCGCACCTTCACAACAATAATAACATGATCGGATATGATCTTATCCCATAGATCAACAGCTTTGAATAATTTTCTGTTGCCCGTTTTTCTACCTTATTTGTAGATAGAGTAGAGGCTTTTAGTTGGAATACACACAAATTCTTAATATTGATATTCAGGACATGTATTCACTTCCACCTAGTCCATCTGGTGCTTTTTCTCGTACTATTATCTCTGGGCTCGTACTATTAGCCTGGGCCTTTGTACAATGTTGGTAAAATTGACTTTAACCTTCACTGCAATAGCAATATGAATACTTCTACAAATAGCCTAGTGTGGCTCCAAGCCTTTTTCCTTTCTTATTTTCTATTTTTATTACTAGCAAATACCCGAAATTCTCTGACGAACATACATAGCTTTGAAGTTGCAAACTACGACTTGCAGATATTGAACTGCATGCTCCATTCGTCTTATAAAGTGTTACCAACACAATCGACTTTCTGTGTTACAAACTTTAACCAAAATTCTTCTAGGATGTATGGTAGGGCAGGAAGAGAACTGCTAATCCTCTACCACATGTAACATGAGGGATTTTTCTTTTTGGAATTGACTAACACAGAAGTATATTTAAAATATCATATGGCTGTGGTGTTTGGTATGGCACAGATAGAAAGTGAAAACTAATTGTGGCAGGCAATAGTAGTGGCACGCTAAAGACAAATGAGGGGAAAAGGGGCCATCAGTAAGTTAAATTTACAAAATAAAGCAAATTAAACTACTTGCCACATTTTCCCTTAAACTTTATTAAGTTCATTTAAATCCTGTTCTTCTCATTTTTATTCCGACTTTATGTTTGTTTGTTTTTGAAGTTCGACTTTGAAAAAATAACCCACTTCCCATCTATCACTTTTAGCAGAGTTACACAATAAATTTGTGCTGCAACTGAACAAACAATCGAACAAATTAGTTGAGCGAACGAACGAATGAACCAAAGCAGGAGAAACTTATTTAATACCAGAAAAGTTTGCAACTCCTTGGCTTGGTTTGGGTTGGTTTGGTTGGTTAGTTTCTTTTTAGTTTTCTAACGAATTGATGTATTGAAGGCATTAGCAGGAAGTAAAGTAAAACTTCTTCACTGCCTCAAATGGTTGCAGTTGCTGAATATTAGTTGGTACGTATAGTTGTAGTTGTTACTGATAATGATGACTTGCTTACATGCAGTGTTTACTTTTCATTCTCTGCATTTTTATTTTAATTTTATTTGTACTTGCCACACAAACTCTCTTACACTCATAGTACCTACTTTCCCCAACAATGTTGCACGTTTCTCTCCAGCTTTATTTAACTTACAACGTTTGTGTATGTTTGTGTTTGTCGACAATATTTATAGTTAAGTAAACAAACAACAACATTTGCAACATATGGTTGCATCATTAAGTAAAAGAAACCAATGAAAATAACAACAACAACAGCAACAGAAAACAATCTAAAGGAAATAAAATAGTAATAAAGCAACTGAGTGTGCAGCACTTTTTAAGTGTTTCATAATTACACGACAATAGGAATAAAAATCAATAGCAGTATCAGCAAGTCTGTTCTATATTTAAACTTTAGATTTCAATTTGCCATTAAAGGCAAAGAAGAATACACGTGTGTGTGTATGTATGTATTTATGGGTATGTGTGTGAATTCAATAAAAATCTTGTTAATTGAAAATTAATTTCTAAGCAAACACACCGCAGGTCTTTATTTAAATATGTATATGCCTGTGATGTAATGACTACAAGCTAAGTTAGGTTAACTACTTCGGACGGTTATTTTCTTTTTCACTCAGTTAAGCAACTAATGATCTCTTTTCCCTTTGCGTTTAGAGGACGCAAATTTCTACAGATGCTGGTCCTTTTGTACGAGGACCGCCCGTAGGATACTTGTAACCGAGACCCCAATATTTTAAGGAAAACACAATACCAGACATAGCTCGTGTCAGTGAGGAGGACTGGTTGAAGCTAGAGAGAAGAAGGACTATAGAAAATATTAATTTTTGTTACCACTCTTCCAATGGTTGACACATTAGGTACACTTTCTCAACAGAGAATTCTCCGAAGTTTGCCAGCGCACTCTTACTGAACGACCCTTTATTTTTAATCGTGGCCCTAGTGGCGTGAAAGCCAATGACACATGACTATTTATTATTATCGGATCAATAACACAGGATGCTTTTGCTTGCTTCAACTGCCCAAAATTGAAGTAATTTTTTGTATCCAGAGGGCATTATTTCCTGGCATTATCTATTTCTTTGACTGGCCTTATGATACTATATGTAACTGTATGAATTGTACGAATCATCAAAGTCGCTTCTAAGATACAATACTAATTACTAAGGATTTTCTTGGCCTTTTCAACGGATGTCAGCCGTCTGGTATAGGCAATCCAAAGCGCTTGGCTATAGTAACAACGATTTCAGCAGGCTGTTGAGTTTCTCCTTTAGTTACAACAGGCTTTGTGATCTGCAAAAGTTCTGCTTAATTTCTTAAGAATAATGTCATAAATTCACTCTTTTTCAGGCAGTTAAAAGGTAACCAACGCGTCCAGATTCCTTCTCTGCAAAACCTTCAGAGTCATGGAGCTTTGTTATCGCCAATTCGAAACTTATGACCACTTTCTTTATTGCGTTTCTTTCCTTAACTTTGTTTAATAGATATCGTGTATGCACACGCTTGCTTAGTATTCTTTCGTACTCTCTTTCAATCTAAATAGTTTGATTACCAAATCGATAGTTTTAGATCCAATTTTAATTTTTATCTTCGGCGTCGGATGCGGCGACGTCATACATCATCAGTGATTGCTACAGTGTACGATCGTTTACGCGTGTTAACCCCTTAGAATAAGATCGTTCGCCAATGAAAGAAGTCTACTCGTTATGGATTGTGATGTGAGTTTGTCCTGGGATCTTAGCTCCCCTTTCCATTTTCTTAATTTCCAAAGAGAAATGAATCCCTGCAACAGTCATAGTTGCAACACAATGTCGTACACTTTCTTCCCATGCAATTGACTGGTTGTAGTCTTTATAATGTGTAACAAAATCCGTAATACAAAGACAATTTTATGTAATGCCACTGAGTTTGTAGTTGCAACAAATCTTTAGTATTCGAGCCAAATAATTCTAAAACATTTTTATTAAGTAACCAAGAACAAAAACATGCCCAGCAACCTCAGGTAGTTACGAATTTAAGAAAACAACTTGGGTGGCTCATGGCAACTACCATCACAGTATTTTTGTTGTTCATTCTATGCATTAATGCAACTTGCCACAAAAAAATGAAAAAACAAAAAATTTTATTTAAAATTTAATAGAAAAGTTCTTGCTGTTGTTGATAAATATATTTCTTGTTGCTTTATTTAAGCCAAATTGCAGTAGAAGCAGTTGTGCACGTTACCTGCTTATAAAAGTGTCACCTACGAAAGTGAAAGGAGTCGGTAAATATTAGTTTTTGCAGCACAGTAAACATACAGGCACAAATACGAAAAAATAAGAGAAAGAAAAAAAAGAAGTGCATTTCTTCGTCTACTTTCTTAAATCTTGAGGTGATGCAATATCCTCATTAAATTCAAAAGCTTTACATTTACGTTGCTGCACACACATACTCTTCGCTTCGGTATTATGCATTGTCGTTGTTGCAACTTTATGCTGAACTTGTTGCATTTTTCTTTTGTGTTATGTTTTCCTTTTAAACGAAACGGAACAGTTGTGCTGTTTGTTAAGGGGGCCAAGAGGAAAAACGGTAGAGATGAGCAACAGCAAAAAAATTAAAAACAAAAAAAATCAACAATTTCCTGTTAAATAAAGTTTTTTTTCCTTCATGTTTTTAATTTTAAAAAATGTTATAAAAATTATAGAAAAACTGTTTCAAGAAGTATTTTGGCCGGACGAAGAAAATTTAATACATAATTTACTGCTTTCGTACATAAGCATTAGTGAGCCAAGTGATTCTTTTATGTCTGAAGTAGGGGCTTAAGATTTTTTTCCAATGCAATGGTTTCGCTCATAGTGCTTAATAAGGCAGTCATCACATAACTACCATCTCCATAATCATGAGCTAATCTTCTTAGGTTAAATGCCTGCGTAAGGTGCCACTTAGTTCAAGGGTTGGGTTCATTGTGATACAATAAATCAATATTTTTGGAAAGGATCCAATCTTTAAAATAAATCTTGCTCTTGCCAAAGATGACTGAAAATGAACCTCTACTTCGTCATTGCGAGAATTCGGGTACTGACACATGCGGTGAAATAAGATCTCTCCTCTTCAGACTCACTGGTTCTGCAGGAGTTAATCGAAGTAATGCTAATTGTATTGTCATGTGTACCTTATCCTAAGAGAACCGCATTATTCTGATGGCTGACCAGGCATTTTGAGGAATGAAGACAATCAGTCCTCTTCTTTTTCATATTAATACAGGAGTGCTTCACAGTAGTGCACGTATCGACGAAATTAAGCCTTCCTGTACAGCTACAGGAAAATAGTCGATTTAGCTGGGGCAATCGGAATACCAGTGACCCGTAACATCTCATAACGCAACGGTATCCTAGAACCCATAGATTTCTATGGATGGCCATGGAAAGTAACGAAAGAAGACGATCGTTGCAGTGTAGTAGAGCCTAACAGTAGTGCACATTCCCGCATGCTTTAAGTAGCTATTTTTTGCTACTTTTTATTTATACTACTACCGCCGTCAGTTCGGCTAAATTAGAGGCGTCCTCGTAGATAGACCATATACGGAGTTTTGAAAAAGGAGTATTTGAGGAATCGAAATAAAAAATATAGATTATGTATGCAAACACAAATGGATATTTACTTGATACAGATAGAGGTTATGTCACCCAAAAATAATATGAATTTCAATAAAAATTAGTTTTGCTTTTAATTGTACAAAACAATGAAATGAAAAATAAAAAAATTGTTTTTTTTTTCATTTTGGAAGATAGAGAATCATAATTATTTACAACACTATAAAGCAAGACATTAACCCTCGGTCATGATAACTTCTTTTAAGAATCATTAGCACAAAAAACAAAAATATTAAGGATACAACACCAAAAGCAGCAGTCTTTCTTAGTTTTTTTCTTTTTTGTTGGTTTCATAAACAAGTCTGCTGATAAATATCATCAGATCATCATCGCTTGGCAAAACTACTCCATCATTCTTTCAGTCTAAAGAAAAAAAAAAATTAAAAGAGAAATAAATATCGCATCATACCCCAAATTATAACACGAAAAAATGTGAAAGAAAAAGAAAGAAAGAAGGAAATTGAATAAACATATTAGCAGACTGATGACAGCTTCTGACAAGCAACAGAATGAAGATTCAAATGAGAAGAAGACTATTAAGACAACGACGACTACACACAAGTTGCAAATAATTTCAAATTATAACGCAAGCAATGCAAAACATTCTATTTTGCAACAATCCGGTTGTGTTTGTAATGTGGTCTCAGAGGTAAAAGAAATTGCAATTAAATGCTTGACTTTTTCATTTGGAATACAAGCGAGTTGAAAATGTAATTAAATAAGATGCAGACATCTGATTACAACATGAAATAATTTGTGTTTAAATGATCATTACGAAGTTATTTAATTAAATTAAATTTAATTTATTCATTAATGTCACTACCCAATTAATGGACAAAAGAATTTCTAATAAGATTTCAGCACCAGCATTGTGGTCCTTCTGTTATGTTTGTGGTTCTTGTTTTAAGGTTTATTTTTTGTAATCCTTTACATCGTAAGTTTTCTATTGTTATTTAATTTTTTGTTGTGAAAGAAATACTTCAGTGTTTAGTATTTATTCTGTCTTTTTTAATTCCGTTTTTGTTAAACAAACAATGTCATTCACGCCTTTGATATTCGCCCCCAATACCTGGACATGTTGATAAAATCAATAAAAATCCAATAATTTAGTATGGCAGGAACTTATTTGAGCATTAATGTTGATTCCGTTGACCTTTTACAGCCTCTACTAATATCTTAGACCCTTTGAAAACAAATGTGGTGGTTGTAAATGCTGAAACACCTTCACATCCTAATCATTTAATTTAAAATTATTTATAAAAATAATATTTCTTATTCCCGTTTTGTTTCTTTATTTTTATTTAAACAAATTTAAATTTGGTTTTTCCTGATTTTCCTAATTTTTTTGTTGTAAATAATTTATTATAAATATTTTTCCAATAAATCTGCAACATTTTTTACGCACTTCATTTAATTTTTTCCCTTTTTTTTTGTTTTTATTAAACATATTGTTGTCGTTTTTTAAATGTTATTGTTAAGTGTTTATATGTAGTTGTTGTTGTTGCCATTATTGCTTTAATAATGAATATCATAAACAGTTTACATGATCATTTACGTTGTCATTATTTACACCTACAATTTGCAATTCAAAACTAAAAGAACAATGACAAAAAACCTTAACAATAACAACCGTAACAGGGAAAATCAAACATAGAAATACAACATACTCTGGGTACTATATGGAGAGGAAATTAAGGAGACATAATCCTGAAACATTTTTGGTGAATACTCTCTGTACCATATTTCACCAGAGTAATGTGTTTTAGTAGGACTTAGTAGTCACCGTAGAGTGTAGAATATATGCTTTTTTATAATTAAACCATGTGTGACAGAATCCTGCAAAGTGTGTCTACAAGAGTATTAAAAAGATTTTCGTTTAATTGGCGGCGAATGGACTCCTGGGTATACATATATGTGCAAACATAATTCACTAAATGCTAGTTATTACTTCCTACTAATTCCTACATTACTTACTATATTCAGTGAATGTTAATAATAATAACACAAAGTGACTGTCTGTTACAATAAATGATCGAAATCCATACGTGTTCACTAGAGGTGTGCACAAGACATATAAAATTGCACAGTATTGTATTTTTCCCAAGACCGAATATTGATTGTAGCTGCAAATATAAATAAGTGTGAAGCAAAGATAGAGTACAAAAAAACAACTGCACTCGTAAACCATTGTACAACAGTATAAAAGAGAGTTGTGTGAAGAGTGCAACAAAAAATATTGTACTCTTCATAGAGTCACAACATGCATTTTTAGTTCTTTGTTTTTGTTTTTTTAACAACAATGAATAAGAAAGCTCCGAATGTTTTGCTCTCGAGAACCGAACATCTTCGTCGACGCCACCATTGCCAGTAACTTTTTTAAACTTTTTATTTCGGGGAAAAACCTTTTTTATGAGTTTATGGCGAAAGCAAAGAATGTATAGAAACACTTATGTACACATATTTCTCAATATGGCAATACTGAAAATGTAGCTTCAGTAGTAAAATATGCTCTTACAACACAAAGCATAGTTCCGTTACTTCACAGACAAACGAGTGCTGTTGTATACATTGAATAAATGAGAAATACACATTTCAGTGCACTCGTAAAATCAAGAGCAACAGAAAAGAGTACAATACAGTATTGCATTCGGTGAAGGGTGAAGTCTTGTGCACACCTCTAGTGTTCACAATATTCCCCCATTTTTTTGTTGTTTGATTATTTCCATATTGTTTTACAAACACAAACATTATTTTGCTGTAACTGCCCAACTAGTCGAGACACAAAGCATTTTTTCACTTCTACACAATAAAACTAAAATCGTTTAATTGTTGGTCACCTTTTTTGTTCGCCTTTCGTTTGCAGTTTCATTTACATGTGAAATTAAAACGCGAAAAAAATATCGTTTTGAAGCAGATTTTTAAATTCTTGTTTATTTTTATTGCATTTCAGTTAACAAACAACATCAACATTAATATTAACAACAAAAACAAACACGTAAAAATGCTACAAAACGGCTTTAAAGGCTTGCGATATTTTTGTGGCGGCGATACATAAAAACACAAAATTTATTGGCGGATCAAATTTTCTTTTAATTTGTCGAAATAACTTCCAGTTTAAAACGTAAAGCATTTGAAAAATTATGTTTTTGATCGAAATAGAAATGAAACGCTACTTTTAAAAGGTTCATTAACTTCTTGCATACATAATTGGTCATTACAACACTTCAGTCAGGATTACGACCTAACTTCTCACAATACTTACATTATGTGTGTGGTGGGACCTACAGTTTAAAATCCACCCCGAACTACTGATTTTTTTGAGAAACTTTTTACGGCAATTTTATTTACTTTCAGAGTACTTGCCAGAAATCTGCTGAGAGGAAGTCACTAAAGAAAAATTTTCCATATTTTAGTTTGCTGCAGATGTCTAGCCAACAACTAGCCTACGGCGATTCGTCGAGTTTTTTCACAAACAGAATTTTATAAATTACTTCAGATGGAGTTCAATATAAATTTAAGAATTTTGCTTGTTCTTTCTTCAAATTCCAATCCTAACTACTCTTTCGCTATTGACAGCAATAAGGCAAATCTGTTCGGATGCTTGGATGTCGTGTTATGGGATATGTTGCGATTCCTAAAAATTTCTATATTCGTGAATGCGTAAGCATTACTTCGTATAGAAGCGCATTATAAGTGGTTCCGTATAATCAACCAGGGTCTTCAATGTTTCCAATTCCAGAGAGAATATTCCAAAAATATCAATTCGCTTACAAAAAGTGAGTCTTGTTGTAATTGCCTCTTCTCTCTCTCTTCTACTATACCTTTACTCCATTTCTTAAGCTGTTGCCTGAACTTTCAACTAGCACAAATCTATTTTGATTGGATTATAGAAATAGCTTCCCTGTGAGGTTGTTCAATAAGCCGATGCCGTTGTTTGCGTCTACATTTCCTATATTGTCAATAATGTGTTTTGTCTGCTTTGTGCTTCAGTAAATCCGCTTCACAATGGTCAATGAATACAGTGGAAAAAAGTGTATTAATTAACCGCCTTTGCCTCTTGTAAATCCTGAATATGTAACTGCTTAAAGAAGCCTAAAACCTTTATGGACATACGTTCCTACTTTAGTACCGAATGGATACGATAAAGTAAGCGTCTCATAGCACCATCTCGGCGTTCAGTCAAATTCTTCTCTATTAGAAGAGTCCATATGGCAGGGGTGTATCAGATATTGAGTAACGCATACGTAAGTCAAGAGATCTCGACGAAGAAGCCTGTTTGCTTTGGATTCCATTAAAGAAAAATGTTTAACATGATGTTTTCGTCAAAAATCATTGCTTCCCTTCTATAATGTATCAAACATTCGTAAATTTTTTGTAACGTTTGCCACCGCATTGGTTTCATTGTATCGGCCAGATTTATTTCTGCACACTTTTGTTTATGTATTTTGAAACGTCAACGTGTGTCCAAATATTTACACAACAACAGAAATTTGAAAATTTGTTCACTTAATTTGAATACGAAAATAAAACATGAAATGAAACCCTCAACTCAATATCTGTTGAATTCGAATATTTTTTTGCCTTTTGCGCGGTTCGTTCTCCTCCAACAACATGTTGACAACTTTGAAAATGTCACAGAAAATTCGTGTATTTCTTCGTTTTTTTATTTTCATTTTGTTTCCATTATCTTGTCCGTTAAAAATTATGCCAAAATGGATAGCCAGGCAAAAACACGTTAAAATTTGTTGTTGTTTTATGCTCAGCATTTTTTTTGCTTTTATTTCGTGGAGTTTTCATTACAATTTTAGTTCCTCTAGAGCTCAATGTGAACCCATGTTACTGCCACTACATTATCGCAGTCAATATTTGAAATTTAAATGATTTTTTTTCGTTTTTTTTTTCTTTTGGTTGAGTTTAAAAACAAATTGTAAAAACTTGTCTAAAACACGAGTTGGTTAAATTTTTGAATGCTGATTTCATTTCATGTACTTTTTACTTTTTTTTTATTACCAAAATTAATTTGGTAGTCTTTTTATATTTAAAGGTCAAAATCGAATGAAAATTAAGTGGCATAAGATTTATGAAATGAATTCTAATATCAAAAATAATTATGTATTTAGATGTATGATTTATTTTTTTTTTTTTCGTTTTACAAAAGTGGTTTTATGTATTTATGGTTGGATTAATGTATTTAAAAAGGTTTTTGAGATAAACCTTCAATAACAATGGCTATTGTGGCTATTTTTGGGGTAAAAATCTATTTAGTGAATATGAATCTAATTCATTAGTTCACGTCATAGGTTTTGATGATAATATTTTAAATATCTGGTGTTTCAAAGATATCACTTCTAACAGGCGTGAAAAAATCGACTACCTAGCCATCTGTGGCTCATACCTGTCGGCAAGGATAGGCATAAAATATGATCCACTGTTTCCACTGCTCTCTCATGTAGCCTTCAGAAATATCCTTATTTCATCTATTAATCTTTTGTCTAAAGGGTTCATACCTCGTTAGTACTCCTAAAACAACTCTTATCTCCCGCCTACTCATGCTTAGAATTAGTTTCGTTCTTATGAAATTGATCTATGGCTCTTGCAACCCTACATTCTGTCCTAAATCCCTCAATAAATTAAAAAACACGCTCATTGGTGGTCCAACCAAAAAAAAAATATATTGCAACAATTGTTAGCAGTTTTTCCTAAGTAACCTTAACAAAAAAAATTGCCTTATAATTGTCATCATAATCTCATGATTATTGCCGATAAAGAAGTTTAAACATCTGCTATTTATGAGTACTTTTACTTTTTTCTCATCCTATTCTTAAAGTAATGCATAAATTTTAAGGAAATTTTGCCGCATACCAAATAAAAAAAAAGAAAAACGAAATAAAATTGAAATAAGTATTGAAATCGATAAAAAAAATTCATATTATTTTATTTTGTATTCAGTTATACTGTTTTACGACAGTAATAACTTCATCTTTTGTACTGCATGGACATCAGTCATAATATAATTGAACGAAAAGAATAAACCAGGCTATTATCCATGTTATGCAAATATTAATACAATACCAAAACCAAAAATGTAATCTATTTATAACATTTGCGTGAAGTGTAAGTTTACTTTATGTCTGCACTGTAATAAATCGTGTTTTGCTTTCGTTTTTTCCTTTCATAAAGCTTTTTCACACTTCATAAAATCCTTATGAATATTTAATCCTTGAAAATTTTAAATTCAATTAATTGTTGCACAAGTAAGTACAACATAACTGACCGAGCGACTCACACACAACACATTAAGGTGCCTCAATACAATTGCCCGAAACTTTTCTGGAATAATAAGGCAGATAATCAAATAACGTTGGTCCCCTATTATACACATGTTTTCAACACTGCCCATTGACAAATGTAATCGTTTCAATCGAATAAAATCAATTGTTTTAAGCACGACAAAAAATACAGGGGACAGCAAACAAAAAAAAAAAAATAATATTACCATTGCACAAGCAGTTGAACTTCTGTGGGGTTAGACGTACAGTACAATGTTTTCATATTTTTAATGCATTTTTGTGTTTGCATTCGTTCTGTTGACAATGTAGAATATAAAAGTTAACTTTTTTTTTGTAATTTTTTCTTGTGTTTCTATCAAAAGCCAATTGATTTGTCTGAGCTCTTGCAAATGTCATAAATTATAAATGTTAAGTGGTGTCGATGCAATTATATGGAAAATTGAAGATTAAAATCAAAAAGAGATTAAAAGTAAACTAAAAACATTTTAAAAGTTTATACAGCATATTTGCTGCTTTCTATTAGGTTGTCGGGCTAAAACGGATCTCAACAGAAACATGTTTTTTGGAATAGATGGTGTACTGTTTACATATTGCCTTTTCGCTTTGCAAAGCTGCTAAACCATTTAAGTGTCTAAGAATTTGCTCATCAATGGGCACTACAATAAGCGATAAATTGGGGAACTGGTAGCAATTCCCTCCAAGAAATTAAATCAGTTCATCCAGGTTCAGGTTTAAAAATTTAAGCCTTACCCACATGAAGGCAGTTCTGAATCTAGTGCCACTTAAATTAGCGATTTGCAGGTAATATCCAATCAAAGCTAAGAAAGATATGCTATTCATCTCAAAGTTGTAAACGCAATTTTTACATGTCCCAGGCGAATGTCACATACATAGATTCTGTGCTTATTTTCACTGATATTTTCTTTGGCCACACGATTGACTCACATAAATGGTTTGCGAATTTATGCAAAAGATATGCTTCGAAGAATATATTCTGTTGATTCATTGTACCAGAATCTATGTACATGTTGGGCTCGAAACAACCCTGATTCTGGATAAGTGCACCCTGAGACCACATTGCCATATCATGCCAATTGCCAACCTTGTAGTATTCCTGAATTATCTTATCACAACCATAGTTTTTATTGCTCTAAATCCACTTTGGTTTGAGAATAGTCTTTGAATCTTTTTATCCCCCCTTTTATTAAGCATACCTTTTCTACATCTGGTCCTAGGACTGTAGAGTGGTAACCATATTTTCCCTACTTAACTTTTCCCTGCTATGTTGGATTTAACCTCATATAAGCCGAGTGCGGATAGTATTGCTATAGACTGTGTTTTGTACTTCCTATCCAACTTAATTGAGCACATCTCTCGACGACATATGTTTCCTTTCAGAAGATATGGACAAGTTTTCCCCTAGGCTCGGTTTATTTCCTTCTAGGATCAAAGTCTCTTGTTCTAAGATCCGCTCTCGGCCTATCTGTATACCACAATATAGTTCGTTTTTTAGAAGAGTATGCAACTTCCAGATTACTCTATTTATTTTAGTTACTAAGTCTCTTTGCAAATCATTTCCTGGTTATGTCCAGGCGATGGTTAAGGAGGGAGTCAGCCGATCGATTTATTAAATATCGAAATCTTCTATCGAATTTCATGTTTGTCTTGTTTCCTCCCAATCAAGCTAACTATAGACCTCAGCGCCACTGTAAGACAGGTTCTCATTGCCCATTGTTATGTCACCAAACTTTAATCTCCGTGTGTTGTCTAACTCCATTTGAGATGTTTTCAAATTTAGTCTGACCATCATGGCATATATTCAGTGCATAATTCCTGGATTGCATCCCAGCATTTTACTGTAAGAATTCTGCATACTATAATGACCTGTTTGACGTTTTCTGAGATGCTTTTTAATGACTTCTTCACGTTAACTGACTGTCCAGTGTTATTCCAGCGATATTTGTCTTATATATTCTATGATTTCCTCTTATAAATAAAGCTTGTGAGTAAACCTGTGTTTAAAATCTGAGTTGTAACTTCAGAAATTCATCTTTCTAATTTTAAAGTGAATAACAAATTCGAGCACTGCGACCATTTTCTACATGAAATAATTATCTTGTTCTCTGAATTCTTTATTTTATTAATATTTTTGTTATTGTTTGCTTCTGTTTGTCTTTGGTTAACAACCGTAAGTGGCCAATACTAGTATGGCAAACCAAAGTGATAATTTAATAATTTAATCTTCGAAATCTTATCTCATCGTCAACATGTTTTAAATTTAACCACAATTTATGAAAACACTCTTCTTCTTTTTATTATTTAAATAATCTTAACCTCAAACGTCTGTCCGACTCTACCCGTATGTCCCCGTTCTTTAGTTTCTGTAAACTCTTGTTTTAAATATTTCAAGACATAAATGTCGTTTTTATAGTGTGTTTTAGTTTACTGTGCTTTTTTTTAAGTTTATTTTTTCAAAATTTTTGGTTTGTTGTTTATCCTTTATTTAATTAAACAATGTGTTGTAGAAGTATTCAAATTTCTGAATAGTCTGTTTGCTAAAAAAAAACTATTACAACAATAATATGCAAATCTTCTCTCGTTTTGCCCGCTTGTTAATTTTGTTAATGTCATAGTTTTTACCTGTTCCCTTATATCTATATATGAGAGGGGGGGCATATTTTATATTTTATTTATTTATTTTTTTGTAATCTGAACCCTTGTTATAATTTGTTGATAACATTCGTTCGAATTTCTTTAATTTGTGTAACTTTTCGGTGAATGTTAATTACCACCGCAATAACTTGGGGTACAACTAGGGTTGCCAGCCTGGCTGGACTTAGCTGGATTGTCCAGCTTTTTGATGCTTGTCACGCTAAATTTTAATTTGTCCAGCTAAATAGAAATTTTTTTGGTACACTGCAATTTCTTGGGCAATAATTGTCATGTTAACTTTGTCAAATCATGTTAGCCAACACTGATTGTACATTTGTTATCGGTAGGTATAACAGACTTTGAAATGCTTTAAAATTTAAATTGCAATGTCCCATGTGCCATTTTACCTCTAAAAAAATTTATGAATTTTTCAAACTCAGAAGACAACAACTCAAATCTTTCAATTTTTCTGTTTTCAGTTTTATTGTTGAAATTTATGTTGCTAAAATAGGACGCACTTGAATATTACTTTAATTTTAGGTTTTATGCTCGTAACTTTATACACCACAGCGTATGAGTGATATTTCATTCCATATTGTTAAATAACCCATACGATCCGTTGAACTTTTTTTTGCTAATAAACACCATTAAGTTAAAAGAGTTTCACAATGTAATCGACTACAGAAAAACATCATAATTCTGTTAATCTTATATAAAATAATATTGTTTTCAGTCAACAAAAATCTTTAATAATTTTAAATTAGTCCTTAAGAAGCATTCACAAAATAAATAACATATGCGATAACTACTACATAAAACTTGAATCTGGTAAGTTTTTCGAGCGCTTTGATAACTAATGAAGAAGTTCTTATTAAACTAACATGAATTGACTTTATCTGTTAATATATTCTTCATACGTTTAAATGAAATAAAGCCTGTTGTACCAAGTCTTTTTTTTTTATCATTTTAATACAAAGTTAGGACTTTTAAAACTGTACTCATAAATGGTCTTTGCTTTGGCTTTGAAAAACTTTACACTCTGAAATAAAGAAATGAGCAGATTATATAATAATATTATTTGTCTCTTTGTTTGGTTCTTATAAACTATTTATTGTAAAATTAATTTTTTTTTTATTATTTTATGCACCTGTTAAATGCTTCTACGTAAATTTCTAAGCAAACATGCATAAAGATTATCAAAATATAAATCCATATATACAAACAAATCTTTATCAACATATAGCGGGTACTCTGTTAAGCTCTTCCTATCTTTAAATTTAATTAAATAAAAGAAGACTGATGTGAGATGTCAATCCAGCTCTTTCATAACTTATGCCAGAGTTGAATATCTTTCTCTGTTTTATTTACTTCTCTTTCGTTCTGATAATGTGAGATACTTTTTTGATGGATTTAAAATTTAATTTTTCATCCTCCCGCTATAGGAATAACCCATATAGCATTAGGGGAGTACAATGAATAGTCGCCGTACTAAGGCACCTTCTTGCGATAATAATAAAACCGAATAATGCTAAATGCTCTAAACACCCGTCTTTGTCTTGGAAATTTCACAAAAAGCAGTGAGGGTGACTTGTCTTTAACATCATTATCATTCTCGATTATTGTCCAAAACTTAAAAACCTCAGAACTGAATTTGTAGTCAGAACGGATTTTGATAAAATTACTGACTTCATGACATTGTCAGGATAACGGAGAATTCCTACCATTTCCAAGTGAGTTATGTTTAACATGACTGCTTTACTTAAATAAAATAAACTCTTTAAAGTGTTTTATTGTGGTTAAAAATTTTGAAAAAATTACGCTTAAACTGACTTAAACCATTTGTTGACGGTCCAACAATACATCGATCCGTTCTCCTACTCTTACAATTCTTCTCTACTTTAATAATTTCTAATAAATTGAAATTCGAAATGCAATAGTGGCCATGGGACTGTATTATTAACAGCAGGATTTAACAAAACACTGATTCCTCTACTCTATCGTATACGAGTACTGTTCTTGCTGTTGTCCTCTACTGTCCGCTAAAGTCCACGAATATTTCTTCATTCATCGTCACCCATAAAAACTAAAACTTATTAAAACATTGAAAGAGTAAAACTATGAGCCGTTGTGCGTGTGAGTCTTCAGATACATTTTAAATCTGTGGATGTGGCTTGTATGTGCAGCGCAATGTTGCAGACATAAATTTATAATTTAAATACTGTACAATAATAACAACAAATATGAAATCCTATTACAACTGCAGACCATTATATTAACGAAGCTCTTGATGTTAGTCTTCCTAAATTTAATTGCAAACCCCTCTCACGTTAATTCGTAAAGAATTTTTGTTTAAAAGCAGAATCATAACTTCTACAAGAAACATAAAGAGAAGCAGAGAGCTTGAAGAGCATTTAATTTTAGTTAAAGCTTCAACGATCAATAAATTAGAGACGAAATTATAATTTAAATTTTATTGTGTTGCTGCTTGTTAATAATGGACCATAAAAATGCTGCGTTAATTACAATCGAACTGCGACACATACACAAACTTTGTTATTGAGTTTTTAACGTAAAAATGTCAAACCAAGCATAAAAATTTATTCACAAATTTAATTAAAATTTCACTTTTATTTTTAATTCCTAATCAGTGAATCGAAGAGCTTTGACTACAAGTCGCTGTTTGGTTTGGAATTATGAAGGAACTACCTTTACAAAGCCAAATAAGAAAAACTTTGGCATACTCATCACTTCTGAAGACACACAAATATAATCTTGTTCAGTACATTATCCGGTAATGTTATACTCAAATCTACAAATAAATGTATTTCTTTACTGCGTTGTATGTGCAGTATTGTGGTATTATTGTGTAGAGGTGCCTGTGGTATTGTCATGTAAAGTTCGATATGTCATACGATCTATTGTACTGTCCTTATACCTTAGAGGGTATCTCTATAAAGCCTTTTCCAAACCTATTTCCCAGACAAATTTCTAGATGCTGCTCGGTGGCAACAATGATAATTCCTTGCCCAGTACCTTCTAATATGCTTTAATTCATCACAGGTTCCAAGAATGTGTTCCGATGATTAATTATCATGGTCATTGAATCGTACAATTAAGTGTACTCTGTGTGCCATGTTAAATGATCGATTAACAACCTAAGATTGTTTTTTTTTTATAGCCTAATGCATTACTAGAAATTGCTCTTGTTATTCTGGTGCATGACTCAAAACTCCTCTTATTACATTTTCTCAACAAAAATTTTGATTGTTTCAAACTCACTTAATCTTTATCTTCCCTTTTGTTGAACATACCTTCCCAAACATCTATCCCTTTCCGCAGAAGAGTTCTGGCCCCATCAACGGCTTGGAAGTTTCTCTCCTCGCCAGTTCGTCTGCAGAAGGTAGTCTAATTTTTCCTACCAAGCCGATGACCTCCAGACTAACTTCGATTTAACCTCATAAGAGCCGATTGTTAGAATGTAGAAATTGCTGTAGGATAGTATTACTATGTCCTGTGTACCTTTCATCCAAGTTAAATTGAGCACAGTTTCCGCAATCTTACCCGTGATTTCTCCATGGGTTATAAATATTTCATCCTGGAACCGAAATCACTACAGCCTGTAGAATAATATACGTAGTGTAGTAGTCAAAACAACCCGAATCACAGTAAAGGAAAAATCATTCAAGGGCTTCACCTCCCCTCCTGGAAATGGAAAAAGGAAGACACAACAGGAAGTTCAGGCCGCCACCTAGTGGGAAAAAGAGGTAGGAATCAACGACTACTACACCAAATACTTTAATGGCGGTGTCTCTAGGCAACGATAGATGGCCATATTCTCCTAGCACTTGCTACAGCAAACCTATCACAACAAAAATTGATTAAAGAAACGGAAACAGGGCAGTAATGCCTTTGCGGAAGCCATATGCTCCCAAAAGCGGTACTGGGAAAATTATTCTGATATTAATAAGGTTCTTCCTGCTAAGACGCGTCTTTAGCAGGAAGAATTGTAAGAAATACCGGACGCATACTTCTATGATTTATCATGTTGTTTACCGTGTAAATGAAATTTAAAAATTTTCTGTTAGATTGGACTGAAACAGGAATATTTTTGATTTATTCTTCAACTATTTTGGATTTAATCTAAGAATCGGAGAGTTGCTCAATATCGAAAATTAATTGGAATTCGATTGTCTCTTTTATAATCATATTAGAACTTTTCTCAACAACAGATGGTTATAAGCTTTGCAACAAATAGCCCTCCCTGAGTGGTGGTAATAATTAATGACCCCAAAATGTGGATGATTTAAGAAAAAGTTTCAAAGAAATGTTTACAAAAATATCTACTTCTACAACTACCACCAGCATTACAGAGATCATCTGTATTTTTCATTTGTTTCATTTCATTATATGTATATCATATACTCGTGCTATTTAAATACTTTGCTTGTGGAGACTCTTCAATTGTATTCTCGTATTAAAATTCTTTGAAGTGTTTTTCTCTAGACTGTGAAATACTTTTAAGAGCAGCAACAGCTGCAGAAATACAAAATGCAGCAGCAGCATCACACAACCCTAGCAATCTAAACTAAAAAATAGTTTCCAATGAATTAAATCTACAAGTGATGCGGAGCAATAATCATAGCATGTGTAGTGCTGCTTGGAAGATTAAACAAATCTTTTGAATAAAAACTTTACAGGAATTTTATGAATGCGGTACTAAATGTTTAAAAAATTTTGTTCGCTCTGTGTTCCCTCTGTCCTCTCTGTCATCAGCTGAATTCTTGATTAGTTTTAGAAATAAAAAAACCGAAAAACAACTAAAAGTATTGAGGAAAGTGGTGTAAATGGCTACTAAATTTACTCTTAGTTAAGGGCAATTGTGTTAATTGCTTGTAATGTGAAGGCAAAATATTTACAGATCAGTTGTTAAAGATTTTTATTCTCTGCTAAAATTATGAATGACTGGTCATGTGACCAACTACAATAGAGCCACATAGACGAGAGCTTCGAAGACGGTCATATTACTAAAATATTGGGTAGATAGGATGGCCGTTTAGTACTTTGGAAATATTCTTGAGCTTTGTTTTGGTCTCCATAAGCTCTCTTATCGAAGAATCAATACACGCATAATCAATACACGCAAAATGAATAGAATAGTATGGAATAGTATAGAATACTATAGAATACTATAGAATAGTATTGAATACTATAGAATAGTATAGAATACTATAGAATAGTATAGAATAGTATTGAATACTATAGAATAGTATAGAATACCATAGAATAGTATAAAATGCTTGCATGGCTTAGAAATTGTTTACTTGAAGTAGTGAAACAAACTAAGTTATTAATATGGAGTAGATTGAGCTGCTTCAACTCTCAGAGCAACGTACTTGTTAAAACATTCTTTAAGAACATAACGATCCACTAATTAGGGGCCTAAAAATAAAATAGTCTGTTGAGCACAGGAATAAAATTTTCAGGAAGTGTGATATCTTATCTCCTCATCCTTACTTACTTAATTCCTCAATACAGTCCTTAAGTCAGGTTTACAACCTAGCTTCTCACAACACTTATGTTGTGTGTATTGATTTAATCCACGAGTGGCGGGACCTACAGTTTAGAGTCGATTTCAAATGACGGATTTTTGTGAAACTATTTCATGGCAATTTTATTTACTTTCGAAGACGTATTTTCTCATCTTTCGTTTTGTTTCAGGTGTCTGAGCTGAGCTCTCGTCTAATAAGTAAAGTCAATGGCTGACAGCTTGATTCAACTAGACACTTCGACAAGCCTTTTCAGCTTATGGTGGTCTTTTTTTGTTATTAGTTGGTTCCACAATCTACTACTCTTGCTTCATGTACTGACACTATCACTTTCCACAGCAAGAGAAACAAATACTGCCAACAATTTCTACAGAGATAATGTTGACGATGAGCCTACAGTAAAAATAGTAAAAGATTCCAACAACATGCTACAAACCCATAAATGGAATGAATGAAAACAATTTCTTTTCATCAAACAATAGTTTCTAGAGTGCACACATCCGCACATACACACCAACAATAATTGGTGCAACATGCATTTATAAAACAACAACAATAAAAAAAATTCCATTTGGAGTGTATTTATGTATGTTGCAAGAGATAGTCTTCATCATTGTAATCGATTTAAACATTTTCCATGTTTACAGCACACGCCAATATGTCTCGTACAGCAATAACAACAACACGAGCATTTTATTTTCCATAAATATGCGAAACAATAAAAAACAAAACGAACGGAATGAACAGAATGAGCAGAAGAAACAAAGAAGATACAAAGCACAGATGAAAAAATATATTTGCTAGCCACACAACAACCCACCAGAGGAGCAAGAGATGCATTTCAAGCAACTCGGACTCGCTTGGACTCATATATGCGGCAAATACTGCAAGTGCATGCGTAACAATGTGTGTGAGCGCGTATAGCCATTGCATTACATTGCATTGCGTTGCTTTGTATTATTCCGCGTAGCAATAGCATCATCACAATTACAACATGATTTGTTGTTGCTGGTTCGTGCTTCTTTTCAATGTGTTGTTGCATGTTGTGATCTTTGCTTTGCATTCTTTTTGCTATTTTTTTGTTGTGTTTTTTTGTTGTGTTTTTTGTTTTTGCCATATTGTCGCTGACAAGTTTGAATTACAACCACACTACGGATTAATTGCGGCTAATTAAATGATTTTTTAGCCAAACAACGACAACAACAATAAGAAGCAAAAGAACTCGCACATTTTCCTTGTTTCTGTTGGTCTGCCATTATAGGCGCGTTCACAAACGTTGTTGTCGTTGTCGTCGTAGTTGCTGTATTGCCTGAAATTGTCACCAAAGTCTTGTAATATTATCTTGCTGTATTATGTTGTGTTCATTAAAATTAGAAACGTATTTGAAAAGCGTTTGGCCTTAGCGCGTATGTGTATCAATTGCTGCAACAATAATTTATGAAAATATTTTATTTGCAACATTTTTATTATTCAATAATTGATTGGCAGCAGCAGCAGCATAATACAATTGAATACAGGAAATTAAAGAAATACTCGTAACAATGTTGTTTTAATTTTAATCAAATGCCACGATTCTTAAGGCGGACTTACATGAAACGTATTGAAGTTGAAACTGAAGTGGTGGAATTTTAATTTGAATTCGCAGAAGTATTTTCAAAAAATACGGGAATAATAATTATGTCGTTTAAATAAATGCCTTAATATATAGGTCGCCAATTAAAAATAAAAGAAATTGGGAAATATTTTTACGCTGCTCTGGAAGAAACAGAAAGCTTTCTTACTCAGACACAGCTGTTGAGCGTTGAACCCCAAGTATAAATAGAGCCAATAACACAGCCCTGCATGGGTTTTGCAAATAAGATGGCTCCAGGTGTTTCCGAAGGCATCTTGCGCGCTGAAAACGAATCTGGATTCAAAAACTTTCACTCATAGGCTCGTACCTTTAGACGACACTTTTGCTCACGTCTCCGTAACCCAAATCTTCAGATTTAGATTGAGACAAAACACTGGCGACATTCCTTTGTGAGCTTAAGTTTGCACCTTCGCATACACATTGCTTGCATTATTGAACAGCATACTTGTATGGTTAATGGTTATAACAACTGATAGCTGTTTATCACCTTAATTAATCAGGCAGTAATTTGATTTCGGAACATACATACGTACATAACATTACAACCATTCAGTCAGGATTACGACCTACCTTTCACACCGGACCTTCAGTCTAAAATCGACTCCGAACGAGAGATTTTTTGACAATTTTATTTACTCTCAGATTTTTTGAACCGTGGCGCCACGTTTAATGGAGATGAGGCTGCAGTAGAACTCCTTCTTTTTCTCGAATACAGCGACAAATCAGTTGATGCAAAGCATTGCCTCTTGCTAGTGGCCTTGAAGATATTGTGCGATGATTCTTTGAGTGCTGCCAATATACCAACGCCCCTTTCTCTTCTTTCTTTCTCTTCTTTGAGCGATTGATTTTTCCGAAAGTAGCTGTTTTAACGCATTCGTAACAGAGAATTCTCTGGAATCTAGCCATCTGACTTCGGAATTAGTAACTTCTATCTGCAGAAAACTTTTCAGATTTGGACTAGCCGATTCTTTAACTGTATGTCAGTTCCAAGTTTCAATTCGTGAGCTGTGTTTTATATTACATGTTGTCATGAGTATGCTCTCCATAATTTGATTTTGTCTGCCTTTCTTTAAACTTGTGGTGTTTTGGGCAAGCAGGTGATTAGTCAATACTCACGATTCTGATAACAGAACTTTAGGCTGCGCTTACAATCATGTGTTTCAGAAAAACTCTCGCTTATACTGTCCATTTTCGATGGACAGACCCTAGCCTGTACGAAGATTTTCTGCTTGAAGGATTGACTTTTCTTTTTCCAGTAATTTGAAATTAAACTCGTGTTAAAAATTCTACTTTCTACAAGAGACTATGAAGCCTTAAAAAAACTTCCTATTCATGCTCAGAGATCTTCAAATATTTTCTGTGGCATCAAATGTTGTTAATTGTTTGAAAATCTGAACTGTTACGTTAATTTATCGCCAATAAACATACTATTATGCAATAAAGGTATCTGAAACAAGCTTCTTTTCTTGTCCACAATCCTTTGTAATACAATAGATAGGGAAAGCAGAGGCAAACGAAAAAATTCGATGAAATTGTCGCATTAAAAACTTTGCATTCCACTCGGCATCTTTTTCCTTTTAAATGTGTTTGTAGTAGCACATGTAAAATTCAACATTTTTAATTAATGTTTGACGAAGCGAATGTGCCACACTAAAGTTGAAACCTCAAATAATGCAACAAAAAGTTAAAAGAGATGAAGTGTGGTAGAATGTGAGAAAGTACTCGCAAAATATAACGAAAATTACATTTAAATTACGACTCTTTTCTGATGTAACACAACAAAATAAAATCACCCACGCCCTCGCTGTGTGTACAACTTTATTTGTATTAGCGATGCATGTTTTATGGCTTTTAGAAGTGCGTTGGGCTACGTTGTTTGCTCCAAATTGGAGATTGCTGTTGCTCTGCAATTAACAATGACAAAAAGAGTAACTGTCAACTATTTTGTTGTTGCTGTTGTTACTGCGGAATGCTGCTGGTTGTTGAACACTTCCTTACGTTTTCGCCTCTTGTTTGATTCCTGCAACAACAAAGAGAAACTACAGTTTCCAACCAAACTAACCAAAAAAAAAAAAAAACCGTTTTAAATAATATCAACAAGAACAACAATAAACGAAAATATATCATCACCATGCCAACTTTACAACTTTGTCAGTCAGTCAGCCCGGCAGCCATCCTGCCACCCAGTGGCTGTACTGCTACATGCGGTTTGAACGAATGACTGAATGAATGTCAATTATTGAAAATACAATAACAACAACAATAACAAAAACAACAAGGATGTAAGTAACTCATTACAAACAAACGACTGCCTCAGAAAACTTGCAACCAATTTTTTTATGCCACATTTAATAAGTAAACACTGTGCACCGTATTGTATAGCAAAACGCGCTTAAATATATGAAAATATCTGCTTTTACAGGTTGCTACTATAAAAAGTTGTTGCAACTCGTTAGTATTTTATGTAGTTGTTGTTGTTTATTTGTAAATTTAATTTTATTCTATTTTTGCTAAATTAATTAGAATTTTTAGTCGTTGCAAGTTGTGCTGACGTACAATAAATGGTGCCGTCAAATTTTAGTTTCACTACTCTTCCACAACTGGCCAGCAAAGAGAGTTTTTGATTCGACACATAGTTTGTCGTTACTTGAGTACATTTAATGTAAACCAATTGCCCCCATAATTTCTAATTCTGCGGCGTTTTTAAAGTTGTTAGGAAAATAACTCTAAAACGTACACAGCGGCCAAACAAAAAAATAAAAGTTACTTTCTGTCGGCAAATGTTTTCACAGGGTAACTTTCATTAGTTGATTCACTTGGTCACTAAGCAAAAGTAATGAAGTGGAACAGGAGGTTATCTTTTTGATCACATCAGTTGTAATCTCATGTCTGAATTCATGCGTTATTATGTTCTGTATTAATGTTACGTTCCATATTAACTAGCTATCCAGCTAAAAGCACCACACCGAATGTGCTCAGCTATGCTCTCCTCTTACATATTCCCACCCACAAATCTGGTTACATTACCTCTATTTTAAGACCCAGTAAAACTGGTATCATATCCGATCCAAGTCTATACACTGGAAGTAAATAAAATTGTCATGAAAAGTTTCTCACAACTCTGTCGTTCGGAGACGACTTTAAACTGTAGGTTCCGATGCTCATGTATAAAATTAACTCACACAACGTAAGTGGTCGCAATCGTGACTGAAGGATTGTAATGATCAATCAGGAAGGGTGTTCCAACTAAATCTTTCGTTTTTGAGAAGTTGATAAAAGCCATGTTGTTGAAGTTACATCCGTCAAATAAGTTGTTTATTCCGTTTTGTCAAATCACCATAGACGTCCATAGGAAACTCTGGAGCAGTTGTTGACAATTGACCCAAATTTTTGTCGAAAATTCATTTTCAGCGATAAGGTTCATTTCTGGATGAATGGCAACGTGAATAAACAAAATTTTTGAATTTGTGACGCTGCCAATCCAAATGAGATCCAAGAGCCCACAGCAGATCCAAAAAAAGTCTCTGTATGGTGTGGATTTTAAGCTGGAGATCATGCAATTAGGCCCACTCAGACTTTTTCTTGCGAAGAGTTTGAAGCGAGGTTAACAATTTTTTAATCGATGATCGGAAAACTATCACAGATTTTTTAAGTTTTAAAGTTGGAACGTTACCTAGAACGTATGTTTCTCTTGTTGGCTGTAGTTCTTAAGTCGACCATGCCGACCTTGTGTATTTTGCTTAACAATTTATTTGTCAGTCCCTTTACTAATAGTCGCTGTGATTCATTAGTTGATTGTGCAAATATTTTATAGTGAATGCTGCTTTCATTTATAAGAGACAGAAACTATGGCAACTGCAAGAAGACTTTACGATACTCTACAGTGCACTGCATGCACTTTACGTGAGAGTTTTTAAGTTCGGAATAATATTTCTATGTGGCATTAGCGATCAATTATGCATCGATTTTCATAAGATTGACCACAGTGACTGCTGAGCCACAAATCTACTAGCATTTATTGAATTTTGTTTTCGTTAGAATTTTTGGTGGCGACTGAAATTAATTTTAAAACGATTTTTTAAATATAGGAACCCAATTTTCGTTTTTATTTAGAATGTAAGAGTGTAATGAAGGCATGAACAGAAGCACCATATGCCTAAACCGTGCATGATAGGTGTAGCGTATGAATAATTCTTTTTTTTGGGAATTTAGTCTACAATTTTCAAAATTCTAATTGCCATGATTTATCACAAGAAATCTGTTGAAATGTGTTCACAAAACGAATGTTTAATATTTATTGCATGCAATTAGATAGGTTCTAGAAATATTATTTGCTCGTTGTATGTATGGTGCAATAACTCTTGAACTCTACCAAAACATTGCCCCCATGGCCTCTTTGATTGATGGCTATTGCTTAAGCACATCTAAATGAAATCAAACTAATTTTCCCCACAAGAAGTTACATTTAATTTTCAGACAATTTAGTTGTTTTTTACCTTTAAACACTGCATTGATTAAGCATTTCTTTCAATCTTTCAATTACAGCCACCAACTGATAACGATCATCTGGTCAATACGAAGCAATTAATCACGCAGTATCCCCCTCTAATCAATTGAACAGGTTTTAACAAAGAAAACCGGAAGAAACCCCAGTATTTGTGTTGTTGTAAGTTGAAAAAACTGTCATCAATTAATATCAACAATATGTGCCATGGAGGCTTGTTTGGGTATAGGTCGCAGTCAACGCAATCTAAACAAGCAACAGCAAAAGGATTTAAAGCAGCAAGACCAACACCAACAGCAACACACACAATTGCAACAACAGAAACAACAAACACAGGCGATTATAACGATTCAAAATTACTACACAACACAACAGCAACCACAAAATCAACGTCATCTGGTAGCACGTGGACAAACCACAAATGGTGGAGCACTGAAATCAGGTCTGCAGCAACAGCGGTACAACGAGGAAAGCCAATTGCTGGAACAACAACAACAACAGAAAAATTTCCAACACAACGCAACACCAACATCATGTTCGGCAACACCGAAATATCGAAATACTGTCGCAGTAGCCACAACAACAGCTAATATGCCACAACCATCGTTATCGACAGCAAATGATAGTGCATGTGGTGTTGGCAGTGCTGTTCAACAACAGCCACAGCCCCAAACGATATCATTTCAAAAGAACACGGTAATGGTAGAGGTTACTCCAACTATGCCCTCCACCGTAAGTCCCACCAACACACCTAGTATCGTGACCAAAGCGAATGTCCAAACACTTCATAAGATAACCAGCCAACTACAGCAGCAGCACCACCAACAACATCAATTTCAACAACAACAACACCAATATCACCATCTTTTGCCCCAGCAACAGCAACGATATCTAGAATCTGATTTAGATGCCATTGAAGTGTATGTGGATCCAGAACCCAATGTCTCTGTTATGGGTGGTGGTTGTGGTCTGTTGAGGCAAACCAAGACTTTAGGGCGCTTAAATCATCAACATCATCACAGTAGTGAGGATCAGCATGGGCAATGGACTAACAAGTCCCAGGCCACCTCTTTACAACTGCTGCAACTGCAGCAACATCAACAACACGATTATTCATATGCCTACTATGAACCGGGTGCCGTCATGAAACACACCAACATACCGCATGCTGAGCTAATTGCGGGAGCAAACGAAGAAGAAGATCTCATTCCCCCGCCACCTAATTCTATAAGAGCTCTTCTGTTGAAAGGCAAAAAGAACAAATTGTTGGTATCACCAACTACCCGGCAATCATATCAGACAAGACTTACCCAACAACAAAACCATAATGTGGCTGATACCACGATCTCAGCTAACTGTAGTAATGTTTCCACACCGGAAAATTTTTACGAAGAAATTTCCGCTTCATCTACATCATCCTCCTCCAATTCTATGACCAGTCCCCATCAGCTGAGAGCCAGTTCCCATGTGGCTGGCTCACTGACCGGAACTCTGGTAGAGGAGGAACTGAGAAGAGTAGAAAATAGACATCATAAGATATTAGGCGAGCTTAATTTGTCCGTAGAGGCCATGCTTATGCCAGAAAGTCCGCCCAATAGTAGTCCCACAGACAAAGGACAGCCCACGCCGGCGGTTAGTGTTACTACAGCTTCAGGTCAGCCTCTGCGGCTGACTTCTTCATCGGCCGACAACATATGTGATACTGCGGGAGGACCAGCAGATGAGTTTATCTCGCCCATACCCAATTCGGCAACGGTAAGTGCTGGTCTTTTACAATCCTCTTGCCTAGCGGCTGATTTGGATAGTGGTTTCAGTGGTTCCAGTGGTGCTAGTTACATTGGTTCACTACGTCTGCACAAGACCAATGCCCTTAAAAGTTCCCGTTCAAATAACCTGTCAAGTGCAACAAGTGCATCAGCTGGCAACAATGCAGCTGCAAAGAGTCAAAAAAGTGCCTTTTCTTATGCCACACAATGTTGTCGTTCATTTCAAAGAGCCAACAGTAATATAACAAATGCAACAGCAACAACAACGTCTGCATCTGCAGCCTCATCACCCGCAGTGGTACCAGCGTCAGCAACAACGTCATCGTGCACTATTAAACATTTACCTCAAATACGCCACAATACAAAACAGCAGCAACAACATCAACAACAACAATTGCATGTGCAACATAAACACCATCAGCATCATGACTCACACCTACCCCATCCTCATCACCACCATCATCATCAACAACAGGAACATCCACATCAACAACATCAGCAATCGCATCACTTTAACGACGACTTGCATATTTCTTCGAGTTTTTTTACGCGTGCCTCTTGCGGTTGCCGTATTTTAAATTGTACCAAAATAAGAGCCGCTGAAGATCCTGGTTCCGGTTTTCTAAATGCCCAACCCAAAGAATCAAAAGCGCGCAGTTTTTGGAATCGCAAAGGTTGGCGCAAACAGCCCGGCTTTTTAACATCACCTTCAAGCATTAACGATCCGGGTTAATCAACTGGTGAGTGGTTTTTTCTCTCTCTGAATTTCTTTTTGGTTTTTGAAATTCTTATCAATTTCAGCTTTTATCCATTTATTGTTTATTTGTTGTTGTTCTTTTTTCAATACCTTCTTACTGTTTTTATTTTCGTTCTCAATGACGTTGTTGTCAATAAATCATGGCAACAGTTTTAATCCCATTAACCCAATTATTGTTCCCTGTTGCTTGACATAAATAATGCTGCCTTTGAGCCAATATTTTAGTCGATATTGTTTGTTGTTGATTCATATTCTTGTTGTTATATTTACTGTCCGTATGCAGGCATGCATCCAATAGATCAATGAAATTCAAATACACACTCAGATAATTGCGGCGCCCGTTATTTGTAAATTATTTTTTTTTTATGAAACCAGCACTCAGGGGATGGCCCCTACTCATGCAGTGCATTGTGCAGGTTTTTTAGGAAAGGTGGAAAGGGGGAAGATGCGAACGGCAAGGAAACGAGTTGCTGCTAGGTGACTATAAAATGGCCTTCACCATTAGACAGTCTACAGGCAATCGTCCCCAAGAAGCCCGCAGTTTCTCACACCACTTATGTTGTGTGTGTTAATTGTATACATAAGTGGCGGGACCTACAGTTTAAAGTCGACTCCGAACGACAGATTTTTTGAGAAACTGAGAAGAAATCGCCGAAAAATTTATTCGTTTTCTTAATAAAAATTTGTGTAACACATTAGCAGACGGACAGAATCCCTTGCAATCGGTTTTTATTAGTAAAATAAGGTCAACAAGGTTATAAATGATAAATGAAAAAATCGAAAATTTCGCCAACGCGCTGTTTCTCTGCTTTCAATTAAAATAAATATAGTAGCGTAGGGTATCTTTTAGTTGATATAAGCTTCATTGTATCAATTCAATGTTCTTTTTTTATAGCTGTCATTGTTTATCCGGTACCGGTAATGACATTATTTCCTGTCGGCTAATATTTGTGTTTTTTGCAAATATTATTATTTCTCTTTGCGCAAACATTGGCCAACTTCTGGTAATTGCTCAAACGTGAAATTGACACATTTTGTAATAAACAATCAAGATCCATCAAAAATTCTGAAAATTTTTGAACTAAAAGTTCATTTGATGAGATGACATATATAAAAAATATTACAAGACTGTTATACTATTTATATAATAACTACTGTAGTTTTTGTCCGATTTGATCAAACTTCACAAGATAATGCACTTTCATAATGCCATCACTTATTTCATATTTTTTAAGTAAAGTTTGTTACTATGAACTGACAAACTTGAAAAAATATGAAAAAAATTCGCATTTTCAAAGTTTACCTCATCAAAACTCATAGCATATTAAGACAAAGAATAAATATATGTATACCGTTTTAAAGGTCCCCTTTCCAACAAGATTTAAAGAACTGTTTGAGTAATCCAGAAGTTTATGCGTAAAGTCTAAAAAAACAGTTTTTGTCAAATAAAAAAAGTTTGGGGGGTTCGAGAAATATAAACAAAATATTTTTGAGATCTACTCAACAAAACTCACAACCTACACAATGAGATTAACCGGGTGTATTTAATTTTTTTTATTTTGTCGCATAGTGTTATTTGCATAATAGAGTCACACGAAGATGCCAAAAAAATTTAAATTTAAATTCAATTCCGTCAAAATTTAATAAAAATTTAATACAATTATTCGTATTTACATTTTAATCCGAAATGCAATTAATACTCGTACTCTCGTTTGTTTTCGTTGAAAAAATAAATATTTTCACCTAAAATTCCCACTTGCGCTGATACCCTTAAAAAGAAAAAAATGGAAAAAGTTTCTAAACGTTCAAATCCAATAAATGCTTGTTTATGGGTGAGCAGTCGTATTTGAATACGTGAAGTCGACCAAATAAATATTTTACGCGGCATTGTAAATACAAATAGAAATCATGTTGTGTTGTTGCTATAGGTTTTATTGGATTAAAATCAAACATGAAAAACAGCAAATATTTTTAAATGAAAAACAAAAAAACGAAATCTCGCTTGTAAAAATCCCATCGAACAATAAAAATCCAATTCACACCCAATGGGGGGATCAATAGAAAACGTCAAATAGAACATTCAAATGAATTCGAAAATAGCACTAAAACAACAATAATATCTCAATTAAATTGGCAAATAACTCTGCCATTCTTGCTGCCCCCTTTATGTCTTTATTGACCGGCACTTGGTAATTTGCGGCAAGAGATTCCTGGGCACACAGATTCATTGACAGAAACGAAATAAAAATATTAGGATGGTTGGGAAATGCCAACACAGGAGTTATTGTTGAGTGATGGAATAGGTAGTCAAGTCGTTAGGTTAGTTAGGGTGCTCCGTGATCATCTTTGACTTGCCTGTATATATTGTTTGAACAAAAAAAAAATTCGATTATATGTTTGAAGTTGTACTAACTTTTTCTTTAATAGAATTTAAAAATATTTTCGAAAGCTTTTGTTGTTTTTAATACACAAAATTCCATTGAGGGTTTTCCAACTAATTTCGTTGCTGAAATAACGAAAAAAACTATTATGAGTGGCTCTGTATGCCCGTAGAAAGAACAAACGAAATTTAAACCACTAATTAGAAGTTATTTTGCATATATATCTGCATGGATCTGCATGGATGTATTTAATAACAATAAACAAATAAAAAACCACACATATGCACATGCCTGCACAGCTTATTTATTTCATTTAACAAAATATGTTTTATTCTTTTTTCCTCTATAATTGTAAATATATTTTCTTCCTTTTTGGTTTTTGTAGAATTCATTTCAAAGTAGTATCGAGGGGAAATATCATTTCAATTTCATTGAATATGTCAACTGCATTGTGATTGTTAGCCACTACTGGCCACATGATGTGGCGGCAATAATACTTAATTTTTCAAACAACATATCGAAGTCGCCGTAGTCTAGTAGGTAGTGTATTGGCTTATTAGACGAAAGGCCCGAGTTCAAATCCCAGGTCAGACATCAAAACGAAAATATGAAAATATTTCTTCGGCGACTTCCTCTCAGCAGATTTCTGGCAAAAACTCTGAGAGTAAAAATTGCCATGAAAAGCTTCTCAAAAATCTGTCGTTCGGAGTTGACTTTAAACTGTAGGTCCCGCCACTAATTTATAAAATCAACGCACACAACACGAGTGGTGTGAGAAGCTAGGACGTTGTACAATGGGTCAATTCGACCTCCGGGTACTGTACTTGTCACAGTTGACAAGTACACGTCCTATAACCTAACCTATCGACAGTATTTATAGTGCAGAACCACTGTCATTATTATTACCAAGTTGCAATTGATTATAATTATTATTGAAATCATCATCTTTGTCATTATAATTATTATGATGAGTAGTAGTACGTCGTTATCATTTTAAAAGTTTAAAGTTTTTGCTTAAATTTTCATATGATTGTTGTTGTTATTGTTATTATTAATGGTTGATGGTTGTTGATGTCTGTTGTGGTCATAGCTGCTCGTACTCCCTTGGCTCATTGTTTTCCAAAATCTAATTAACTATTCAGCCATATGCTGCTGTTTGAAATGAAATATGAAATAATGGCTTTTAAACAATTGATTGACTCGACATTATTGTCTGCAGCTAATTTAATGGAAAATTTACTGCCAAAAAATAAATGAAACTCAACTTAACTCGTTAACACACTTAGTAAAATTAGAGCATTTAAGGGCACCCAATACAATACAGCACAAAAATATGAATGAATGTTATTTTTAGTACAATTATTATTTAATTTTTTAACAATTTGTATAAATAAGCTAATAAAAGAAAGCACATGCAAACAATATTATTACAATAAAGTTGGTTACAGTAATAATGTTATAGAGATTCTGAGTTCATAATGAGGTCATGAATTTTATGTACAGTAAACATACATTGTGTGTGTATTTCATGAGGTTGTGATTGATGATTTAATTTATTAAATTAGAAATGTGGTTACTATTGTAGTGTTGTTTTCCATTGAAATCTATCACATGCTTATAGTTTCATTTCCTCCCAAGTCTTCCTCTTTATTCCAGTCCAGTTATGTCCACCATTGCTACGCGATGCAATTCCCATTTCAGTGGAAATTCATATGAACATGCGAATTGCGGATTAATGCTATCGACTTCCTCGGAAATCATTTTGGACATATGTACACTGCAGTGACTGAATGTTTTCTTAGTTGGTGATGACAGTTTAAAGGGAATTTTGTATAGTTTAGTCCGGTTTTTAATAATTTTTTTATTTTTTGTTTTTGCACTGATATTTCCGTTGCATTTTGTTTTAAAATCATTAAAAATACAAAACAAACTGTCAGTTTTAAGCCAAACTAAAATAAATAATCCCAAAATAAATTACATAACAACGGACAAACCAAACGTACGTATAATACAATGAGAAAGGGAATCATTGTCCTCTCTAAAGCATACCATAAAACGGGCTTTGGATTACAAGCTCTGACTGTAGTTAGTAAAGGCGACTGCATGTTAAACGTTCCATCATGAGGATTGAAAGTAAAAAATAAAAGGAGAATAAAAAACTGTATCGGTTATAAAATATTGGAACTTGTAATGCTTAGTTGGATGCATGTAAGTATGTGGTACGTAAGGGTGACGGGATTTTGTATGTTGCCTTAAAGCCATCCATCAGAATTCAGGCGCAAAAACTAAAAACGAGAAAGAAGAAAAATTTCTGTAGGAAATACAATAATTTTGTCCACCCTACGCCATCTATCACTTCGGCTTGGTCTGCCCGCCAGCCAACCACACAGTCAACCTACCACTTACTTTCTTGTCACTCATGCTGAGCCGCAATAAATTAAGCTTATGATTGCAACCGAATTCTGCTTTTTTCTGGTTAACTTTCTTTTTGTTTTTGTGTGAATTCTGTTGCATTTATTTTAATTTGCGTGTCGTTTTGTTTTACAAAAGGATGAAAGACAAAACGCCAACAAATTCAGAGACAATAAGAAACGTCACTTGAAACACAACACACAGACAGTCATTCAACTCGCTTTAGGACATTTACAATACAATATTAATCAGCAACACAGTCACTTATTGTTGCAATAGCGATGGAAAAAAAATTGAGCTAAAAAATCGAAAACCTAAAAGCCTTCTCATGTGCCGCACGATAATTTTTTATAAATATCCTGCACAAATATTTCAAATTGGCCAGCAAAACAAAAAAAAAAAACTATGGAATGAAGTAGGTACACGTGGTACAGTGCATTTACTATACATACGCTCATACAATAGTTTAGTTTCAGCTCATTAAACCCGTCATGCTTACGGAAGCATTTAACATCATTCTCCTATCATTGTTGCACTATTGGCCGGTCAAATATTTCCGAGTCATGTTACATGTCTGTACTGGAATACAGACAGTTTCAGGCAAATGCCTATAATTTATGGCTGTCCTCGGGCTATTGTTGCACACAGGATATTAAAATTGCTTTTAAGTGAGTGGAATATTGTGAATTAAATTTTTTAAGTTAGACCAAGTAGGGGGCAGTTCAACGTTTAAGTTCCATACGAATACCGTAACGAGTTATTTATTCATTCCGCGGATGATATTCACAAATCACTCTATTACTCTCTGGAGGATTTCATTTTAAATTTCATTTCTTTTCAAATCAAAATCGAACCTCGACAATTGTCCTTAACGGGTCTGCGGTTTCATGGATGATTTTGGAAAAAAGAAATCAACCAACACGATTTTAGACAGAAAAAAAAACTTATAACGACTTCAGTGAAAGTTTTATTGATGTTGTCTGTCTCTTCGAAACCTAAGACAAAGAATGGCTATCGTACCGGTACATAATAGAACCCCAGTAAGCTGTGCGTTTTGAGGTTCAAATTTAAGTGAGGTTTTTGTACTATGTTAGCCTACTAAACGTGCGGCCACGATTCAAATTCCAGGTCAGACATCTCTAATAAAATGATGTACTAAAAAATATTTCTTCGCCGACTTGCTCTCAGCAGATTTCTCGTAAAAACTCTGAGAATAAATAAAATTTGCATGAAAAATTTTCTCAAAAATCTCTCATTCGAAGTCGACTTCAAACTATAGGTCCCGCCACTCATGTACAAAAATAACACACACAACATAAGTGGTGTGATAAGCTAGTTCGTAATCCTGACTGAAGGATTGTAATGACCAACTATGTATGTGTGTATGTGTATTGACGTTGTCTGGTTCTTTGAAACCTGAGAAAGGATGGTTATCTTACCGGTATCTGTGCGCTTAAGTAAGATATGCGTTTTTAACTTCAAATTTAAATAACTTTTGTGCATACCTTTCTAAACGTCTTTTGCCTGCCTCTCCAAACTTCAATTCTAGTCCCATTAACGGCGTGTAAGTTCCGTTTGTAGCAAGTAAGTCTGATTTTTCGCCGCCGAGAATTCTCACATGAAATGGGATTCATCAGAAGGGAACCTTATTTTCCCTCGATTCATCTTCTCCTAACACTCTCATACTCCTTTCAATTTAATCTCATAAGAGTCGAGTGCTTCGAATAGTGGCCTGACTGACACATAGTATTGCTATGGCCTGTGTTTTGTACCCCCTCCGAGGGTTTCCACATGGGGTTGCAATATTCCCCTCTAAAACGCTGAGACGAGGTGGATTTACTTTCTAAGGTAACTTTAAAAAACTAGCTGTGAGAGTATTAGACTTGTTAAGCGTTTGTTATAGTGTTTTATTTTATGATCATCAAACTTGCGTATTTTCGAATTGCGTTATAAGTTGTCAAAAGAATACAATTTTGTTTTTGTATTTTGTTTTTGCAATCAATTTCGTATTTTTTTTTAATTGCATGTGTTATGTTGGTGATGCTTTATTTTAAAAGTTAATTTAAATCCGATACTGATGATGAAATTTTAATTCAAATTTAATTATAAAACAATTAAGAAAAAAATATATTTGTTCGATAAAAATGGACTTTAAGACTAATTCAAATACTCAAGTGCATGCAAACTTAGGTTAAAAAATTATAAAAACAACTTAAATTAGAAACAAAAAGAAACTAATGACAGTGGTATTGGACCTTCTTTTTTGTGTGTCGAAGGATGATGGGAAACAGAAGACAAAACAGGGATAATATGTGTCAAATGGTATTTACACCCAATTCTTGGAAGTGCACCAATCGAACATTTCACCCGATCAGACAGAATTACCGCCCGGTCTTGTTTTGTTTTGACGCCAAATACATTGCCAATAGTACAGAATCGGCAGAATTGGCAAAGTAAGTATAATTTACTGCCGTATGAAATGCGATTTAAAATATAAAAATAAATCATAAATTATTGCCAGAATAGTTATTAATTTTATGGTGTATTCAGCGTATAAAACAGGCTTTGAATTTTGGAAGAGTCATTAAAAAAAATGGAAGGCATTAGAACGGCTCTCAAGCTGCCCTTTCAGCAACATGCAGTAGCCTACAGAGTAAGGTAATTGTATAAATTTTCATTATAGATTTCTACATACATACATATGTATATACGTATATGTGTTCAAAACAGCATAAATGTGTATTCCTTTCGCGCAATTGATATTGTTGAACTCATAAGTGATGGGGCCTAGAGAAAATGAACAATTGGAGCCGAAAAATGTCAATCTTGTCATAGTAAAAATGCTGAATAATAATGGATAAAATTAACACACACAACACGGGCGGTGTGAGAAGCTAGGTCGTAATCTTGACTGGCCAATTATGTTATGTATGTAAATAAGAAAATTTATATTCTCCGGAAATGTGTCTTAGAGGTGGAATGATATCTGCAATGAAATTTGTCTGCATCTCGACCGAGAGCATACAACCATTTGAAAAAAGAAAGGCTTTCCTCTACCACATTTTGAAACGATATACGTGAAGGGATTGTATCATGCAGCATACTTACGATAGACATGTCGTTAAACGATAACATGTGTGTGTTTGCATTCGACGAAATGAAGTATAAAGAAAACTCGCGAGTATGATGTCATCAGAAATCCGGCTACCTAGATACGTCCAGGTACTTACGGCTACTAGAAGGTGGAGAAAATCTTTAACGCAACCTGTATTATGACTTTAACTGAAAAATGTCACAAAAATGTTTTTACACGCTGGTATCAAAGCTGCTTACGGCGGGATTCCCTGTCGCTGCTGTAATAGTTGCTGATGTGATGGGTCCAACAAACTGTAAGTTGCTGAAATAGCTGGGTGCAACTAGAGGTAACTAAAATATTAACACTATCCGAATGCAATGAAGGGCTTATTAAAAATGTACGAAGGAAATAATTTTAAACAACACCAAGACAAAATAAAACAATTGGAACGTGGAAATAAGGACCTCAAATGCCAGTATGCCCTTGCGAAAGTAGGCATAGAAAAAATGCTGAATGATTTTACAGATGGCCCCGAGCCGGACTGATATCTACAACGCCATTTATTTGCATTCATCTGGACCGAGAGCGTACAATTTTATGTACACGAAAGGCTTTCCTGCAACTTTTTCTAAGACGCTACAAGGTTGGTGTAGAAAAGTGAATAGGCATAAAAGGATTCTATCAAGATCAATATGGGAGAGGCAAAATGCAAGTATGATTAACCTACTGCTGTCGTCAAAAAGCCCACTAACTACGTTTACGTAGCTTATATTGTAGTGCAACTCGGTGTTATAATCTTCGGCTTATTTAAAATGTAAGAAGAATAAAATTTTGTAAAAATGTTGACACAAATTTATCATATTTTTTCCTCAGGTGCTACAAAAGCAACAGAAGAACATAACAGCCAATATAATGTATCTTTACCAATCGGTTCTTTTCAGAGCCACCATATAATTTAAAGAAAAGTGATAAGGCTTTGTTGGTGTAACACAAATATAAACTTGTATTTCGTTAACTTATATAACGAATTAATAAACATGAATAAAAACTCACTTTAAAACAAGTAATTTTAAAATTTGCCCAAAACACATCTACAAAAACAAAAAACAACAAGAATAATAATATTATACACGTGCATTATCCTTAAGGATATTTTACAACTAACAATACAAGGCAAACACACAGAAAACATATCTATATTAATGTACGCACACATTTGAACACTTTATGGTTTGGTTCGTATCTAGGCTCTATTGTTGTCTTTAGCATAACATTATAAGACACATACATACATAGATTAGAAGGATTTACAGAGTTTCAGTTCAGATACTTACATTCATACATTTAAGCAAACAATATTACCAGCAGCATGGAAGAACAATGTGTTGCAAACAAATTTTATGTTTGAATGCTTTTTGTTATAAAAACAACAACAACATTAATAAAAACAACAACTATAATAATAATAACAACAAATATAAGCAGTAAATGTGACACAGACATCATTAACGAACTAAGAAACATGCAACAACGTGCCTGTACTCGTATGTATGAATAGAAGCTGTATACCAAAATCTGTTTGTCTCTCTGTATGTATTATGCCTCATATAGGAGTTCTAGAGGAGTGACAATGCTGGTGATTTGCTGGACTTGGATTGGCATTAGAAATAAAGGGTTGATGTCGAGGTCTTCTATTGTTTTTGAAGAAAAGGGTTGCAAACCACTTGTGAATTTTTATAATTTTTTTTGTTTAAATAAAATAAAAATGTCGTTTTTTTTATAATTTTGTTTTCTTTTATTAATTCAAAAATGGCTGTGGGCGTGGTCCTAGGCGTTAATATTGTATTACATAAACATGTATAAACAAATAAGGTTTGTAGTCATTTGAATTTTCTGTAACTAACGCAATAAATGACAGCCGTTTAGATCTGGATGGGAAATTAGACGAAACTAAATTTTTTCTCTCTTTATTCTCTACCAACAACCGCTTTCCAACATGAGACTGAGCGTCATGCCTTGTTTTATCTAGCTATTTGAAATGCGTTCAAATATAACTGCCTTGCATTTAATTCCAAATGTTTTCCAAATCAATAAGCTGAGAACTACTCGAAAGCCTTTTAACGGCTTTCAGTTATATTATATGTACGGTGACCATCCGTCCACTATTATAGCGGACAGTCCGCTATTTTAACCTCCTGTCCGCTATTTTTTTGCGTCCGCTATTTGTCTACTATTTTACCACACATAACTCCTAAAAAGTATTTATTTTCCAAAATGTCCACTTTTGTCCACTTTTTTCAATAATTCGGTAAAAACGATAGATTACTTGCTTAAACAAGAAAAATTCCCAACAATATTGTTTAATTATTTTAATGATCCTTTTACTATGTTTTGGTTATTACTTAAGTCAAGCTAGTGTCTTCCATAAATATATACTGCGTTTAGAAAGTCAACATATTTCAATGCCTGAAGCGGCTATAATATTAAAAGAATTTAAATCAAAGTTAATAGAACTTCACAATGAAGTATTTTTACCACTTAACGTACAAAATTCTATTTCAGTTCTTAACTCAAAGGCACTTGATATAAAAATGTTTAAGGAAAAAACTAAAAAACTTTTACAGAACTTGTATTAGTTACCTGAATAAATGGGATGAATCTTTTAAAGAAATTGAAGAACTTGCATGGATATTGTTAGATGCAATTCCATTTTGGTCTTCAGTTTAAAAGTCGTTAATAAAGGTAACAGGAATCAGAAATGTTTTAAATATAAATAATAATGAAATTTTTGATTAATTCACTTATGTAAAAAATTATGCAAATGCTGAACAAATAGAAATATGGAAACAATCAGCATTAAATCCCGATAAAAAGTGGGTTGAAGTTTTAAAATTTTTCGAAACGAAAAATATTCCTAATAAATACATCCTGAAATTAGTAGATTTTTCATTTGCTTTGCCAGCGTCTAACACACCAACAGAAAGAGTTTTTTCTATATCTAACAATATTTGGTCTTCCGAAAAATCCCAAATGGGACCAGAAACTTTAGAATCTCCTTTGACCATAAAATGCAATTTTGAAATGGACTGTTCGGAATTTAAAACATTTTTATCTATCAGGCCCAATACTCGTACTTTAAAAAAATACATTCTGTAGAGAAATACTCGTATCGGAAGCAAATTTATACACATAAGTATATCCATATGTATGTATGTATATGTGTAATTTTATGTAAGTTTGGGTATATTAGTTGTACCTATTTATGTCTGTATTTTAAAAATCTTTATATAAAATGTTAATTATAATAAATGAATTTTTTTTTTTGTTTTTCAATTTTATCTTAACTGCATCTGAAGTCTTATTATGAACATTATTAACAAAACTTTATACTACACCTATAAATCGATTCTTTATGGCATACTTCCTTTAGAATTTGTATTAAGTTTTTAACTTCCATGCATCGAATAAAATACATCGATGTTTTATCGATGTATCGATATGTTATTAAAAAAAACTTGATCTATATCGTCCACTATTAGCGACATACCATTAGCAAACAGCAACTATGGGATATCATTGAACACGATTCCTCTTACTTTGAATTTCTCTCTTGTCACGCATTTTTTCACTCATTTTCTCTGTAATAAACGTATTAAACCTTGTAATCAAGGTATGGAGAGTAATTGTGGAAATATTGTTTTTTTTATTGTCCAAAATAATACCTTAATAGACTGCACTAGAATAGGTTTATGACTTATGACGGGTATCTCTGTTTTATATTGTTTAATATAGAGAAAAGACTTTTGACATTACCTGCAAATAGCAGCTTCAGCTACTTTATCCATTTAGTTTAACACTTAATGCAAGACTGACTTACTACAGTGAATACAGTCGGTCCAAAGTGATGCTTCCGTTGTACATTATAGTTTACGTTACCATATAACAGCTCTTATCAGGTCGTAGCTTTTTTACTCCAGGATGGTATTTTTTTTTCATTTTGAAGAATTTAATGCATTCTATCGTATTAAAATTTTTCAATTAATCTTCTATTACAAGTTCAAATTTTAAAGCGAGCTACTAATCTAATATTTTATTAATACCATAAACATTTCATTTGCAAAATTCATTATATTGCAGACAGACATTCCGTTTGAATTGAAAAACGTTTTTATCAAATCTTGTCAATTTAAAACTTCCGCTACTTATAATCTAAACAAAACAGAAACCAAAACAAGGGAATTTTAAAGATAAAATTTGGGTATTCCATTAATTCTCTTTTTTTTTTTTTTGGATTTTCATGGTCGTGTTAACAAACCACAGTAGTTGATAGAGAGGCAAAAGGAAACTCTTTCCCTCTGTCTGTCTAAGTACTTCACAAGTTTTGTGTGAAACTTGTGACACGTTTGTAAGCGTGTTCAATTTCTTTTTGAAGAATAAAAACGAAAATAAAATATAATTTATTGCATTCAAATGTTAAGCAACAGCAACGATAACAAAAACAGACAAATTTCTAAAAGGGTCATGAAGGATGAATATCTCACAATCAGTTTTAAGTTTAATAAGAGACTCAACAGTTGTTAACGACTTTTAAGAGCCTCTAAATGTGTCGTGGGTATAACTGAACGGTAAAGCATACTCTTCACTGAAGGATAATAGATGGTAAAATTGTTAGACGGACACACTCAGTTGCAATCCCTTTCCTACATCCGCAAAACCCTACCTAGTGAGTTATACGTAAATACCTCAAATAAAACTGCTGAAGGTTTTCGAAGCTACTGGTACAATTTCTATTCTGTCCCATCACAATTAAATGAACCTCTTATTCAAGTTGAACTGGAAACTTCATTTTCAAATCGTTTTGAATTTTCTGAATTGAGTGAAGTTTGTTTGTCTCCTTTCTTGCAGTGAACTAAACGTGATGACCAAATTGTAAAACCAATACAATCTAGATGATCATATGGTCAGACAAATATTTCAGCACGATTTTCTGTTGTTTTCTTCCTTTCCTCATTTTTTTTTTTGCGTCTTGGCCTCAAAAGAATAGCAAAACTACCGTAGACAGACTGAAACAAAAGCCAACAAATCCGATGGAAGAAAAACGAAAAAAAAGTAATTTAAAATGGTTTTAAATTTCAGCGCCACTTTAAATAATAGAAACCAAAAAAATATATTTCTTTCAAATATAGAAAAAAGTACTCAGAAGGTATGAAAGTACCTTTTGATAAAATATTTTCAGCATTTTATAAGAGTAGCTCCCTTTTATGAAGTTTTTTTTTTAATATTATTTGGGACAATGAAAACAAACAAAAATATCCTTAGGTACCAACAATAACACGAAGGGAAGACAAAAAAAAACTGTAAAGAAAAGAAACGTTAATAATAAATTGAGAAAACGAATGATGAGGTGGATGATGATGAAAAGGATTAAAATTTGAGATTTTATAAACAAAAATATCCCCATTAAAAAGAAAGAATAAATTGTCCGTATATTTGAAACTGTCCGTATATTTGTCCGTATCATTGAAATATTGCTGATGTTTTTTTTTTTTTTGCTTTATTTTGAAATTCATAACGTTTTGATATCATTTGGCGCCACTATCATGCTGAGTAAAATTTTAACACAATAAAAATAACCAAAAAACGGAAGAATTTTAAATAATGAAGACGAATTTGTGAACGAAGCAGGAAAGAAGGACGTGCTGCATGTTTTACTTCTATAAAGTTTAAGGTTATTTTGATTTGCCCCTTCTTAGGACATTTTCGATGTGCGTATATAAGACTGCTATAGCTAGCTACTGCTGCAGTTCAACAGATTTGAATGGAAATCACAATACAATACGACTGTCAATATTGCACGTACACGAATTTGTATGTCAATTGATTTCAATATACTACCGTTGGTATTGTATTCTTTTGTATTTCGAACATGACCTCGTTAATGTATGTGCAGCTCACTTAAATATTGTACAAAAATCCTATCAATCGTTTACAATTCCCTATCAATTGATGTTACATGTGGTGTGGTGTTGTGCTGTGCTGCAACTTCCCAATATTCACTGCATTGGAGGGTCGCAACTCGTTGTATGTTTGTCATTCAATTAATGCCGATTATATTTTATTTTCTCTGTTATTTGATTAAACAATTAATTAAAATGCAATTAAAACTTTATCAACTATTTTTGAGCAATTTGTCGTCTTCGTTATTTATTTAAGATTGAAGCGATCACAACAAATTTCAAAGTGAAAGATTGATGACTTTCGAGTGCTGGCCCTATAAATTACTGTTGAGTTGAAGTTTTAAACTTTTAAAGGAGAACGAATTTTGATGCTCTAAGAACTCAGAATGTAAAAGAATAAAATGTTCAGATGGAGTCAAGTCCATATATGACTTGTGTTAATTCTATGGAAACTTACAAATCACACTTAGATTTCTGGCTATAACTAAAGGCCCTTTTTGCAATAAATTTCTTGTTTTCGTAAAATCGGTCTGGATAAACTGGCAACAAGTTTAATTTGAATTTAGGAAGGCTATTATGTACTGTGTTCCAGGACATTCACTAAAGGATAGGGTCCATCGAGTTCGTTATTGAACAGGAAAATAATTGTTAAGGAAGACGTTAAAACGGCAGAAAATAAATCTACAATCTATGCACTGTCTTCGGCCATTCTAATTTCTCAACAAACTTCGAGAGAAACTAAATACCAGCTCTCATTGAACGCTTAACCATTCAAAGAATTCACAATCCCCAACCTTCTACTTCCAAGAGTGGAACTCTGATCTCTGAAGAATTCTAGTTGAGATTTACCCCAGATCACCTTCAGTGACCTAAAACCACAATGTAAGGAAACCAGTTATCAAGTTCATGTTGGCCTTAATATATTTCAACAGCAGTCAACCGATAGTTGCTCACCACGTAGTAATCCGACTGAATTCTCCCTACAGCATATTATATGGAATCACAACGATTGTTTTGTCATAATTTTTTTAAAACACTCACTCATGCATTGATCACATCAATTCACTGTCTATACCTTTAATTTCTCTTTTTTCTTATATTCCATTGTTTGTTTCATTTGGAAGATACTGCTTATCAACGATCGCTAAAAAAACGCCAACCATTCTGAAAAAAAACATGGAATGAGGGCATCAAGAAAAAAAGGGGACCATTTAGCAGTTAAGCAGTTACATTTCGTTGAATATCAATTTCACTGACAAAACGTTGCAAATGTTGGTCTCCGTTCCTAAATGGATTGTTTTTCTACATATCATGCCTTCTGTTTTCCCTTCTTATTCCGTGTTTTTGTAATTTTAAATGTCTTAAAATAAAATTTCTTATTGTTTGCTAAAGCGATAATCATGACAGGAATTGGAATTTGAATACTGGTTGTACTATAGCTGTTGATATTGTGAATTATTGAGGAAATAAAAACCACAACACTAATATAGCTCAAGTCAATATAAAGGTATAATATGAGGAGGCCATGTGTAACTAAGGGAGATTGCTCCGAAGATGAAAAAATTATTTTAATTAATAACTTTCTTTCAATTGACTCTACAGTTCCTAATTCGATTAGATTACTGACTTGAGTAATGAAATCCTACTCGCAAAGGACAGCAATAATCATGTTTGCCTTACACAGCGACGCAAATTTTGAAAAAAGTATTCAACTTGAGCCAACACAACTCCTATGTCAAATCAAAATTAATGCAAAAACAATTTCTGTCAAAATTACACTCGTAAATTATATTTCATTGAAATTTTCTTTCGCTTTCGAAATACCAATACATGGGAACTAAAGCAACACAGATATTTGCTGCTCTAAAAACTAGACGCAAGTAACAACGCAATATTAAAGCAAATGCGTTTAGTGCGGCATGAGCTTATAATGGAATATAGAAAATATGAAGCAGAATTACCGAGTGGCAGTAGAAGAAGAAAAGAAAAACTTTTGAAAGATTTTTGAATTTTCTCTCTAATATGTACTTGTGCTTCTTCTATCAACTTATTATGAAGATGAAGACATAATCATGCAGATACAAACTATATTCACTCTGTATAAGTGCATCATTGACTCGATACTTGTAGCATGCAACATAAATGATAAAAAAAAACTACAACAGTTTTACAACGATACTACTCTTACTAGTAGTAAGAATAACAAGCAGTTTGACATACAACCTAATATTCCTGCTACTGTTGCTGCCTTGGCGATAACAATATATACACGAGTGTATCTATATACATACTTACAGTATTTGGTTGACTCTCAAATCAATCAGACGCGTACTTATAAACAAAAGCAGCTGTTTTTTCAAGTGAAAAATAATTTATTTAAATTTCCAAAAATATAACTTTTTGATTTCGATTTATTATGAGTTTAAAACGCAAAAAGTATTGGGGTAATAATCCCAAATACAAGCAACAAAAAACTACTAGTAGCCAGTATGCTAATAGATTTCAAGTGTTATCTGATTCTGAGTCAGAAGCTGATGAAAACGAGAGTAAAGAGTTTACAGTAAAAATTCCACCAATAGTTATAGATTCTTGTCATCGTTTTTCTGATGTTATGAGATTACTTGGAGAAAATTGTAAATATAAAAGGATGTCAGTGGGCACCAAAGTCATGGCAAACACACTAGCTATTTATGAAGATTCTATTGAACTCTTAAAGGAAAAAGCCATCACATTTTACACTCACCCCGTTAAAGATCAAAATAAGTTTAAACTAGTACTATTTGGGATGCCTCAAATGAGTACGAAAAGTATATTTGAAGAATTTAAACAAACCTTTAACATTGAACTTGTTAATGTAAAAGAAATTATGACATCAAAATCTTCTGCAGACGATGCTATATTCATGCTAGAATTTAATAGACATCAAATCTCTAAACGGGAGGTGTTAAGGATTAATTATATTCAAAATATTGCTATTCAGTGGAGAAACCCACTACGTAGAACAAGAGGTCCGACCCAGTGTACAAGATGCGCTATGTTTGGGCACGGATCGTCAAATTGCCATCGTTCTAACAACTGTATTGGATGTGGCGGAGAACACGATTACTCTACTTGCCAATTAAATAAAATTCCATGTGAAGGTCCAGTAATATATAAGTGTTTTAACTGTGTAAAAAAGGGTCTTAAAAGCGTAAACCACCGGGCTGATGATGTTCGCTGTCCCTCCAGGCGAGAATACTTGGAAATACGTGAAAAAGTTTCAAGAAGACGTGCTCAAGTAAGTTTTAAAAGCAAACCACAATTCGATTTTGCTGCAAGTGAGTTTCCGCCAATTGTAAATAAACCACGAAGACAAGGCAATGTGTTTAGTTCAGATGACAATGAAAATGTATCATTTAGGCCAAGTATGTCCACCAGAACTTACAGTAGCTTTTTCAATGAGGATTCACCTACGAAAGATGGTCACCGTAATACTTTCAAGGACGATAGTTTGTCGAATGAAAAAATACTAGAAATATATTTCGAGGCTCTTGATGCCCTCGAGAAATGTGTAACAAAATATGACAAAATGCGAGTATTGGGAAACATGCTAAAATATGTCATATAATCAACAAACCCTAACCAAAATTCGTGTTATGCACTTTAATGCTCAAGGCATAACGAATGCTTCAGAAATTACACAACTAGAATGCATATTAAATGAAAAACAAATAGATTTATTATTTATTAATGAGACATTTTTGAAACCTATAAATAAATTTAAAATGTTAAACTTTAAAATATATAGAAAAGATAGAATAACGCATGGTGGTGGCGTATTAATTGCAGTCAGGAATAACATCCCTCACCGGCAGATAACAACATTTAACACTTCAGTAGTTGAGAACGTGTCTATTGTAATAGAAATTAATGGGCGCCCAATTAGATTCACGTCGGCTTATAATCCAAAAAATACCTCAAGTCTATATGAAGATTTATCGAAAATTACAAATTTGTCATCGGAATATTTTATACTCGGCGACTTTAATGCAAAACACACCACTTGGAATTGCTACAGTAATAATGCGGCTGGTGTATGTTTGTACAACCACCAACTACAGAGTAATTATTATGTATGTTATCCTTTGGATTTTACCCGTTTCAGTCAATGCACGATTCCAACTCGTCCTTCTACAATTGATTTAATTTTAACGAATTCCACTTTAAACATGTCCTCAATAGAAACGCTCCCCGGTACGCTCAACTCTGACCACGTCCCAATTATTTGTGAAATTCACGGCTCAGTCATCCAGAAAAATGTTTTGGTACCATTGTACAATTTAGCAAATTGGAATTTAATAAATAATTGGGTAGACACTAAGATTAATTCGATGGAATCTGCAGTCATTACGGAGTCAAATATTGAAAAAGTTTTTGAGGACCTTACAAACGTAATGGTTGGCGCATCCAAAAAAGTTCCATATGGTGTAAAAGGTGCTTGGCAAAGAAAACTGTCACAACTAAGTTTATATTTAATCGGACAACGCAAAAGATACAGACGTAAGCTGCAAAGATGTAATTATCATCCTGAGAGACTAATTATCTTGAGCATTTTAAAACAGCTAAACGTTTTAATTAATCAGAATGTGGCACTTGATCGAAATAATAATTGGAGTAATTTTTTACAAAATTTACCCTCTGGTAAACAAAAATTTTGGAAGATCTCAAAGGCAATAAAAGGTAAAAATAACGGCGTTAGTAATTTGACATATAATGGTCACGTGGTGTGTGACAATGATCGAAAAGCTAATCTCATTGCAGATGTCTTCGAAAGCTCTCACCAAATAACAATAAGAGCTTTTACAACAGCTGACGAAGATGTAAACAAACATACAAGGTGGTTAGATTTGCAATCGATACAAACCAGTACTGTTGAATTAACAGATATTGATGAGGTGAAATTTTTTACTAATAATATGAAAAATAAAAAAGCTCCTGGTATGGATGGAATTTCCCCAATTATTATTAAGAAGATGCCTAACTCATTCTTTCGATTTGTAACAAAAATTTTTAACTGGTGTTTATGGAATGGATATTTCCCTAAACAGTTCAAAACGGCGGTGGTGATTCCTATTTTAAAGCCAGGCAAGGACAAAAGTTTTCCCTCTAGTTATAGGCCCATTAGCATGCTTAATGTTTTAGACAAAGTGTTTGAGAAAATAATTCTCCAAAGAATAAAAGAATTTACTGATATGAACAACATTATAAATAAAGAGCAATTTGGTTTCAGGAAAGACCACTCAACAGCCCACCAGTTAAGAAGAGTAGTAAATATAATTACTGAAAATAAAAATAACAGAATAAGTACCGGAATCCTCTTCTTAGATATTGAAAAAGCTTTCGATTCTCTATGGCATGATGGTTTAATATTTAAACTTAATAAGTTCAATTACCCAATATACCTTCAAAAAATGGTTAAAAGTTTTTTGACCGACAGATTTTTTGAGGTAAGGGTTGATGGTGGAGCTTCCACACATAGAAGCATTCCAGCTGGAGTACCTCAAGGCTCAATTTTGTCACCAATTTTATACTCAATTTTTATATCTGATTTTAAAAAAGTTAAAGATCAGGAATTAGCTTTTTATGCAGATGATTCTGCACTTATTGCTTGTGGTAAAGTTTCAAATGCCATTATAAAAAGAATGGAAAAAGGTTTATTGGCTTCGCAAAAATTTCTCGATAAATGGAAAATTAAAATCAACCAAGAGAAGACTCAGGCAATTATATTTCCTTTCAACAAGTCTCCGAAAAGAATAGCGACCAGACCCCTGACAATAAATGGAACAATAATTCCTATAAAGGATTCTATAAAATACCTTGGAGTTATTATTGATAAGAAATTAAACTTTAGCCAACACATCTTATACACCTGTGAAAAAGCGTTAAAATGCGGAAGAGCGTTATTACCACTACTTAACAGAAAATCTAAATTGAATTCTGAAAATAAACTGCTACTTTATAAAATGTGCATACGCCCCATCATGAGCTACGGCTGTCAAGCATGGTTTAAAAAATGTTCAAAATCAAACTTTAAGAAACTTCAAGTGATTCAAAATAAAAATTTGAAAACTGTCTTTAATTTGCCTCAAAGGTTTTCCACCAATCGCCTACACAGTAATTTTAAGCAAAAATGCTTTATACTTTGTTTAATGAAATAATTCACAGATTTGAAGATAGATGTAGAAATTCTAATTTTGATTCAATAAGGAATTTGGCAAATTAACTAAATCTTCACAACTTCTTTGCAGAAGTTACTGAAGTGGGTTAAAATAAAATTTCTTAGAAAATTTAAAGGTTTTTTCTATCTTTTTACCTAACCTGTATAATTAAAAAGCTACTTATTGTGATAATTTAAGTTTTAATTGATGTAATACTACTATAAGTAAAATCTCATAAAAATGTACATTGTAAATATTATAATTTTAAATGATTGATGATAGTAAATAATAAAATATAAAAAAAAAAAAAAAAAAAAAAAAATACATGGGAACTAAAGCAACACAGATATTTGCTGCTCTAAAAACTAGACGCAAGTAACAACGCAATATTAAAGCAAATGCGTTTAGTGCGGCATGAGCTTATAATGGAATATAGAAAATATGAAGCAGAATTACCGAGTGGCAGTAGAAGAAGAAAAGAAAAACTTTTGAAAGATTTTTGAATTTTCTCTCTAATATGTACTTGTGCTTCTTCTATCAACTTATTATGAAGATGAAGACATAATCATGCAGATACAAACTATATTCACTCTGTATAAGTGCATCATTGACTCGATACTTGTAGCATGCAACATAAATGATAAAAAAAAACTACAACAGTTTTACAACGATACTACTCTTACTAGTAGTAAGAATAACAAGCAGTTTGACATACAACCTAATATTCCTGCTACTGTTGCTGCCTTGGCGATAACAATATATACACGAGTGTATCTATATACATACTTACAGTGTGTGGCATAAAAATGAAACTGCATCAGCATGATAAAAAAAAAATATTTTGTTCTTAACATTAAAACTGCAGTTAGGTTGACACAATATAACATGCTGAAGATGATGTTGCATTTTTTTACTTAACAAAATATAGTGGGTAGAAAAAGAAGGCCAACTGGCTGATTTAATATGTATTGCATCCCTTTCGAAGATATAATTCACGTATTTATTGCTCACCGATCCTTTAAGCAATGTTTTGTATAACCTTGAGCTTTCTCAGACATTGTGGTATCCTCATTCGTTTGAAATTTCCATCATTTCATGGTTTGACAGGGTCTTAGAACAACGAGGAAGTCTTACAAGATCAAAGACCACTAATTAAGCAGGCATTGACTACCAAGCTATGAAGGTGACAGATCGGGTTTTTCATTCCTGTTTTAAATAAAACAAAGTAAATGTGAGATATCATCGAAATTCTTTATTACTTTAACACGTTGACTGCCACGCGCATTTACAGTAAATTCTGCCTTAGGCCACGCGTAGTTGTAGTCAAATAAGAGTCACCCCAATACGGGTGACGCGTCCCGATCAGAAACTTTACTGTCACCCGAATATGGGTGTCGTGGCAGTCAACGTGTTAAAAGACCTACTGATGTCATTATGCGTGGAGGATATGACATTCTCCAAATATCTGTGACGGATTTTCAGGGCATCCGAAATGTCAAATTTTTTGTGGGACTCGGACGCACAAGTCAGATTGAATTTGATTGATGGCTTTGAGCAGATCATGCCCTCAAATCACTCGTTCAGAATGTCCAAAGTGGCATAAAGTGTGTGGCACGTAGCACCTCCCACATGTCGTTGATGTCCAAATCATCGAATTTAATCCAAAAAAAAAATTGGTAATCATGAATCTATAGTGCACATCGTTGACGGCAATAGTGTCAACAACGTTGTTCTCAACGTAATATAGAATAATACCCTCACCAGCCCAAAATCCACAACAAACAGGTATACATACACACATACATAATTGGTCATTACAACCCTTCAGTCAGGATTATTGACCTAGTTTCTCACACCACTTATGTTGTGTGTGTTAATTTTATACATAAGTGGCGGGACCTACAGTTTAAAGTCGACTCCGAACGACAGATTTTTTGAGAAACTTTTTCATGGCAAGTTTATTTACTCTCAGAGTTTTTGCCAGAAATCTGCTGAGAGGAAATCATCGAATAAATACTTTTTGTATTTTGTTTTGATGTCTGGCCTGGGGCTCGAACCCTGGCTTTACGTCTAATAAGCCAACACTCTACCTACTAGACTACGGCGACTTCAGGTATACATATATAGCTATACCTATAGCTTTTGATATTGAAAATACAAAATCTTTTAAAAAAAAGAGGGAAAACTAAAGGATTTGTTTACGTAAAAGCAAAGGAAACTTTGTTGTTTAATTACACTCAAGAGTTTTATTAGTATTGTATTTTACAAAAGCAAATAAAATAGAAACCGAAAAATTCTTTGTAACATATCCTCTGCCATTAACGTCTACCCCATTACCATTAAATGTTAATGGTCCACAATGGTAAAGGAAATGAAAAAGTTCGCTTTAATGTTTTTTAATTGGACCATCGAGATTGCAAAATAATGAAATTTTTCCAAAGAAACTTTACAAAAGTTTATCCTTAAAGGACTAAAGGCACTGAAACAAACAAATAAAAATTTAAACAACACCAACAAAATTAATAAAGGAAGTGCTAGAAAATCGAAAAATGAAAAGACAGAGTATGAATTTAAAAAGAATCGAATTAAGCTAAATAGTAAAAGACAGGAAATATAGACATATAGAGAGATCGATAACGTAAACATTTTTTTGCGAAATAATTTCATTTAAATAAAATCGAAATGATATAAAAAATATAATTTGTATTCTACATTTGCAGTTTTACATTTAATTCTTTGTTGATAATAAAAGGTTCAATGAAGAGTCTTGACCAATTAACATTAAGCATTAGAACTGTACTATCTGATACACGTCGTAGTCTAGTAGGTAGAAGCTAGTTTGTAATCCTGATTAGGGCATATTCCATTCAAACGAATAAAAAATTTCGATGATATCTCACATACACTTTGTTTTATTTAAATTTATTTATTTATTTACTAATTACAGTACAATTACAAATTATATTTTAATTAGATATGAGCTGAGTAACTTTGACCATATGCACGGTGTGGTGTAACAGACCAGAGTCTCTGGTGGGAATCAAACACACGACCCTCACGCAAATAGTTTAGCACACTACCCACCAGACTACTAGATTTTTAAATTTAAAAATAAAAACGCTTAAAACACTTCCAAACATGGACGATCCGGTTCCATTACCATTTTGAAATGTCAAAGTTTAATACAAGAAGTTTGACTCGGTCTTAAGTACTCGTTAAATAAATGAAGGATATTTAACAGGTGACAGCTTTACCAAACTGTTAGTATTAAAATATGAAAATGTGCGCAGCGTAAATAAAGTACGTCTGTTTGGTTCGAAAGTAAAATTAGAAGAGAGAGAGTTTATTATAATTATTAATATGTACACATATTATACTTTGACAATTATATCAAAGAACAATTGATATTAGAACCAAAGAATATTGATAAGTATACAAGCTTGCTATGAGCAAAAATATTTGTCCGTATAATTTCAACATTCCCCCTGGACAAGTATTCTGTATAATTATCTTTACTCTTTGTTTACATAAGATAATATTCTATAATACAAGTTTAGATCTGGGATATTAAGACTTCATATATTATGTTTCTACTTAATTCCAAGATCGGATACAAATTTTGTTTGTTTGATAGCAACTACGCCTTTTGTCAATAAATCAGCCAACATATTATTAGTTTCAATATATTTTAAAACTATCTTATCATTTTCAATGGCTTCAGATATAAATTTTGCTTTTATGTCCACATGTTTTGTGCGAGATGAAAATGAATTATTCGTTGCGATGTGTATAGCACTCCTATTATCGCAATAAATTACCATTGACTTGATAACGTCACCAATCAATTCCTTTTGGAGTCGGTTCAACCAAATGGATTCTTGAATTGCTGCAACTAAGGACATAAATTCAGCTTCAGTAGTTGAAAGTGCGATTGTACGCTGACGTCGTGTTGCCCACGAGATTGCTGCTCCTTGATGAATGAAAACGTAACCTGTTGTGGAACGTCTGCTATCAATATCACTGGCCCAGTCAGCGTCACAAAAACCAATGATTTCACTTGATTTGCAGTTGTAAATCAAACCTTTGTCAATAGTGCCTTTCAAATATCTCATAACTCGTTTAACGCCATTCCAATGAGCTTTACCAGGATTTTGAGAAAATCTGCTTAACATATTTACAGCAAAGCAAATATCTGGCCTGGTAATCTGTGCTGCGAATAATAAACAGCCAACAGCTTCCATGTAAGGAACATCCTTCATCTGCTGTATATCATCATCATTATCTGGACACATTTCTTCAGTCAACTTTTGATTCAAATCAATTGGTGTCGAAGTTGCATTACATTGATCCATGCCAAAACGTGCTAAGACATCAGTAATGTATTGGCTCTGATCAATTTTTATAGTTTTTGCCGTTTTATCAGTTGTGATGCGCATACCTAAGACTGATGTGGCCTCCCCCAAATCCTTCATCTTAAATTTTGCGGATAGCGCCTTTTTGACATTGTTGATTAGCTTCATTTCGCTTGCAAATATTAATACGTCATCAACATATATTGCCAAAATGAGAATTTTATCTCTATCTTTGCAATAATATATACACTGGTCTACCTCGCTTCGTTTCAGGCCATAACTTAACAGCACTTTGTTAAGTTCCTCGTTCCATACTCGACTTGATTGTTTTAAGCCATAAAGCGACTTATTTAGCTTGCATACCAAACCAGATCCGTCGTCAAAGCCAATTGGTTGCGTCATGTAGATTTCCTCCTGCAACTTAGCGTTGAGGAATGCTGTTACTGCATCCATTTGATGCACAAATAAATTATACTTTGCAGCAAGAGCGAATAAGAAACGAATTGATGTATATCTTACTACTGGCGCATAAGTTTCGTTATAGTCGATACCTTTCTGTTGATTAAATCCCTTCGCTACAAGACGAGCCTTATAACGAACTATTTTACCAGCGCCATTTACCTTAGTTTTGAATACCCATTTCGAAGGTATGGCTTTTTTCATTTCAGGTAATTTTGACAATGTCCAAGTCTTGTTCAGCATAAGCGAATCATACTCTTCTTTCATTGCATTTTGCCACAATTCTGCATGTGGGGATGAAAGAGCTTCTTTGACCGTAGATGGATCATTGGATACGAATTCAACGGCGCAAAAATTATAGGACGACTTTAATTTATTCAAAATTCTCTCTGATCGCCGTAATTTGCTTTCAACTGGCGGGACATCCTTCGGTGAATATACACCATCACTTGCTTCAGTTTCCTTTTCTTCTTCGGATAAACTTGTGGCATCAACAAACTCTTGTGCTTCGATGAGATTAGAGTCGGCATCAGAATTATTTTCTGTAGCAGTAATTGGCAAATCTTCAGTCACTGCCCCCTTAGAATTATCTATGCTGCTACCTTCAATTTCATCGTTTTCAGAGACATCTATAACAAACGAAGGAAAATTTAATTTTGTTTCTTTTTTATCGATTACCTTGTCTTCTGATTCAAAAAATACGACGTCACGGCTCACAACTATTTTCTTCGTCTCAGGGTTAAAGAGTCTATAGCCTTTTGCTTGGTTACAATAGCCAACAAATATGCATTCTATTGACTTTGGCGCAAATTTCGAGCGCTTTTCTTTTGGCACATGTACCATTGCCTTACAACCAAAAATTCGAATATGTTTCAGATTTGGTTTCTTGTTCGACCAAATCTCCTCAGGACAGCGTGTGTTGTTTCGTACTGGTATACGATTTAATATGTATGCTGCAGTTACAACCGCTTCTGCCCAAAATTTTTTGTTCAGCCCCGAATCAATTAACATACAGCATACTCTGTCAGCAATTGTGCGATTCATACGTTCTGCAACACCGTTTTGTTCTGGTGTGTATGGACAAGTTTTTTGATGTAAAATACCATTTTTTTCAATAAATTCCTTGAAATGGTTATTTACATATTCAGTTCCATTGTCGGAACGCAATACTTTAATTTTACGTCCACATTGTTTTTCAGCAAATTCTTTGAACTTTTTAAACTCACCCAGAACTTCAGATTTTTGTCTTATCGGCACAGCAAATACTTTATGTGAGTAATCGTCAACAAATGTCAATATATATCGTGATCCCGAAAACGAACTAACATTTATTGGACCCATGACATCTGAGTGTATCAAATCAAGGACGTTTTCTACACGTTTACCAACTTCTTTAAATGGCGATCTGCTTTGTTTGCCTTTAACACAAACCACGCAATTATTTTTCTTCGATCCAGAGAAGTATATACCATTGCAGACATTTTTAACAGCGCATAAATTTTCATGGGATATATGACCAAGTCTACGATGCCAAATTTCACAGTCTATTGCAGACATTACACGTTCCTCAGGTCTAGACGTTTCTGTTGAATTACAGTTCAGACGATATAAATCGTTTACTACATTAGCGCTTGCCACAATTTGATTTCTCTTATTAAAAATCTTGCAGTGATCCTTTTCAAAAATTACCTTATTTCCATTTTTTGTCATCTGACGCACAGAAAGGAGATTTGCACAAATTTCCGGCACGTACTCCACATTTCTTACAATTGTACTGATATTTTTCTTGTTAGACAATGATATTTTTACATCGCCGACACAATTAACTGGAATTTTGGTATTATTTGCGACAACCACCTCTTTATTTGTAACTTCCTTTTTATTAAATAAAATATTGGATTTATTTGTCATGTGAGATGTCGCCCCCGAATCAACATACCAATCGGTAACACTGGCGTTTTCATTTACTAGCAACGAGGCATACAATGCATTGAAATCCTTTTTATAATTATTTTTAGTGTCAGTTTTTTCTGTCTTCTTCTTATTGGGGCAAAATTTGCTATAATGTCCAACTTGATTACAGGCGTGACAACGAAATCTTTTATTACCTGTTCTTGAAAATTTCTTTTTTGAATACAATGCATTACCTTCATTTTTCGTGTCAAATTTTGCATCTTGATGTAGCAAAGTTTTGACTGCATCGACTGTTAAATCACTAGCCGAATTCTCCACGGCCAACACTAAAGCTCGGAATTCATCAGGCAAGCCAGCCAGCATTAACGACGCTGTCAGTTCATCGTCAATATTCAGCCCAGCGTTCTTCACTTTTAGGGACGTCATTACAAGGCGATTTACATAGTCGGGCATAGACTCACAATCCGATAGCTTTATTTGGACTAACTGTTTTAACAATTCAACTTTACGCGTTAATCCTTTGTCCTCATAGGCTGCTAACAACGCATTCCAAGCTTCATGTGACGAAGTTGCCGTTGCTATATGCGCAAAATTACTAGGCTCTATCATCAGTGTGAGTTCCGCAAGCGCACGCTCATCCGCTTCCACATCTGTTTCCTTAGGTTCATTCGAAAGAGGTGTTTCTATCGGCTTTCAGCAATGTTTAATTATTAAATAAGACTTTGCATGCCGCTTCCAAACGTCGAAATTTTCACGTCCACGCAATTTCTCGAACGGGAACATGGGAGATGATGACGCCATTTTTCTTCACAAATTCAGAAATACCAGGGATAAAAAAAATACAACAATATTTCAGTGATCCACGGAACTTTTTACTTCAAACCAATTCAGCGCAATTACAAATCAATTTTTCTAATAATTTAAAGAAATATTTCGCGACTTATAGGCCCATAACCTATTAAAATATGAAAATGTGCGCAGCGTAAATAAAGTACGTCTGTTTGGTTCGAAAGTAAAATTAGAAGAGAGAGAGTTTATTATAATTATTAATATGTACACATATTATACTTTGACAATTATATCAAAGAACAATTGATATTAGAACCAAAGAATATTGATAAGTATACAAGCTTGCTATGAGCAAAAATATTTGTCCGTATAATTTCAACAGTTAGTATAAGTCCACCAGTCGGTGTATTCTGTTTAATTGATCTTGTCAGTGAGAATGCTCGTTATCTATTCAATGCTTTATTAATTCCAATGCTGCAGTCCTATGTAAAGCGCCTCATATTTCTAAAGGCAAATAGAGAAATTACTACAGAATACCCCCGACCAACTCATGTAATTCCTCTTCGAATAACTTAACAATTTGGTGTTATACAGAATTAAGGGTAGGAAGGACAATTATTGTGGCTCCAATCGCGGTATAATAAACAAGGCTTAATGCTTCTATATTGATTTAAATTCTTATTTCTGAGTAAATGGCTTGGAATAAAAGTCACTATAATCAAATAAATTCTTAATCTTTTATATAGGGTGATTTTTTAGCTATTATCTTTTTGGCAACACTGGTTTAAACAGCTCACGCACGTTTCGTGTTTTGTTTCACTGTCAAACATCTTCAGTTTGGTCTATAATTTAACCATGAATCGTCTTACAAACGAACAACGCTTGCAAATCATTGAATTTTATTATCAAAATGCGTGCTCTGTTAAGAAAGTTCATCGCGCGCTTCTTCCATTTTATGGTCAGTTTAATCGACCCACTGAAGCGGCTATTCGGGCTATTGTGACTAAATTTCGCACCAAATCTACTTTTTTGGACATTAAACCACCAACACGCTTACGTAGAGTGCGAACTGAAGAAAATATCGCAGCTGTATCGGCCAGTGTTAATGATGACCATCAATTATCGATTCATCTGTTACTCAACAACGTGGAAAATTTTGCGGAAGGATTTAGGTGTGAAGACTTTCAAAATACAGCTGGTGCAAGAATTGAAGCCGAACGACCTACCGCAACGCAGAATTTTTGGTAAATGGGCTCTTGGAAAGTTGGCCGAAGATCCACTTCTTTATCGAAAAATTGTGTTCAGCGACGAAGCTCATTTTTGGCTCAATGGCATCATTGGACCGTACTTGTTCAAAGATGCTGCGCATCGTAACGTAACTTTGAACGGTGAGCGCTACCGTGAGATGATATCCAACTTTTTCTTGCTCAAAATGCAAGAGCTTGACTTGCATGACATGTGGTTTCAACAAGACGGTGTCACATGCCACACAGCACGCGTAACAATGGACTTATTGAGAGGCGAGTTCGGTGAACATTTTATTTCACGTTCGGGACCGGTCAATTGGCCGCCTAGATCGTGCGATTTAACGCCTTTAGACTATTTTTTGTGGGACTATGTTAAAGCTCATGTCTATACAGACAAGCCCGCTTCAATTGACGCATTGGAAGACAACATTGAAGCATTTATTCGTGAGATACCGGTCGAAATGTTGGAAAGAGTATGCCAAAATTGGATTAAGCGGATTTTGAGGCGCAGTCGCGGTCAACATTTGCATGAAATAATCATCAAACATTAAATTATATGGACCGTACTATCGATTCAAATAAAGATTTCATGCATTTTTCTGAATTTTATGTGTTTTTTTTTTTTGAAAAATTTTCTTATAGCTCTTAAAAAATCACCCATTAATTAAAAATAATTTACACATTTAAAAAGACTCAACAATGCATCGCATAATGTCACTGTTTTTCTTCATCTTTCTTATTTTTTTCTGTAGAGAAATAAAATCTGTCAAGGACTACAAACTATTCTGTTAGAAAAAATAATAATTTTCCGACATAAAAAATCCTTTTTTACATACAAGTTCTGTAATTTCCCTTCCGTATAAGTCATTTTGTACTTGCAGCTTGAACAATAACAAAATTGTTGCTGAATTGTTGTTGACAATTAAAGGTTGTTAACTTACAACAGTCGACGACAAATGCATATAATGAAGGCAAAGTGACAAAAACAACAAATCCCTATATGGAAAATGAAATCATGAACAAATAAAAAATGAACAAAAAAGAAAATAAAAACAACAAAAATATAAAAATAATGAAAATATTTAAATAAACAGCAAAGAATGAGAAGTAAAGTGAGTCAAATTGACAGCAATAATTATGAAAATGTTATTACAACTAGAGAAATAGAAAGGGGGGAATGAAATTTAAATATACAGCGTAGCCTAAATATATCAGCATAGTCTGATATTAATGCACCGGGGCAATGTAATCTATATTTGCAGTGGGATTGGAACAGATTACTTTATTATGAAGTTCCATGTTTGATTCTGATTTCTACTGTCAAATGTCAATGAGACAGACTGAAGCCTGCAATTCAATTAAAACTGCAGAAATATTCAACAGATAGAACACTTCTTTGATCTGTGAATGCAGTTGGAACAGTTTTTCACTTTGCAATTAGAACAGCTTTTCGCTATGAGCTTTACCACAAAAAAGAGTTAAATGTCGTCAACCAAACATAAAAATTGTTTTTAATATTGTTGTTGTATAAATAAGTTCGAAAGGTTAAGATTAATTGTGCTCCGGATTTAGTCCGAAATTTATATGAAGGAGAAATTCGTATTTGTTATTACTTTTATTTTAGATCATATCACGTAATAGTATGCTCTCAACGGCTGTCAAACACAAACAAAATGACACAGCCTGTTCAAATTTCGACAAGAGCCATCTGACAGATGTTTGTCTGCAGGCACAGTGTTGCATTTTCAGTTAAAAGGCAGAAAGTTTAAAAAGTCATTCTGACGAATCTGAATGTTTGTCAGATTTCAACAACGAAATTTCCTTTAGTAGTTCAATTCTATTCTTGTATTCTATGAACTTCCATCAATGGTTGTAGTGGAATGGAATATACAAAATTGACGGAATTATATTTCTAATCGCTAATAAATTAAATCGAAATTACTTTTCCTCCTACCCATTGATGTAGTAAAAGTTAGTAAAAAAAAAAGTTAGTTAAAAATCGTAGTAATTTTTCCTTAAATGATGCTTTTTCTGCATTCATTGTAATTTTAACACACAAATAACGATTTCATAAATCGGCAAATGGCTCGGTCTGATGGCAGTATTCCTGCAAATTATGAATGTAATGTAGTCGGAAGGTGGGGGTAGAAACTGAGTGTATGTTTTTATTCTGATAGAAACTATAGCGCGTAAAAGTCTACTTCATTTAAAAAATCAACAAAAACAAAACGAATAAAAATGGAAAGAAAATAAAAAAGTAAATGAAAATGAAAATAAAAAAATAGTTGCGGCAGTAGTAAAAGACTATGAACGATGCAGAATATATTCGTACTCATCTTACAACTTCATTCATATTTGCATATAAAAATAAATAAATACTCATTTACAAACACAGGCATACATACACACGCTTATATATGAAAGTCTAGAGGAATATGAAACGGAAATCAGAGTGGCAATTCGAGAAACAGTGCATTGAATGCATTTGCATCAGTATTCTCTTGCCAACAAAAAAGTGAAAATCCAAATAATATTTTTGTTCCTTTCATTTGCATTGCCACTCGCATTTACTTGAGTTTGGAATATGCAAAGTTTTGTATACACAAACAATAAAAATTAAAAGCAAAAAAAAAAAAAAAAAGAAACAGGAGATGTTCGTAAAAACAAATTCACCGTTTTTATTATGAGCATAATCAACAAAACCAACACAGTGTAATATTCATTAAACCGACATGATGTGTTTAAATTTAAGGAAGAAGAAAATGTAGAAAAACAAAGAAAATCGCGCACAATAATTTAATGGAATAATGCAACCAACTACAACAACAGGCAACTGATAAAACAAACAGTTGAAATCTCCTCCAAGCTCATTGCGCTGTCAAATTTCAGGATGTTGTTTGGTGTCAAGAATGACAATTTTCAGCCTAGTATCAGATGTACACCCCTGTGTTTCTTTCTAAGATGCATTTAACAATGCCTCAAAGGTTCCAAGAATGTGTTCCAAAGATTCATTCTCATTGTCACGCAATGTCCTTGTTGGGCTTAAGACAACCGCCATTCTGAGTAAGTGTGCTCTGGGTCTTCAGTGCCCTGTTAGTGTACCGGTTGTCAACCTTAAGTTATTCCTGTACAAACTGATTCAGAACTAAGTTCTCTTATTGTAATTTACTAACAAAAGTTTTGAGAAGAGTCTCCACAGAAGGGTTTTGGCCCCATCATCCTCTCAAACTTGTCTGCTTGCTCATTACCGGGAATTTCCACACGACCTTAGACCCAGCAGGGGATAGCCTTATTTTCTCTATCTAGCCGGTTCAGCTACCTTAGACAGTCGAATACTGTCTTCGATTTAACCTCATAAGAGTGGAGAGCTCAATTAATGTCCTGACTGTCAGATAGTATTGCTTGTCTTGTCTTGTCTTTTGCACATCCTGTTCGAGTTCAATTGAACGAATCTTTCAATGGTCAGTTTTCAATTTCCATCGTCTTGGAAATACTCGCGAATACGGCATTTTAGGATCACAAACTACTGTTCCTATGTCAAACCTTTCTGAACTATCTTTATACATACATACATAATTGGTCATTACAACCCTTCAGTCAGGATTACGACCTAGCTTCTCACACCACTTATGTTGTGTGCGTTAATTTTATACATAAGTGGCGGGACCTACAGTTTAAAGTCGACTCCGAACGACAGTATTTTGAGAAGCTTTTCATGGCAATTTTATTTACTCTCAGAGTTTTTGCCAGAAATCTGCTGAGAGGAAGTCGCAGAAGAAATATTTTCATATTTTCGTTTTGATGTCTGACTTGGGATTCGAACTCGGGCCTTCAGTCTAATAAGCCAACACACTACCTACTAGACTACGGCGACTTCAACTATCTTTATACCTAAAATAATTCCTCTTTTAAGAGAGTACGCAGTTTTCAATACCGAAAAGCATTGGTTCTGTCCAGTGGACAGTTAAGGAGGGATATGTCAGACAATCGATTCCTTAGGTAATGATGGCCATGATGAAGTTCATAGATATATACACAATACAAGACAAGTATTGGTCTCCAAAGCTTTGGTCTTCACTACAAGATGCAAAGGATTTAAATCTGACAGTGCTTCCATGACAGCTTTTCATTACCAATGTTATGATGTATGATGTTGTAGAAATTAAGTTTTGCAATTTTTCTCGCGAAGTTTTCGCAGTGGCAGGTGTAAACGAATAATCCATAAACCAAAACAAGCCTCAAAGCTGTCATAACCCATGCCATCGGTTAAATTCGACCTGATTTATGCATCAGAGTCATTGAAAATTGTACATTTCAGATTCGCTTCACCAAGGGAAGTTGTGATGGACATTTGAAGTTATATTCCACCCATAATGGCATCAATAGCTCTTTCATACGAGCAAAAAATTTCAATGATATCTCACATACTTTGTTTTACTTCCATTCAAAGATAAGAAGCGCTTCATTAAAGAAAGTTAAGTTAAGTTAATAAAGCGCTGTTAAGATTGCAGCATTATTTAGTACGCTTTTTAAAGTTGGTTACGTTTTTACTTCAACATTTAAATAAAAAAAACTGAATTTCAGGGCTAAAAAAAGGAGAAGAAAAATGAAGTAAAAAATTACAAATCGAAAACAGCTGAAGAATATAAACTAAACGGAAATAAAAACATGCATGAATGTATACAAAATGAACAAAAACAACAATAACAAACGTTAACAGAATGTGAAAAATGAAGAAAATTAACATATTTTCAAATATAACATTTAAATTAAAAAATTACCAGCCAACAGTCGACCAATGACTGACGAATGTTTCTTTACAACCAAAGTCTTACTCACACCGTCTTCTTGGCACTTTCTTATGCTGGAGAGTAATAGCCAATTCAAGACATTAAAATTAAAGGAAGATGAGAAGGAAATACCATAAGTGGTATGGTGGTCAAACCTTCACTGCTGATGTTAACGGAGAACGTTATCTTATTTTGCTGATGGAAAATTTGAAGAAAATTATTTTTTAAATACCAGTATGAAACGTCTGCTGTTGTATTTCCTTTTTTTCTCCTTGTAGTTGATAAGGATTGCTTATTAAAAAATCATTATCCTTATTTTTTCTACCAAAAATACCATAATAAGACCACTGGACAGATGAGAAGAACTAAACGCAGACAGAAAGAAATAAAACGAAATGAAAATGTGCAGCACATGCATTTCCTGTTGATTAAAAGACTTTATTTTGTCGTATTGCTTACCGGCCGTAAGTCGTAAGTCGGTAAGTCGGCCGTGAACTCGCCGTAGTCTAGTAGGTAGTGTGTTGGCTTATTAGACTGAAGGCCCGAGTTCGAATCCGAGGTCAGACATCAAAACGAAATTATGAAAATATTTCTTCGGCGACTTACTCTCAGCAGATTTCTGGCAAATACTCTGAGAGTAAATAAAATTGCCATGAAAAGCTTCTCAAAAAACTGTCGTTCGGAGTCGACTTTAAACTGTAGGTCCCGCCACTCATGTACAAAAATTAACGCACACAACATAAGTGGTGTGAGAAGCTAGGTCGTAATCCTAACTGAAGGGTTGTAATGACCAATTATGTATGTATGCTTACCGGCATCCGGCTATATTCCGTTCACCCACTGGTTCTTCGTTTTCTCACCATGAATGCCAATGTGTGGATAATTTAAAAATCCTTATTTCGTAGATTACATAAGAAATGAGATTCTAAAAATGAAAACTTAAATCTTTCAAATCCTTTTCTCTTCAATTTTTACTGTTATTTTGCTCCTTTTCTTCAAATTTTCATTTGCTACATTCTTCAGTTATTATTTGGTTTTTTTTCCATTAAATTGCTAGAAAAGGAATGAATGCTCGTATGGGGGATAATAGAGAGTCGCCTTCATTAAATTTAAGCTGCTCTATAGATTCAGATGATAGAGAGCTAAAGACTAGAAAATATTGTGTGACACAATTCTGTTGTGTTTTTTGCGTTATTTTAGTGGAATTTATTTCGCATTTATTTGGCCAGAATTTTTTAATAGTCTGGTCATGGGATAAAAGATTTTTACCAGGATTTTCTTAGGAAATTGGTATTGATTGTACACGATGATGTACCCGAAATTTAAAGGAATTTTTCTTCAAAATCTTTATAATTTAGTTGCTACAAAAATACACTTTGACAGTCATACTTAAAATGATATTCTATGGCAGTCTTTAAGATTCTATTACAAGGAGGATTTCATATGTGAAATAATTTCAGACGATATGTGAAGATTGATGCGAAATTGGAAGAAGCATTTAAGTAGTAACAGCAATTCAATTTGGAGTAATTCATCCAGTATAGCACTACGCTGTTTGTAGTTTTTAACATTTAAGACAGAGGTCAACAAGAATTTCAAGAGATGAATGCCCTCAAGCCATTGGAGGCTACTAAAAAGTCTTAGAATGCGGCATTATTTTCTTTTTAATTAATTATTTAAAATTAATTCCATTAATTTGCTCCCTCAATGTTTCTCTGTTTGAAAACATAAATCAAATAAAAAAATTTATTAAAAGACTTAGTCTGGTGTTTCAATGGTATTGTATTAAGACAAAAAGACGTATAGCCCAAAGCCAATTACAATATTAAAATACTAAAAAACTAAGAATTTAAATATTTAATTACATTATTTTTTATAACATTATTTGATAATGAAAAATCAATTATCATATACAATTTATTAAATTCATAACACATTCTCCTTATTGGATCAGCACCAGCATAGTTGGATCTAAAAAATTGAATTGATAATGGGGAAAAATGACGTGACGGACGTTGAGGAACATTAAATGAGATGTTATGAATTAAAAAACTGGAGCCAATATCACCAGTAATTATATTGAATATGAACGAGATATTTAACATAGTTCTGCGGCTTTAAAGTGTCGGAAGTTTGATTAATGCAAGTCTGGCAGAATAAGATGGTAAACTTGTGGGATTAAAATTCAGTCCTCGGAGACAAAACAACAGAAATTGCTTTTGTACAGATTTGATGACGTCGGAATATTTTTTATATAGAGGATCCCATATTATGGATCCATACTCGGGTATAGGCCTTACAAGAGATGGGTAGAGCGACTTAGTAACATAATGATCGTTAAATTCTTTTGCCCACCGTTTTATAAAACCAAGTACACTCCTAGCGGAATAAAGATTGTTAGAAATTTATTAATTTAAGAACAACAACAGATTTCTGTCTTAAATGTGGCATTTAAAACACAGCCATAAGGACATAAGTAGCAGGAGTAGAGAGAATGGATGGAAAAAATCACTACAGTTTCTAACACTCAATTTAATTTGGTTAAGCAAATGTTACCACAATTCCACCACTAAAGAAGCAACTAGCAACGATGAGTATTTGATTGTTATTTGCCGCAGCTAAACCTAAATAGTGCAACATTTGGGAGAGGATATCGTCGAGTAGGAAGATAAACAGTCAGCCTGCAGGCCAACCAGCTAACCAACCATGCATACAAATAAACCAGTAACAGCAGCCGTTAGTGGGAGAAAGTTCAGTGTACGAACAACAAATAAAAACGTGATACTCCCTCGTATGCAAATTCAAATCCAAATACAAATGCTTGTACAGCGGACATTAACTGCTAAAAGTATGACTGTCTCTCTATTAAGCCCAAGAAAAAATACATAATAATCACTGAAAACAAAACCAATGCAAGGCCAGGCAGGAGGCGGGCAGACATGCAGGCTGACTAAATAAATATCACAAGCCTGCTGCTCTAATAATACTAGGAGTCTGACTAAGTTACCTCGTGTTTTATTCTCCTAATTTCTGTTTAACTTTGCTCAACAAAAAAAAAAAAAAAAAAAAGCTCAGCCTCCTAGACTGGCAGAGCAAAGCATATAAAAAGATTGGAGAGCCTTTAAATGATTGCAATTTCATTCAAATCGTCATCATCAATGCAATGCAATGCTACAGAGAAACTTTGTTAATACTACGAGTACATACTAATACTACAACTATTTTGATAGTAGAAAAATACTATAATGACTGCCATCAATGGGCTCGTAGTGATGGTATTACTCTTGCAACTGTTTGCGTGTCTTCAAAACGTGCACACGTTATAGTAATTGGTTAAGGTGGCCATATATATTTAGAAAATCTGTTACACTGGTTTTAAAAACTTGTTCATGCTATGCTAGGAAGTTATAAATTCCTTTGCACAAAAAGGTCGCCAGTAATCAAAAAAAAAATTTAACACTAATTTACCTCATATTACACCCTCTTTCCTTGTAATATTCTTTCTAAACTCCATGACATTCCACCAAATGTGTAGTGGGCCATCTATTGCGTATTAGTCATTGCCATTTCTCAGACTTCAAACCTTTAAGCTTCTTTATACCTTATCAATGTAAAGCAGTATGGCAAGATGATAGTAGAATTCTACTTTACCTTTTGCTTCTTCAGCTGCCTTTCATATCAGTAATAAGGGATCTTTCAGTAACCATATCTTTCTGTTTTAAAAATGTTATTGTAGAAGATCTTGTGGGGCTAGGAAATTAAACGCAATGTATTGTGGACTTCGCCGCCGATAATGTGTTATTGTCGTGTAGAGTATTGCCCTCAACCTTTGTACGGTATATAGGGATGTAATGTTTCCGTCAATGCTGACAAACTCCAAAATGTTGCCCAATGTCAATAGTTATCTTTCGCACATTCGTTAAAAAAATATGTTCTGGTGATTCACTATCGTTATCACAGAATATACATAATAAAGCGATTCTTAACTAGGGTGCTTTGAGTCTACTCAGGCTAATTACTCAATTTTAATTACATAGCAAAAGTTTAGATTTTCTCAAACCCATTTCTCCACCTTCCCTTTCGCCAAATATACATACCTTTCCGAACTTCTTCTTCCAATACAAAGAGAGACTCTGACCCTATAAGCGGCATGCAAGCATCCCTTCACAGGAACTGAGATTCATTAGATAGTAACTCCATTTACCCTGTCCAGATGATTCAGTTTGCACAGACAGTTCATACTATTCGAAAGTCAATTTTATAGGAGCCCAGTGCTAAGATTGTAAACTTACTATTAGATAGTATTATTGTGTCCGTATAAAACATTTCTGTGTGGACTTGAGAACATCTTTCGATGTGGATATTTTCCACTAGGAAGAGGAGTTTCGCCCTGAGAAATAATATTTCACTCTGAGATGGAATACTACCGTTACTAAATCACTATCTCTCCTTGACTCAATCGTATACCATAGAATGGTCCCTCTCTTTATATAGTTTGTTGCGTCCAAATTACTGCCTCTACTCTAAAAATGAAGAGTATATTGGTTTTGTCCAAGGGAAGGCTAAGAATGAAGCTGTTGGCCACTCGATTTGTCAGGTCACAATGCCGCTCGATAATTCCCGTATTGAAAATGTCAATATCCTGCAAATAACTGCTGTCTTCATTGATCGGGTTGTTGCAAGCAAGAACAACGATCTTAAATTCAACAGAGTACCTAGTAGCCTCCTTGCCTCCTATATCATGATTGGCGTGAATATGGTATACATTTAACGATGATATCGCGGCTGGTGTGCAAGCGAAAAACACTCGACTGACAAGCAACTACTCTAAAAGGCGATGAATGGCGCGTTTAAACTCTAATGAGAGTCGCTGGATCGAATGAACGCAAGCTCCAAACATAGATCCGAAATGCTAAAGATTCGAAGTGATGTAACCTTTTCGAAGTCCATTAATTATTTCCAAATAATGACTGTTAATATAAAAGCCTTGTCTAGAGCGTTGTTAAATGAAGTTGGGCTTAAGCAGAACAATTACTGTCTAGTATACTAAGGGCCATTATTACAACTTGCCGTTAACTAAAGGGAGGATAACGGGCAGATAAATTGTTTTTCATTATTATGAGTACCCAATAAAATGGAAGTGATCGTTAAGCTAAAGGAAGGATAATCCTACATTAACCATTTAAAGGTCACTTTATGTTTGAACTTGCCATATCGAAAATAGTATAGGATATGGCAAGTTCAAACATAAGTTCAAATTTAAGCAAAATAAGCATATACAACAAAAAACGAAGTCCGCTGTTGCCACTGCGTTAAAAAAAACTTGTTTAATTGAGCAGTTTTATCGACTTTGCTCCGGCACTGCCATATTTTAATTTTATTTATCTGTAAGTTGTAATAATGAAAATAAATTAAAGGTAGCTTTACAGTTCTCTTCAGATAAAGGTACCTCTAACTAAACCAGTACTATTGCATAGGTTTTATGTGACATGGATAGCCATTTTCAGAAGAACGTGTTTGAGAGCATGTAAGAGTTAAAGTGTAAAGAACTTATGATTTATTTTTTATTTAATTCACATGGTCACCTTTCTTTAAGCAATATCGTATCACTGAAATTTTTACTCGAACTACTCCTATACACTTATTACAAGAATCCATTTCGTTATTTGCCTGTTCTACATGCTATTGCATCTATTTTCCTTCTCATTTCCTTTTTAGTTAAAATTAAACGCTTACAAAAGCTTGAACTTCTATATTTTATATAACTGTGTGCGTATGTGCATGTGTATATGTCGTCCTTCCATTCATATGTTCACTTACGAACGGCAGCCATGCTTACACCCGACCATTTTTTAATGATATAGAAGAAGAAAGTAGCATTTTCAACGCAGAGACATTTGTCCTGCCGTGAAATGGCAAAACGAAAAAAGAAAAACTTTTCGTAAATTTTTTGCCTTCTTTTAGAAAAACAAAAATAAAATTTTTTTATTTGCTTTTCGTTTACAAATATTTTTTGAAATGGCTGGACTGAATGGAGGTGATAAATGAATTTTCACAAATATAGATGAACTCTGTACGACATTTTGCTTCTATTTTTTCTGTTTGTGGGTCTCTCTCTCCCTGTCTGGTTAGGACAATGGTATGATAGACGAGAATATTGTGGAAGAAAATATTTTTTTTCTTCTTTTTCCTTTACAACTACAATTCTATTTGATATATCGTTTATAGGCTTTGCGGCAATGAAAAACGAATTTTGAATTCCCTAAACAAGAACTTTTTAGAGTAAAATATCATGACGGTTTTTCCTTTTCACCCGCTGATGTACAATATTTTTCTTATTCCCTTTCGATTCTCTAAGGACTAGAGGCTTGCCTTAAATCATTTTTTCATCTTCTTAATTTTCTTCTTTTGTTGTAAATTCATTAAACTAAATGGGTAATTGAGTTACTATAGCAAGTTCTGTGGTGATAGGGTTGCCAGCTGCTTGTCATTACAATTAGTCAGGATTACAACTTTGGTGTTCAATTTATCCATGAGTGACGGAGATCTACAGTTTAAACTCGATTCCGAACTACAGATTTTTGAGAAATTTTTCATGGCAATTTTATTTACTCTCAGAAGTTTTGCCAGAAATCTGTTGAGTCTGTCTGTCGCCGAGAAAATATTTTTTCATATTTCGTTTTGTTGGAGATGACTGACCTGACGTCTAATAATCTGACGGACTACCTACTAGACTAAGGCGGCTATAAGAAATTCAAAGGATGGAATTCGTTGCAAGAAATTTATTTTTTCCAAATATCTTTATATTTGAGATGTCTGAGCTGGGGTTAAAATCTCGACTAATAAACCAATGCACTACCTACTAGAATACGGCGACTGGAAACAAAGCCCTCTGTGAAAATGTATTGAATTGCTGTATGGTCAGTAGCAGTGAGGAATTTTGTTAACTTTCACTCTTTCGCAAATTGTTGCGCCATTTGAACTTCCAATGAGATTTGTTAATGTTATTCTCTCTGGATGGTCAGAGTATTTCATGGATAGGTTATTTGTTCGGATTAATAGTTAGGTCCTTTAAGCCCTACACTACACCACCTATTGCTGCAATCAATTAGGAAGTGGTGAAATATCATAATTCTTATCATGGTTAGTTCACACCTACACAAAATAAGAAATCAGTATAAGTGCCCAAAAGCAATCCTGAATTTATTTTCACCAATGAGCGAATAGTTGCAGGTAACTTGTAGAATTTTTTGAATCGACTATAATCCTCCCTGATTTGTACCGAACAGTAGACAATTTGATAACATATTGTGACCAATTACTGCATACTAAAAGTGAAGGTTATCCTTACTGATAGTAAAGACAGGCAAAGCTAAAACAACCTCACTCGTACTAGCCTATACGTCATGTCTATGATGCCAATTGATGATTGTTATTTATTGTTGTGAAGGTGTTCTACAGTACTTTGACCAGACGACCTTTATAGGGTTTCTGTAGAAGGTCTTCTTCTTCGACGTTTTTCCCAGTTTTTTTCTTGTTAAAATTTCGAATCTTTTTTTTAACAGATTTACTCTGAATTTAAAATTTTTCGCCTCCAATATCACGCTGCCTCCCTCTCTCTCTCTCTTTTTTATCCTGTGCTTTATTTGCTTCCTTATGGAAATGAGATAAAAAACAAAATTGTAGACGAAATGTGTTGTTAAATCTATCTATATTGGCTGTTTGTGACTGACTGCCTGACTATTTTGTTAATGACTGGAGGAATTTGGTTTTGCTACAACTTTTGCTTGTTGGTATGTTTTTTTTAACATTTTTTAAATGTAGTTGTTGCATAAGTTTAAAAAGCTTCTTACACTGAGAGAAATAATTGTAAATTTGATACCAAAACTTTCTTCGATACCACAATTAGGTTAGGTTAGGTCGGAGTGGTAGCTCTGATGACACAAAGCTCACTTGAGCACGCATAGCGGCCCGTTGTGATGCCACGGGTGAACGCAGTCTCTGTACTGACCAAGTTCCAGCACAATGAGGGAAAAGGAAGAAGTTGGTCAGCGCAAGGGCTGCACTCGATACCACAATTGGTTTGTAATGAAAATTACTGTAAAAAGTCATTCGGGTCGTGTGTGATACAAAAACAACTTTCATTCAATTTGGGTTCAAATTGAGAATAAAAAAAGTTCTACCGTGTCAACTGTAATATAGGTGGGAAGTGAACTAGTTGTACCCTAGTAGAGAGAAGAAAGTAGAAAACACTGAGAAGCAAGCAAAAAGCAAGGAGAAGAGAGTATAGTAGAGATATAGGGTAAAAAGCTAACCCAACTGCATTAAAAAAAACTAGGATACCTTCAGAAGTTTCAAACACCATCGTAGACATCTCCTATAAAATGAGGTAGGAAAAAAATTTCTTTCTCAAATCTTCGAAGTTGACGTTAAACTATAGCACATATAACATGGGAGGTATGAGAATCTAGCTTGTAATCCTGATTAAATTGTTGTAATAATAATTTAAGAAGAATAAATATCCACATTAGTGTACATTTGCCACAAAACTTATTGAAGTCTTAATGTTTTAAAATTTGATGTTTCCTCGATCAAATTGTTTGTTAAAAACGCTTTTGTCTTTTATCAAGATTAGATCCTTCTTTCCTCTTTGTCGAGGATTTCCTTACATAAATTTTCATTATTGGAGATGGAGTATTATGAAATCCTTTCAACGTACTGTCTATCGATAACAGATCGGAATCAAAACAAAATGTCTTCATAACCAGCACATTTCTATCAACATCAACGAACTAATATTCACAAGATAATCTTTTCTACACGCGTATCTAATGACTGTTAGAGTGAAAAGGAGTCTAATCTGCTCCAAAAAATCTGTAGGGCTTACAATAGTTCCATATTCTGTCCGCTTAAAACGTTTCCAGGGGTAGGTGTCAAGTATTGGTTTCGTTGCCAGTGTAAATAAATTACCTTTATAAAGCTAATTAAAATACCGTTTGTTTTAGGCTTTATATTCTGGACTTTAAATACTTTTATTTCCATCCATCAAAACGGTTCATCTTGAAACGCTCTATACAGCCATTTGAATTTTTAAAACAAAAAAAAAAAAAAAAAGATTGGATTTCAATTTCAATTTGTATTTTTTTAATTTTTTGTTTCTGTAGTGTAAGGCAAATGTTTTTAGGTTTTTATGCAATAATTATATCCTTAAGTACGAAATTTGGCTTCATAACGACTTTCTTTTCAGTTTTCTTAATGTTTGAGAAGAAAATTATATGCCCGATTAAAAATGTAATAATTCTTCCGATTATTATTTATGCATCAAAGAAGCGCAAGTTGTTTGATTATTTTTGATTTATTCTAGAGTTTAAGACTTACATTTGATTAAAGAGTTCTAAATTGGTATAACACTAGGTGACACATTCCGAGTTGGGACAATTTGTTAGTGGTATCAGGAGAGACTTTTAGAACCAAAAATAAACAGATTCAGACAATAAAAAATCAGGACAATACGACAATGCTTTAAAACTGCCTAGTCTTGTCTTCCACCACGGACATCCGTATTTTGACAACGACCATCTACCGACTATAGAAAACGAAGTATGTTCTCTTCGTGTGCTCTGGAGCAGTTGGTAACTAAATCTAAATTTCATCAAAAAATCACTTTCCAGCGATGAGGTTTCCTCCTGTCTTCATGACTTAGTGTCTCTTTGGTTGTGTCAAATCTTGCATTTAGATCCACTGACTCATGAATCTTTCTATCTCCCTGGCGTGAAGTTGTGAAATGTTTAGAATGGTTGCGAAACTATGCAAAAATACGGATTTATTGCAGTGAATCAGTGTTAAACACAAAACCAAATGAGAACTTTTTTCGATGAATTTTTTTTTTTTTTTGTTCTACGGTGAACAAACGCGGCACCCTTCCCTTGAACAGTTTTTTCTTCTGCAGATTTAAGAACTGATTGGAAAACCTTAGTAGAACAAAAATACGAGTAGCATGCTTCAAGATAGGTTTATACTCGTACAACATTTTAATATGTTTTCTGTTCGTATTTCATAATTTGCGAAAATTTTTATTGTTTTTTTAAATTTTTATTGTTTTAATTGCAGTTTTTTATGTTTTTTCATATTTTTAGGCAAAACGAACGAAAGAACTTGGCAAAGGGTGTCTGAGTATCGTTTATAAACAATTCTTTCTGTTGTTGTTTATGAATTAAATTCGCTTATTGAAATCAACAAAAATAAAAATATTACAAAGACAAAAAAAGAAAAAAACAAGAATTTCAATTGTTTTTCATAATTGAACCATAAATGTCTGAGAAATGTTTGGTTCTGTTTTTAAATTCTTTTTTCAACTTTTTTCTTCTGTTTTAATTTGTTCATAATTTATTGTGTTGTTTATTCGATTATTGTTCTGAGCAACTAACATAAAGCCATCTCATGCAGGGTAGTTGAACTGCATTTAGAAATAAAGTTTTACTTCAAACCACTTGGTTAGATATTCAGTTTGGTTTGAAAGCCAATTAACTGGGAATAGAAACTGAATTTAGAGCATTAGGGTTTCTTGGATGTAGCTAGTGTGTATGACTATTATTATTTTATATACATAAATATGGAAAATGAACACCAAATCTTTAAAGAACTTGTTGCCATTCATTCTAAGGCTACTTTCATTATATTTTTCTCCCAACAGTTCTAAAAAAAAATTGGTAAACAATCGCGTGAATCTATTTTAACAAGCTTGTATTGATTTCAACAAATGCAGGATTTACGCAGAAAAATATTCTATTCAAGCTTTAAACGGCTCCGTATAATTTTTTTACTTGTCTAGGCCAAATAGATTGGAGTAAACATTATAGGAATGTTCATGAATAAGTGGTTGATTTGGACGACATTGGATTTAATTTGGGACTTTGTTACTTGATTAGGAACAATGATGGACATTGTAGAAAATTGATAGGAGGGATGGCAACACCATACTGTATTGGGACTGTAGTAAAAAGGATCCCTAATAGAAGCCAATTAGTGAATTGTTTGAATTTCGGAAAGTTTCAAAATTTGAGATTTGTAGTCCAAAGGGTTCACTAATACAATCCAAGCCCTCAAAAACCAACCACCCACCCTGTTACATAAATGTCAATGAACACTAAAAGAGAATTCATTTTCGTATCAATTATCTAAAAAACAACACACAGTAAATTTGTATTTAACCTTTATTGTATTTATACCCGCGCGTTGGTCTGTGAGACCGATTTTTTTATAAATGCGATTTTTTTTTGTAAAAAAATAGTGCCAGTAAGTTGATATCACTGGTAGCTTCATTATTCGTAATAAGCTTCGTGTTTGCATCAAAAAAAAAATTTTCGAAATAGTACAGACCAACGCGCGGGTATTGGTGTTTCACTTTTTGGCGCGGGTATAGGAAGGTTAAAGGAAATGTGAAAAAAAAAATTTAATGCCATTCCATCTCAATTTATAAAATCCTTTTAGATATACCTTGATATGAAACCCTTCCAGGGGTTAGTATACTTTCTAAATGGTCCTAACCGAAAATTATAAATCTAAATCCTCGACAGCTATGTAAGTTATTTAAACAAAGTTACTCACACATACGCTCTGGCTTGTTTTTGTTCTATGCATTGTTTAAGGTACATTCATTCATTATGAGGGTCATCTCGAGCCTAACATATAGATGCTGTATATTTGGAAAGTCTAAAATTGATAACAAGAATGGTAGAAAATGGTTTGCTTTCGAAAAAGTTGGCCTACCCCTATGGAAAACATGCAGTTGCTATTTCAATCCCATCGAAAATTTATACAAAAAGAAAATCAGATTTCGGCAGTGAATCAGAAATTCGAAGAATTTTGCTCTGGATTGAAAATTTCTTTTTATTAAATTTTCCTTAAAAGAATTCTTTTGTATTGAAAAGATCACAGGCAACGAAACTCGGTACACTGTAGTAATTTGTATTATTACAACAGCACCTCAAAATAAAACAAAATTTTTCAAAACCCTAACATATTCAAGTTCTATGTATAAAGTCATCGTATTTAAAACGTTGTTTTATTTTTCTTACACACTGTAATTAATCATTTTCAATATAGAGCACTTTACATTTGCACATCGTCATCACACTGTTTTCATAATAATAATTCGGCAATTTGCCGTATTTGCCTAGTAATACATAAAAAAGCTTTAAATTAAAGCTATTGTGGCAAACCAAATTGTATGAATAGTACACTACAGATGGAAATGTCCTATCATTCCTGAAGAATACAAAACCGAACATTTCCTATTTGCTACTGAACTATGTATATTTATCCACGTCGTAACCGCCAGCAACATTTGTGCACTTGTCAATGTAAATGAATGACAATGATGAAATAAAAAAACAAAACAAATGTAAACAAAAATGTCAATAGCATGCTCTATCATGTTCACTTTAATGTATCCTTTTTAAAGGACTCTCTTATTACGGAATGAGTGACTATTTTTATTACAAACAACTACTGCTGGTCAGTTATACCCAGTCATTGTACTGCTCTTTCTCTTTGTCTCTCTATCTCTCTCAATACGTAATTGATGTTGCTGCTGATAGCTTGTGGTTGTTGTTGGTTTTTAAGTTATTATTATTTTTAATTTTTAGCTTCTTGCCATTACTATGGTAGTTGTTGTTATTATTATTGTTTCCTATTTTCATTTCATTTCAATCCATTCCTCACAATTCCATTTTTGTAATTTATACATGGATTTACTTATTGTTGCTATCGTTGTTGGTGTTTCTGTTCAGTTCTCTTTATGTCTGAAAAATATGAACATCACAGAGGAAAAAGTACATTTAAAAGCGTGTACTATAATAGCACCAACAACAACAATATCAACAACAATACAAGTAGAAATTCTTTCTAAAACGTGAACTAAAAGAGAATTAAAATAAATTTCTACGTATTATGAAACAAATATGATGATGATAATAATGACAACGACGATAATGATGATAAAGAAGTTAATTATTGTTGGGTCATCCATGCATTTGCAACTGAACTAAACACCGGACCCAAATGGACAAGCCTAATCGTTGCAATATTTATAAAAATTCTATTCAACTTTAATATTTATTTTAGTTTTCTTTTTTGTAGGGTGTATAGTATATGTATGCCTGTGTGTCCTGTTCAATTCAATTTCCAATTGTACACTCCATGGCCATTCATTACTAGTGAGTGGTAATTGTTCTTTAAAGATGACTTATGTATATCGTATTGCTGAAAATCTTTTGCTTACTGATTGGCTTGGAACTTCATTCTGTATAGTCGGTCATTCTAAAAGATCCATATGGATTTTGAATTCTGGTTGAATTTGAGAATTTTAAGTTTCTTTCATTGCGTTTAAGCCATAATAAATGCAAGAAAAAAAATAATTAATAAGGGGTGATTTTTTAAGAGCTATAGGAAAATTTTTCAAAAAAAAAAAACACATAAAATTCAGAAAAATGCATGAAATCTTTATTTGAATCGATAGTACGGTCCATATAATTTAATGGTTGAAGATTATTTCATGCAAATGTTGACCGCGACTGCGCCTCAAAATCCGCTTAATCCAATTTTGGCATACTCTTTATAACCTTTCGACCGGTATCTCACGAATAAATGCTTCAATGTTGTCTTCCAATGCGTCAATTGAAGCGGTATTGTCTGTATAGACATGAGCTTTAACATACATACATACATAATTGGTCATTACAACCCTTCAGTCAGGATTACGCTTTAACATAGCCCCACAAAAAAGTCTAAAGGCGTTAAATCATACAATCTAGGCGGCCAATTGACCTGTCCCGAACGTGAAATAAAATGTTCACCGAACTCGCCTCTCAATAATTCCATTGTTACGCGTGCTGTGTGTCATTTGGCACCGTCTTGTTGAAACCACATGTCATGCAAGTCAAGCTCTTGCATTTTGGGCAAAAAAAAAGTTGATATCATCTCACGGTAGCGCCCACCATTCACAGTTACGTTACGTTCGCAGCATCTTTGAAGAAGTACGGTCCAATGATGCCAATTTCAATGATTTGTAAGTTCTGTTCGTTTGTAAGACGATTCATGGTTAAATTATAGACCAAACTGAAGATGTTTGACAGTGAAACAAAACACGAAACATGCGTGAGCTGTTTAAACCAGTGTTGCCAAAAAGATAATAGCTAAAAAATCACCCTTTACAAACAATAATAACATCGAGTCAATTGCCTGAGTAACTGCAAGTGTTTCAGAAGAATTGTAAAGAAAAATCAACTTGCTGTTGATGTTGTTGTGGTTTTATATTCAGTTTTATAAGCTCATAATACTTGTCTAAAGAGAAATACATACATATGTACTCTATTGGTTCTCCACTGAGCTTCTATTATTTTACTATTATAAGTTGGATATATATCACAATGCTTATAATGATGGCAATGATGAAGATGATGCTTATTTTTATGCCCTACAATAGGTAAAGAATGTGTTGTACTGCATATGACACAGAGATTCAAATGTGGATTCACTTGATATTTGAAACATTACCATCATGTGCAAAGGCAAAGTTAGGCATTCAGATGCAGTCCAAAGAAAATGTCGAGGTCAATTTTATCTCCTTATTCGTTTGTCCATTTCTTCACTTCACAATCTCGCGTCTGAATTAAGAAATACCGCTGCAGCTATTCAAAAAACAATTCCAAAAAAATCATTGTGGTGCAGTGTATCAATGAGATGTAGTTGATGGCTTGTAATACTTTTTCCTGTTATTTATAGATTTTAGTTATGAAAACGAGCATTAAATAAAGATTTCTATTCATTTTGTTCGCTTCTTGAGATTATTTTGGCATTAAATTTATGTTCGTAAGCAAATAACAGTTGTGGATAAAAAATTAGTAGAGATTTACCTACTTACATAGATAGTCGCTGCACTGATTGAGTGACCCTACACTCAACTTCACAGAGAGACATTAATTGTTGTACACTTGAGGCACTTTTTGCCACAAAGCATAAGTTTAATAGGCAGGCTTTTCCAGTTAGAAATATGATTGTCATACGGTGATTCGACATACAACGCGCTCTTTGAAAATGTGGTGGAAAAAACTTTTTTCAACAAATTCGGATGAGAATGCAATTCGTAGAGTACTTTATAAATTTTTGCAATGCAAATTACACATGGATTGCATTACCACTATCAAAAACTGGCTCTATTAGGGCTTGGTGGAAAAAATTTAGCTTTACGGTGCTAAAGTATGGTGGATGTTGAAGAACTACCAATGCCACTGCCGGCCGATAGGCAGACTCGCATACAGTCAGCTGTACTAATCATCACTTTGTGCAATTTGTTCCAATCGAACTAAGGCCTTATTTGCAACACACAATTGGCTTCCCTTTGACTTTTTAATAAAGCTAGTGGCCATAAGGTTCAATACAATTAAATTCTAGCCCCACCTGGACTCTGAACATGCTGAAGTTCTGGACCAGAGCCGTAACAGAGCTAATAATCATCGAACCGATTGCCTAAGTTAGACTAGCGAATTTCCACTCGTTTTACAGGAAGCCTCAGTTTTGTTGACCTTCGTTGAGGGTTGTATGGATCAAAAAAGGGGCCGATTGTCTTCTGTCCTTAACTCACATGACCAACTATCGCATAATTGCAGTTTTCACGGGATACTGGTAAAAATTGCTCGACAATTCTCTCAAATAACATTTGCAGGAGCTTTGAGTCTGAGTAGAAGGATGAGACTGTCTGTCACCGTATGTGTCGCTGCCTGCCATGAAGAGGAGGCCTCTCATTTTTTGTCATCTGTGATAGAACACTCCACTATTCAGAATGCTGCAATATATTCTTATTCTGGAGTGGGATTGGTTTCTTTTAGGTAATGTCGCAACCCTGTCGTATTAGAATGGGCCTAATTGTTGTCCCTAATTTGTCCCTAAAGAAGGACCCTCCATCTATTCTAAGCTAACCTATGATGCCCAAATCGAATTTCTACCAAATCTTTAGGCTTTCTTAATATTGGTAGAAGCTATGTATGTCGTCATCTGTGCTATGTTGTATCGAGTCAAATAAGATCTGCGGTCAGACTTGTGTTTTAAATTCAAACACGTCTGTAATAGCGTGTGCTTAGCTCTGACGCTGCCTCAAGAAAGGATTTGTAAAACAAAACATCTTTTAAGGCTAAGTTTGAACAAATATTATTCAATATTCGGTTAACTCAATAGCTGTCATTACACATGAGCAGAAACTTAGTTTTCTTTAACCTTTGACCCGTAGTTAAAAATACGAGACAAAACATCTGCAACAAAGTTTTCTTTCCTTGTAAATTTGCTAATTTCTTCTAAAGTGTCGATGCATTTTCTAAATCATTTTTATTCACTCCTGCTATATTTTTGCTCTCAATTGTTAAGACTCATACCCACATACACGGTACAATACACGTATTTGTACTTGAACACAATCATTTACAAACATTTTCTTGTGTTTGCACATGCAGTTCCATGATTTTCATACACCTCTGGGATTATACTGCTCCAGTGTGTATATTTCTGTCTGTCTGTTCCATTTGTCTTCTCTCCCTACTCTAGAGGTGTTACAAGAGTAACTACAACAGTAACAATAATAAGAAAAAACGAAAAAGAATTATTTTATGAGGCATGTGATCTGCTTTTAGTGATTATTTGATAATTCACACTCGTAAAGTGTAAAAATAAATGTTTTCGGAATTGTTTCTCCTCTTTTTTGTCAGTTTTTTTTCTTTTTGTGATTTTTTATTTTTAAAAATGTTTTTCCAATTGCCTTGATTAATAAGAATTCGAAATAAAAGAAGAATCTACAACCAGTTATTAAATAAACCAATGTTGTGAGTTGCCGATTTCGAAGGCAATGTTGATGATAATTTGTTTTAGGTTTTCATTTCAAAGAAAACATGTTCGTTTCATTTAATTATCGTGTACCGAACAATGCATTATAAATGGAAGCAATTTGTCAATTGAAAAAAGATTTCTTTTTTGTTTCTTGTCCTCAATGTTCTTGGAGTGTTGAAAATATTTCTTGAAATTCATTTGTTTGCCAAGGCACTACGTTTTTGTTAATGAACTCCAATGAAGATTTATTCAATGTTTTTCTATGAGAACTAGAGACTAAATGTGCAGCTGAAATACATTGATTTGCCACTGAAGTATATCCTCAAGATGTTCCATTGAATTCAACTTGAGAAAGAAGTTTTAGTGAAGTTTGATAAACCCGGAAAATATTGTCAAGGTTATTTAAATACTAAGTAGTTAAGAAAAACGCTAGTAGCTAACAAATGCTAATGCGAGGTCTAGAATTTGCCAAAAAAAAATAAACTGGCATATTTTATAATAATTTAAGGATACAGTAGTCATCTCAATTCGTAACAATGGAAGCATTAGCCTCTACTTCCTGTAAACATTTTGAATTGCTGCTCCAGTAGCAGCTACTAATGATTTTGAAAGCTTAAGATTGATAAAAAAAAATCCTTCATTCATCAGTTTAACGATTTTTTACTTGTTGCTTTGATTTCCGTGTCTAAATTACAAATCCTTTGAATCGTTTAAACTGTCTCTCGCAAATTGAAATCTATCAGATATATTGATGAGAATAAGCTTTAGTCAGTACTCTGTTGGAATTTAGGGGCACAAATTGAGAAAGAAACTTCCCGCAACAGCATTTCGTTCAATAATCATTCATGTTCATGTTCATTCATGAACATAAAGGAATGCCATGTCTTTACTACCCTCCAACGTCTCTGGTCTTTTATAGTTACACTAATTAAACCATAGAAAATTCAAAAAATTTCTAAGACATGTATTGAAAATCTATGGAACTGAATGTCTGTCTAAAGGAACAATTATCACATAAGGACCAGTACTAAGAGAAGTATATTTTGTACGTACGTGAACGTAGGAATACATACTCTATTGATAGAAGACCCATTTTTCACTAATTGGAGCTAAAGACCAGACCAAAAATCGATTACTAGATACCCGTCGTTAACTTCTTCGAATGCTAGTCAATACAGATTATGTTTTAAGATCATACACGGCAACTTTGACTTGTTTGTTTTATTTTATTACAATAGATACCTCTTTGCATACATATGTATGTATAGTCACTGAAAAAAGTCTACATACACCGTTTTTTATACACAGGTTTTTTATTTTGTTAAAAATCAACATACACTTCTGTATGTAAACTTTTTTCTTTGACTGTATGCACATATGAAATTTGAAAATATTTTATCAATATTTGTTTGTTTTTTATATCTCTTTATAGAGCTACAACCAAAGTGGAAGAGAACAATTAATCGTGTAGCCGATATATGGTGCTTGAAATAAAAATCCTGTCATGTTTATCGACAACATATCAACGGCAATTCCTGTGCTACCTGAAATTGTATCATCTAATCATACAAATAAAGAGAATACTAATGGTTATGCACAAAATGATACAAATAATGGAAATCATGCCATGTACATGGACATAGTAAATCAGTAAATGGTGACAATAATTATCATACACAACAATAGTATGAGATACCCAACAACTGCAACAGATACAGCAGCAGCAGCAGCAATTATGCCAGGAACAACAACAGCAACGAAACGAAGAAGGCGATCTGAAGATGATATTACACCATGGCGTGAAGAATTAAGAAAAACCAACAGTAGACTGAAGATTAATCTAAGGCAGGCTTAACATTATCGACAACATTTGAAAAAAGCCTAAAAAATTCAAACCATTTCTATCGATTACAATATATCGATGGTTTCCTTGGGCTACTGAAATTGTATCATCCAGTCATACTAATAAAGAAAATACCAATGGTTATGCACAAAATGGTACATATAATGGACATCATGCTATGGACATGGATAGAGTAAATCGGAAAATGGATTACAATAATTATCATACAAACAATAATATGAGATGCTCAACAACTGCAACTGTTACAGCAGCAGCAGCAACAATTATAACAGCAATAGCAACAACAACAGCAACAATACCAGCAGCAACAAAACGAAGAAGATGATCTGAAAATGATATTACACCATGGCGTGCAGCATTAAGAGAAACCAACAGTAGACTGAAGAATTATTTAAGGCAGGCTTAACATTATCGAAAACAGTTGAAAAAAAACCTAAAAAAATCAAAAAATTCAAACCATTTTCGTAACTTTAGTCTAAAGCCAAAGAAAATAGTCTACATAAATACACCGCTGTACGTAGACTTTTTTCTTTGACTGTACATTGAAAGGAGGATATCTTTTTAAGATGCATCTGATTGCTTTGTTTAAAGATTTTGTTTTTTAAATATACTATGTACAGTCACAGAAAAAAAAACTACATACAGCGGTGTTTACATACCACGGTGTATGTAGACTTTTTTGCTGCTATTTTTTTTTTTTTTTTTTTTGTTAGTTTTCTAATAATTTCTATATTATAAATTTTATTTTATATTGCTTTTTTCTCTTTAAACATTCTTAATTGTATCTGCCTTAAAAACGCTAGAATACCTTTCTTAATTTAATAAAAATCACCGGGAAAAAAGTCTAAATAGAGTGGTGTATGAAGACTTTTTTCTTTGACTGTAATATCTTTATTTTTAATTAAAGAGTTTTATACATATGTGAATGTGAACACTTGTAAAATTTATGCATTTAGCCAATAATGAATGGTTAAACAAAATATACATACAGTGGACAACAAAAGTCTCAGTACTCCAATATATTTTAGCAATTTCATGAACTTTAACCAACAGTTTGTATAAAAAGCAATCTCTTAATAATACCGATACACATTATAGTGCCATCACCACCACCATGTTTAATCGTTTCCTGGAATCTAGCTCTTTATTTCTTTTGCCTCCATACTAAAGTACATTCGTACGAACTAAAATGATATATTTTGACTCTTCTAAAAACACACACGCAATTTTTTCAAATTGTCAAAGTTTATTGGGCTAAAACTTTTGTTCTCCACTGTATATTGTACTACTTAATACTTTTGATTTGTTATTTGTTATGCAATTAATTTATAATAAATAAATATGAATAAAAAGTTTATAAAAAGAAAATATGTACATTGATTGTTTCACTCATAATTACTGCAATGACCTCAGCGATCAGCTATCGCCTAATAGATGGCTCTACCATCATACACCATATTCCTTTTTCTTTTTGCACTTGCACAACACCCTGTATATTATGAGTTGTGAAACTTTTATGATGATTTTACCAAACACGATTAATACCAGGCAATCAGAATAATTGACAGAGTGACCATAAACAGAGAGAGAGAGAGAATTTAACTATTTTTCTCTTTGTTCATTGGTCGATCCCAAATAACTGCTTCTAAAATATGTGAGTACCCTAAATTAGTACAATATTCGTGAGCTTACTCAGATAAAATTTGTAAATTAAAAATTTTTCGTGACAAGCACTAGTGTAATAAAAATTGTTTACTAAAGTATATCGAAAAAATGTATCATTGTAGACAATTAGGTGTCTGATGTATTAGGGGTTTATCAAATGCAGACGTGCACACCCTGTATAGCTGCTGCGCCACTCTTAATGACAATTTTACCAAAGAACGATTAATAACAGGCAATCAGAATAATTAAATGAATGACCACAAATAATGCGAGAGAGAGAGTTTAACTATTTCTCTTTTTCTTGATTCATCTGAAGTAACTGTTTCTAGATACTGTGCTCACCCTACCTTATGCAATTTTGACAGCCTACTTATTATGTGTCAATTATGCAGACCTCTGACGACCTCTTTCCATTTATTGTCTCCTGTTTCTTGCCTTCTGTGATTTCAAATGAGATTCATATGAACTAGATTTGATCAATTGGGTGTTTTTCATAAAAATGGGGGGTTAAACTAAAAAGCTAAGCGATAACAGATGATCGAAAATTTGTATGAAAATAGCTTAAAAATATTTCATTATTAAATTTCGCAGGTTATCAGAGAATCGTAATCAGATTATTAAAGTTTACCAGTAGATTTCTTTTAGATATACATACATATGTACACATGATATTCTTTATATACGTTCATAATAATAAAGCTCGCTGCGCTCCTTCTTTGATGTTTCATCTAACGATTGTCTTACGGAGATTTAACAGGCGATCAGAATAATTGAATGAATGACCGCAAAGAAAGTGAGAAAGATTTTAATTATTTTTCTCTATGTTCATTGGTCGATCCCAAATAACTGTTTCCAAAAAATGTGTGTACCCTACCGTATGCAATTTTTACATGCTATTGGTTATGTGTCAATTATGTAAATCTCTGGCGACTTTTTACAATTTCTTGTCTCCTGTTCTTGCAACGTTTTCAAACGTTTTTCATAAAACGACAGCCGATCAAAAACTTTTGTGTAGTGATTTGTTAGTTATTTGTTATATTATATTGTTATATACAGTCAAACTCGTTTATAACGAACTCGGTTATAACGAATTCTTGGTTATTTCGTACATATTTTCAAGTCCCAACGTTTTAATAACAATTTTCATACAAAAACATCGTTTATTACGAACTCGTTTATAACGAATTCTCGGTTAAAAGGAACTACTTTAAATGGTCCCAGTAATTAAATTTCATACATTTTGCCTTTTTATAACGAACACTCAGAAATACCTTTGAGGTGAGGCAATAATAGTCTTTACTTTTATTTAATATGGCAGCATTAAATTATAACTCAACATCCTTTAATCAGCTGATAGATATAAAGGCTAGGAAAAATGTGAGCCAAAGTACTATTGGCAATTGTTTTCGTCATTGTGGTTTTGAGCAAGATTTTTTGATTTTGGATGACAATGCGAATGAAATGGCGTTATGAACACTGTGGGAGCAAACAAATGTGGAGCGCTGTCTTTGGAAGAATATATAAATATAGATGAAAATACTTTAACGTCGGCGCCCCTTTCTGACAGTGAAATTATGGAAATTGAAAAGCCTCCATGTAATGATAATTTGAGTGATGAAGAAGATAAGATGGAAATAGAGGATCAAATACCTAAAATTGAAAATGTACATATTTTTTTGCAAAAAATAAAAAAATATGTTTAATCAAAGCCTTATGTAGAAGAAGCAAATGACCATTTATATGCCTTGTAAAAATGTATATCAACAGAAATTATCAATGCTGAAAAAAAATAACAGACTTTTATATGTAAATATACATAAATGTTTATAGTTAATTATAGTTTTTTGAAGTTATTTTTATTATTTAGTTTTATTTTGTTATTTAATACTATTTTATTAAATTTTTACTGAAGAACATATTTTTGGTTTTTAATAAAAAAAAAATTTTTTTTAATAAATGAAAAAAATTATTTGTATTTTATATTTTCTTCATGACTTCTTCACCCCGTTTATTACGAACTTTGCCTATAACGAACTATTTTTTCTGGTCCCACGGAGTTCGTTATAACCGAGTTTGACTGTATGTATATTTGTTAGTGATTTTTAATGTAAATTCTTCTGAAATAAAACAACTGTCCGTATATGAACAGGAGTTAAGAAGAGAAAGTAAAGGCCATTAGCAGCGTTCCAAACATTGGACTTAAATGCGTTGAAACCAAAATGTCAGAGGGCAACTTTTAACACAATAATAATAGCAAAACTCTATCTCTCTCAAATCAAGTCATGTTTTGCTGTCGTAGTTCGCTTTTATAAAGCCCCGGTTAGCGAAATATCTACGGAGCGTAAAGGAACGTAAGTTTGTTTTTAGCATATGAACAATAATGTAAATGTTGGTATGTAATCGCTTTCATTGCTTTTCATAAATGTTTGGCTAACCGGAGCTTAATAGGCAGACGTATAACGATTGTGTAAGAATAACGATTGAGATTTAATAGGCAATCAGAATAATTGAATGAATGACCACAAAGAGAGACTTTAACTATTTTTCTCTTTCTTCATTGATTAAAAATAACTGTCTCTAAAAGATGTGCATACCCTACATTATGCAATTTTTCAGGCTAATTGTTATGATATGTAAACAAATCTGTACAAATCTCTAAACCAGCACTTGTTTAATAAAAAATTATTTCCTAGAGTAGCTCAGCAATTCAAACGGCCATATTATGTTCCCCACATTCTATATTATTCCTACATGCCATATATTAGTCGCCATAGGGACAGCAATATGTGTGGAAAAAAATGAAACAAATTTAAATTTCTCGGGTTATCAGAATCGCTTGTTAGATAGACCTTTGTTGACTTTTTCCTGTGACTAAAATATTCATTGTTTGTAATCAGATTGCTTTATTAAGGTTTATCAGGGGGTTTCTTTTAGATATACATGCACATACTTTAACATCCTTTATGTACATGCACATACTTTATATACGTTAACGTCCTTTATATTCGCTGCGCTCCTTTTATGTATATTATGTATGGCTTCATCACTTGTTATAAATTCACATTTAACAGGCAATCAGAATATTTAAATGAATGACCACAAAGGGAGAGAATAAAATTATTTTTCTCCATGTTCATTGTTCGATCCCAAATTACTGTTTCTAAAATATGTGAGTACTCTACCGTACGCAATTTTTACAGACTAATTGTTATGTTATACAAGTAAGTTAAAAAAATGTCTCCAACAGAGCTCGTTTAATAATAAAAATTATTTCCTAGAGTAATTCAGCAATTTATAGCTTTTAAATAAATTCAAACGGCCATATTATGTTCTCTTAAATTATATATTATTCCTATATTATTTTATATTATTCCGCTATTCCTATAGGGTAGCGATATGTGTTGAATGAACAAAACGATTTCAAATTGTTCACTGTTTATCAGAATCGTTGGTAACATCTCTGTTGACTTTTTCCTGTGATTATTATTAAGTTTTATCAGCTTATTCTCTTCGATACACACATGATGTTCTTAATATACATACGTTCACGTCTTTTATACCGCTGCGCTCCTTCTTTGATGCTTGATCTAACGATTATTCGACTGAGATTTAACAGGCGATCAGAATAATTGAATGAATGACCACAAAAGGAGAGAATTAAATTATTTCTTCTATGTTCATTGGTCGATACCAAATAACTGTTTCCGAAAATCTGTGTACCCTACCGTATGCAATTTTTTGGATTATTTGTTATGCATTGAGTTACAATTTGTAAGTGAAGAAAGTTGTGTAATACTATGTTCAGACATGCACTTTTATTAAATCAATATTCGTTTTATTGAAAACAATATTTTTAGCGTTCAGACATATAATATACGAAAATTTATTTGACAGCTGGTAAACAAAACAGCTGATTGCTTCAACAACATTGCTTTTAATTTAATCGCGAAAATTAGTGCCAAAAATTTTTTTAGAAAAAATGGAAAACAATTTAACATTTAAAAAGGTATTGCTAATGATTAACCGAAAGGCCGAGCTGTTGCGGTTAATAGGGACTACTTTTGACTCCAAAGTGGCTTTTCTCAGAAGGATGAGAAAGAAAAATTTGATTATACTGGATAGCTTGCAGAAAAGAAAGCTTTTGCTTATGGTACTGTTAATACAAATCTTTTTGCTGACCTTCCATTTTTTGTTTGTCGTTGTTTACATTTGAGTTGTCAAATATTAATAGAAAGCGTTCGCAAAATGTAATCTGCTCACTTAACGTACTTATGACAGTGTTGTATTTAAAGTTTTTATCAATATTATAACAATTTATGAATTTATTGACCAATAATTAATTGAAATTTTATATGAAATATTGAGCTCAATAATGCCGTTTATTGCGATTTACGCAATAAAGGTGCATGTCTGAACCCAGTATTATTCTTTGTCGTTTGAATCGTCATTTTGAGTAAAATAGATTTTATGTATCTTTTGTACATGCTCCTCGGTTGTTTCCGGACACAAATCTGTCTATGTTACTGATATAATATTATGGAATTTGATCAAATTTCTTGCATGCGTTTATTTGAGAAGTTACGTCACTAACGTTGTTCCACATAACAGGATATTGTTGTCATTTTGGTGCGTCGAATTATTTTTTTTAGCATAACTTAACGATTTTTCCAATTTTGGAACCACGCTGTTTTTTTCTCTTTTTGTCACCTATTTCTCTAGGACAAGCTATTTCACTTATATGAACTGCCACTCATTGAAATGACTTAATGAGTTATTTCCTTATTTGTTTGGTTACCCTTTTTATATTTTTAAAACACTCAATTGCTGAAATATTTTTGAATTACGCACTCATTGATATGAAAAGACACTCATTGCACATGTATTGAAATATTTTTTGGGGATATTTTCATATAAATTATCGAACGCCTTTTAAGTTTAACCCCTGTTTTACAAAGAGTAGTCCTGTTCTTGTAAGACGAAAGATTTCACAAGTCCGTCTGTTTATATGAAAAACTCAAGCAAAAGCACTAAAAAAAACACAAGTCTCTAATCAGGGATTATGGTCGCTTTCTAGGAGATAATGTTTATTAAAAGAATGCTGGTGGTTAAGACAATTCTTTTCAATTACAAATTGTAACTCAACGCATAACAACGTTCTCGAAAAATTACATACGGTAGGGTACACACATTTTTTAGAAACAGTTATTTGGGATCGACAATGAACAAAGAGAAGAATAATTTAATTCTCTCCTTTTGTGGTCATGTTAAATCTCCCTAAGACAATCGTTAGATAAAGCATCATAAAAGGAGCGTAGCGAATATAAAGGACGTGAACGTATGTGTATTAAGAACATAATGTGTGTATCGAAAAGAAAACAGCTGATAAAACTTAATAATAATCACAGGAAAAAGTCAACAGAGATGTTACCAACGATTCTGATAACCCGAGAAATTTAAAATCGTTTTATTTTTTCCAACACATATAGAACGTAGGGAACATATTGTGGCCATTTGAATTTATTTAAAAACTATAAATTGGTGAGTTACACTAGGAAATAATAATTTTTTATTAAACGAGCGCTGGTTTAGATATTTTTTAACTTGTTTGCATATCATATCAAATAGTCAGTAAAAATTGCATAATGTAGAGTATTCACATCTTTTAGAAACAGTTATTTGGGATCGACCAATGAACAAAGAGAAATATAGTTAGACTCTCTCTTTCTGATCATCCATTCAATTGTTCTGATTGCCTGTTAAATCTCAATCGATTTGCTTACACAATCGTTAAGTGCTGGTTAGATAGAACGTACGTAAAGCAATGAAAGCGATTACCGGACGGTAATGTAATTTCTTCATATGCTAAAAACGTACGTTCCGTTACGTTACGTTCCGTGGACGTATCGCTAAAAGTGAACTTCGTCAACAAAACAAGACCTGATGAGAGAGAGTTAGTTTTGCTATTTTTGTATTGAAGATTGCCCTCTGCTAATGTCCTTTACTTTCTCTTCTTAACTCCTGTTCATAAACGACAGTTGTGTTATTTCAGAAGAAGGAAAATTTACTCACTCACTGATAATATATATATACAATATATATATATATTTTTCACAAAAATTTTTGATGTTTTATGAAAAAAATTGCTCGTTCATTTGAAAACGTTGCAAGAACAGGAGACAAGAAATTGTAAAAAGTCGCCAGAGATTTACATAATTGACACATAACAGGTATATTGTAAAAATTGCATACGGTAGGGTACACAGATTTTTTTGGAAACAGTTATTTGGGATCGACCAATGAACATAGAGAAAAATATTAAAAATCTTTCTCACTTTCTTTGTGGTCATTCATTCAATTTTTCTGATCGCCTGTTAAGTCTCCGTAAGACAATAGTTAGATTTAGCATCATAAAAGGAGCGCAGAGAGTATGACGTGAACGTATGTATATGAAGAACATCGTGTGTGTATCGAAGAGAAAACAGCTGATGGAACTTAATAGTGATCACAGGAAAAAGTCAACAGAGATGTTACTAACGATTCTGATAACCTGTGAAATATTTTAAATCGTTTTGTTCATTGAACACATGAATGCCGCTACCCTTATGGCGGCATGACTAATATAGAATGTAAGATGCAATGTAATTTAAAAGCTATAAATTGCTGAGTCTCTAGGAAATAAGTTTTATTATTGAACGAGCTCTGGTGGAGACATTTTTTAACAACATAACAATTAGCCTGTCAAAATTGCATACGGTAGGGTACACAGATTTTTTAGAAACAGTAATTTGGGATCGACCAATGGACGAAGAGAAAAATAATTAAACTCTCTCCCTTTGTGGTCATTCATTTAATTATTCTGATCGCCGGTTAAATCTCCATAGGACAATCGTTAGATGAAACATCAAAGAAGGAGCGCAGCAACCTTTATTATGAACGTATATAAAGAATATCATGTGTATCACGTATATGTATATCTAAAAGAAATCTACTGGTAAACTTTAATAATAAATAATCTGATTACGATTCTGATAACCCGCGAAATATTTACTGAAATATTTCTGAGCTATTTTCATAAAAATTTTCGATCATCTGTTATCGCTTGGCTTTTTAGTTTAACCCCCCATGTTTTATGAAAAACACCCAATTGCACAAATCTAGTTCATATGAATCTCATTTGAAATCACAGAAGGCAAGAAACAGGAGACAATAAATGGAAAGAGGTCGTCAGAGGTCTGCATAATTGGCACATAATAAGTAGGCTGCCAAAATTGCATAAGGTAGGGTGAGCACAGTATTTAGAAACAGTTATTTCAGATGAATCAAGAAAAAGAGAAAGAGTTAAACTCACTCTCTCTCTCTCGCATTATTTGTGGTCATTCATTTAATTATTCTGATTGCCTGTTATTAATCGTTGTTTGGTAAAATTCGTCATAAGAGTTGCGCAGCAGCTATACAGGGTGTGCACTGATAAACTCCTAATACATCAGACACCTAATTGTCTACAATGATACATTTTTTCGATATACTTTAGTAAACAATTTTTATTACACCAACGCTGGTCACGAAAAATTTTTAATTTACAAATTTTGTCTGAGTTTGCTCACGAATATTGCATAAGGTAGGGTACTCACAGATTTTAGAAGCAGTTATTTGGGATCGACCAATGAACAAACAGAAAAATAGTTAAATTCTCTCTCTCTCTCTGTTTATGGTCACTCTGTCAATTATTCTGATTGCCTGGTATTAATCGTGTTTGGTAAAATCATCATAAAAGTTTCACCACTCATAATAAACAGGGTGTTGTGCAAAAGTGCAAAAAGAAAAAACACCGAATAAATTTATTGAGGAATATGGTGTATGATGGTAAAGCCATCTATTAGGCGATAGCTGATCGCTGAGGTCATTGCAGTAATTATGAGTGAAACAATCAATGTACATATTTTCTTTTTACAAACTTTTTATTCATATTTATTTATTTGAAATTAATGTATAACAAATAACAAAATAAAGTATTAAGTAGTACAATATACAGTGGAGAGCAAAAGTCTTTGTACTCCAATATATTTTGACAATTTGAAATAATGTGGGTGTCTTTTGACGAGTCAAAATTTATCATTTTAGTTACGTACGGATGTACTTTAGTATGGTGGAAAAAGAAATGAAGAGCTAGATTCTACGAAACGGTTAAACATGGTGGTGGTGATGGCACTATAATGTGTATCGGTATTATTAAGAGATTGCTTTTTATACAAACTGTTGGTTAAAGTTCATGAAATTGCTAAAATATATTGGAGTACTGAGACTTTTGTTGTCCACTGTATGTATATTTTGTTTAACCATTCATTATTGTCTAAATGCTTACATTTTACAAGTTTTCACATTCACATATAAAACTCTTTAATTAAAAATAAAGATATTACAGTCAAAGAAAAAAGTCTTCATACACCACTCTATTTAGACTTTTTTCCCGGTGATTTTTATTAAATTAAGAAAGGTGTTGTAGCCTTTTTTAAGGCAGATACAATTAAGAATGTTTAAAGAGAAAAAAGCAATATAAAATAAAATTTATAATATAGAAATTATTAGAAAACTAACAAAAAAAAAAAAAAAATAGCAGCAAAAAAGTCTACATACACCGTGGTATGTAAACACCGCTGTATGTAGACTTTTTTCTGTGACTGAATATCGTATATTTAAAAAACATAATCTTTAAACAAAGGAATCAAATGCATTTTAAAAAGATATCCTCCTTTCAATGTACAGTCAAAGAAAAAAGTCTACGTACAGTAGTGTACTTGTATAGATTATTTTCTTTGGCTTTAGACTAAAGTTACAAAAATGGTTTGAATTTTTTGTGTTTTTAGGTTTTTTTTTCAACTGTTTTCGATAATGTTAAGCCTGCCTTAAATAATTCTTCAGTCTACTGTTGGTTTTTCTTAATGCTGCACGCCATGGTGTAATATCATTTTCAGATCATCTTCTTCATTTTGTTGCTGCTGGTATTGTTGCTGTTGTTGTTGCTATTGCTGTTATAATTGTTGCTGCTGCTGCTGTAACAGTTGCAGTTGTTGAGCATCTCATATTATTGTTTATATGATAATTATTGTAATCCATTTACCGATTTACTCTATCCATGTCCATAGCATGATGTCCATTATATGTACCATTTTGTGCATAACCATTGGTATTTTCTTTATTAGTATGACTGGATGATACAATTTCAGTAGCCCAAGGAAACCATCGATATATTGTAATCGATAGAAATGGTTTGAATTTTTTAGGCTTTTTTCAAATGTTGTCGATAATGTTAAGCCTGCCTTAGATTAATCTTCAGTCTACTGTTGGTTTTTCTTAATTCTTCACGCCATGGTGTAATATCATCTTCAGATCGCCTTTTTCGTTTTGTTGCTGTTGTTGTTGCTGGCATAATTGCTGCTGCTGCTGTAGCTGTTGCAGTTGTTGAGCATCTCATATTATTGTTGTGTATGATAATTATTGTTACCATTTACTGATTTACTCTGTCCATGTCCATGGCATGATTTCCATTATTTGTATCATTTTGTGCATAACCATTGGTATTCTCTTTATTTGTATGATTAGATGATACAATTTCAGTAGCACAGGAATTGCCGTTGATATGTTATCGATAGACATGACAAGATTTTTATTTCAAGCACCATGCATCGGCTACATACACGATTAATTGTTTTCTTCTTCCACTTTGGTTGTGGCTCTATAAAGAGATATAAAAACAAACAAATATCGATGAAATATATTTCCAAATTTCATATGTGCATACAGTTAAAGAAAAAAGTCTACATACAGAAGTGTATGATGATTTTTAACAAACCTGTGTATAAAAAACGGTGTATGTAGACTTTTTTCAGTGACTATACATATGTAAAGAAGTATCTATTGTAATAAAATAAAACAAACAAGTCAAAGTTGTCGTTTTAAAATGTACATATGTATATGATCTTAAAACATAATCTGTATTGACTAGCATTCGTAGAAGTTAACGACGGGTATCTAATAATCCAGTTTTGGTCTGGTCTTTAGCTCCAATAAGTGAAAAATGGCTCCTCTATCAGTAGAGTATATGTTCGTACGTTCACTTACGTCCAAAATATACTTCTCTTTGTACTGGTCCTTATGTGATAATTGTTCCTTGATTCAGACATTCAATTCCATAGATTTTCAATACATGTCTTAAAAAATTTTTGAATTTTCTATTGTTTAATTAGTGTAACTATTAAAGACCAGAGACGTTGGAGAGTAGTAAAGACGTGGCATTCATTTATGTTCATGAATGAACACGAACATGAATGATTATTGAACGAAATGCTGTTGCGGGAAGTTTCGTTTGTCTTTCTCAATTTGTGCCCCTAAATTCCAGCAGATTGCTGACTAAAACTTATTCTCATCAATATATCTGATAGTTTTCAGTTTGCGAGAGACAGTTTAAACGATTCAAAGGATTAGTGATTTTTTTTTCCTTTTTTCGAACGTCCCCGGCCACACACTAACCACACACAGGAATCAAACAAGAAAAAAATCGTTAAAATGATGAATGAAGGATTTTTTTTTATCAATTTTAAGCTTTCAAAATCGTTAGAAGCTACTACTTGAGCAGCAATTCAAAATGTTTACAGGAAGTAGAGGCTAATGCTTCCATTGTTACGAATTGAGATGACTACTGTATCCTTAAATTATTATAAAATATGCCAGTTTTTTTTTTTGGCAAATTCTAGACCTCGCATTAGCATTTGTTAGCTACTATCGTTTTTCTTAACTACTTAGTATTTAAATAACCTTGACAATATTTTCCGGGTTTATCAAACTTCACTAAAACTTCTTTCTCACGTTGAATTCAATGGAACATCTTGAGGCTATACTTCAGTAGCAATTCAATGTATTTCAGCTGCACTTTTAATCTCTAGTTCTTATAGAAAAACATTGAAAAAACCTTTATTAGAGTTCATTAACAAAATTTGTTGTGCCTTGGCAAACAAAGAATTTCAAGAAATATTTTCAACACTCCAAGAACATTGAAGACAAGAAACAAAAGAGAAATCTTTTTTCAATTGACAAATTGCTTCCATTTATAATGCATTGTTCGGTACACAATAATTAAATGAAACGAAAATGTTTTCTTTGGAATGAAAATCTAAAAAAAAATCATCATCAACATTGCTTTCGAAATCGGCAACTCAGAACATTGGTTTATTTAATAACTGGTTGTAGATTCTTCTTCCATTTCGAATTCTTATTAATCATGGCAATTGGTAAAACAGTTTTAAAAATAAAAAAAATACAAAAAAGGAAAAAAGAGGAGAAACAATTCCGAAAATAGTTATTTTTACACTTTACGAGTGTGGATTATCAAATAATCACTAAAAGCAGATCACATGCCCCATAAAATAATTCTTTTTCGTTTTTTATTATTATTGTTACTGTTGTAGTTACTCTTGTAACACCTCTAGAGTAGGGAGAGAAGATAAATGCAACAGACAGACAGAAATACATACGTTGGAGCTGTATGATCCCAGAGGAGTATGAAAATCATGGATATGCATGTGCAAACACAAGAAAGTATTCGCAAATGATTGTGTATTGTACTGTGTATATGGATATTAAGTTTTGACAATTGAGAGTAAAAATATAGTAATAGTGGAAATACATCTTGTAGAAAATGCATCTACTCTTTAGAAGATATTAGCAAATTTACAAGGAAAGAAAACATTGTTACAGATATGTATTTTGTCTCACATTTTGAACTACGAGTCAAAGGTTAAAGAAAACTAAGTTTCTGCTCATGTGTAATGACAGCTATTGAGTTAACCGAATATTGAATAATATTTGTTCAAACTTAGCCTTAAAAAATGTTTGTTTTACAAATCCTTTCTTGAAGCAGCGTCAGAGCTAAGCACACGCTATTACAGACGTGTTTGAATTTAAAACACAAGTCTGACCGCAGATCTTATTTGACTCGATACAACATAGCACAGATGACGACATACATAGCTTCTACCAATATTAAGAAAGCCTAAAGATTTGGTAGAAATTCGATTTGGGCATCATAGGTTAGCTTAGAATAGATGGAGGGTCCTTCTTTAGGGACAAATTAGGGCCAACAATTAGGCCCATTCTAATACCACAGGGTTGCGACATTACCTAAAAGAAACCAATCCCACTCCAGAATACGAATATATTGCAGCATTCTGAATAGTGGAGTGTTCTATCACAGATGGCAAAAAATGAGAGGTCTCCTCTTCATGGTAGGCAACGACACATACGGTGACAGACAGTCTCATCCTTCTACTCAGACTCAAAGCTCCTGCAAATGTTTTTTGAGGGAATTGTCGAGCAATTTTAACCAGAATCCCGTGAAAACTGCAATTATGCGATAGTTGGTCATGTGAGTTAAGGACAGAAGGCAATCAGCCCCTTTTTTGATCTATACAACCCTCAACGAAGGTCAACGAAACTGAGCCTTCCTGTAAAACGAGTGGAAATTCGCTAGTCTAACTGAGACAATAGGAACACCTATGCTCTGTGGAAGATTATTAGCTCTGTTACGGCTCTGGTTCAGAACTTCAGCATGTTCAGAGTCCAGGTTGGGCTAGAATTTAATTGTATTGAACCTTATGGCCACTAGCTCAGTTCACTGCTTTATTAAAAAGTCAAAGGGAAGTCAATTGAGTGTTGCAAATAAGCCCTTAGTTCGATTGGAACAAATTGCACAAAGTGATGATTAGTACAGCTGACTGTATGCGAGTCTGCCTATCGGTCGGCAGTGACATTGGTAGTTCTTCAACATCCACCATACTTTAGCACCGTAAAGCAAAACTTTTTCCACCAAGGCCTAAATAGAGCCAGTTTCCGATAGCGGCAAGGCAATCCATGTGTAATTTGCATTGCAAAAATTTATAAAGTATTCTACGAATTGCATTCTCATCCGAATTCGTTGAAATAGTTTTTTCCACTACATTTTCAAAGAGGGCGTTGTATGTCGAATCACCGTATGACAATCACATTTCTAACTGGTAAAGCCTGCCTATTAAACTTATGCTTTGTGGCAAAAAGTGCCTCAAGTGTACAACAATTAATGTCTCTCTGTGAAGTTAAGTGTAGGGTCACTCAATCAGTGCAGCGACTATCCATGTAAGTAGGTAAATCTCTACTAATTTTTTATCCAAAAACTGTTATTTGCTTACGAACATAAATGTAATGCCAAAATAATCTCAAGAAGCGAACAAAATGAATAGAAATCTTTATTTAATGCTCGTTTTCATAACTAAAATCTATAAATAACAGGAAAAAGTATTACAAGCCATCAACTACAACGCATTGATACACTGCACCACAATGATTTTTTTGGAATTGTTTTTTGAATAGCTGCAGCGGTATTTCTTATTTCAGACGCGAGATTGTGAAGTGAAGAAATGGGCAAACGAATAAGGAGATAAAATTGACCTCGACATTTTCTCTGGACTGCATCTGAATGCCTAACTTTGCCTTTGCACATGATGGTAATGTTTCAAATATCAAGTGAATCTACATTTGAATCTCTGTGTCATATGCAGTACAACACATTCTTTACCTATTGTAGGGCATAAAAATAAGCATCATCTTCATCATTGCCATCATTATAAGCATTGTGATATACTCCAACTTATAATAGTAAAATAATAGAAGCTCAATGGAGAACCAATAGAATACATATATATTTCTCTTTAGACAAGTATTATGAGCTTATAAAAATGAATATAAAACCACAACAACATCAACAGCAAGTTGATTTTTCTTTACAATTCTTCTGAAACACTTGCAGTTACTCAGGCAATTGACTCGATGCTATTATTGTTTGTAAAGGGTGATTTTTTAGCTATTATCTTTTTGGCAACACTGGTTTAAACAGCTCACTCACGTTTCGTGTTTTGTTTCACTGTCAAACATCTTTAGTTTGGTCTATAATTTAACCATGAATCGTCTTACAAACGAACAACGCTTGCAAATCATTGAATTTGGCATCATTGGACCGTACTTCTTCAAAGATGCTGCGAATCATAACGCTACCGTGAATGGTGAGCGCTACCGTGAGATGATATCAACTTTTTTTTGCCCAAAATGCAAGAGCTTGACTTGCGTGACATGTGGTTTCAACAAGACGGTGCCACATGCCACACAGCACGCGTAACAATGGACTTATTGAGAGGTGAGTTCGGTGAACATTTTATGTCACGTTCGGGACCGGTAAATTGGCCGCCTGGATCGTGCGATTTAACGCCTTTAGACTATTTTTTGTGGAGCTATGTTAAAGCTCATGTCTATACAGACAAGCCCGCTTCAATTGACACATTGGAAGACAACATTGAAGCATTTATTCGTGAGATACCGGTCGAAATGTTGGAAAGAGTATGCCAAAATTGGACTAAGCGGATGGACCATTTGAGGCGCAGTCGCGGTCAACATTTGCATGAAATAATCTTCAAACATTAAATTATATGGACCGTACTATCGATACAAATAAAGATTTCATGCGTTTTTCTGAATTTTATGTGTTTTTATTTTAAAAATTTTCCTATAGCTCTTAAAAAATCACCCCTTATTAATTATTTTTTTTTTTTGCATTTATTATGGCTTAAACGCAATGAAAGAAACTTAAAATTCTAAAATTCAACCAGAATTCAAAATCCATATGGATCTTTTAGAATGACCGACTATACAGAATGAAGTTCCAAGCCAATTAGTAAGCAAAAGATTTTCAGCAATACGATGTAACTCATCTTTAAAGAACAATTACCACTCACTAGTAATGAATGGCCATGGAGTGTACAATTGGAAATTGAATTGAATAGAACACACAGGCATATACTATACACCCTACAAAAAAGAAAACTGAAATAAAAATTAAAGTTGAATAGAATTTTTATAAACATTGCAACGATTAGGCTTGTCCATTTGGGTCCGATGTTTAGTTCAGTTGCAAATGCATGGATGACCCAACAATAATTAACTTCTTTATCATCATTATCGTCATTATCATTATCATCATCATATATGTGTCATAATAAATATTTATTTTAATTCTCTTTTAGTTCACGTTTTAGAAAGAATTTCTACTTGTATTGTTGTTGATATTGTTGTTGTTGGTGCTATTATAGTAAATGCTTTTAAATGTGCTTTTTCCTCTGTGATGTTCATATTTTTCAGACATAAAGAGAACTGAACAGAAACACTAACAACGATAGCAACAATAAGTAAATCCATGTATAAATTACAAAAATGGAATTGTGTGGAATGGATTGAAATGAAATGAAAATAGGAAACAATAATAATAACAACAATTACCATAGTAATGGCAAGAAGCTAAAAATTAAAAATAATAATAACTTAAAAACCAACAACAACCACAAGCTAGCAGCAGCAACATCAATTACGTATTGAGAGAGATAGACAAAGAGAAAGAGCAGTACAATGACTGGGTACAACTGACCAGCATTAGTTGTTTGTAATGAAAGTAGTCACTCATTCCGTAATAAGAGAGTCCATTAAAAAGGATACATTAAAGTGAACATGATAGAGCATGCTATTGACATTTTTGTTTACATTTGTTTTGTTTTTTTATTTCATCATTGTCATTCATTTACATTGCCAAGTGCACAAATGTTGCTGGCGGTTACGACATGGATAAACATACATAGTTCAGTAGCAAGTAGGAAATGTTCGGTTTTGTATTCTTCAGGAATGATAGGACATTTCCATCTGTAGTGTACTATTCATACAATTTGGTTTGCCACAATAGCTTTAATTTAAAGCTTTTATATTACTAGCCAAATACGGCATATTGCAGAATTATTATTATGAAAACAGTGTGATGACGACGTGCAAATGTAAAGTGCTCTGTATTGAAAATTATTAATTACAGTTTGTAAGAAAAATAAAACAACGATGACTTTATACATAGAACTTGAATATGTTAGGGTTTTGAAAAATTTTGTTTTATTTTGAGGTGCTGTTGTAATAATACAAATTACTACAGTGTACCAAGTTTCGTTGCCTGTGATCTTTTCAATACAAAAGAATTCCTTTAAGGAAAATTTAATAAAAAGAAATTTTCAATCCAGAGCAAAATTCATCTAATTTCTGATTCACTGCCGAAATCTGATTTTCTTTTTGTATAAATTTTAGATGGGATTGAAATAGCAACTGCATGTTTTCCATAGGGGTAGGCCAACTTTTTCGAAAGCAAACCATTTTCTACCATTCTTGTTATCAATTTTAGACAGCATCTATATGTTAGGCTCGAGATGACCCTCATAATGAATGAATGTACCTTAAGCAACGCATAGAACAAAAACAAGCCAGAGCGTATGTGTGAGTAATTTTGTTTAAATAACTTACATAGCTGTTTCGAGGACTACTTTGGACTACAAATCTCAAATTTTGAAACTTTCCGAAATTCAAACAATTCACTAATTGGCTTCTATTAGGGATCCTTTGGACTACAATCCCAATACAGTATGGTGTTGCCATCCCTCCTATCAATTTTCTACAATGTCCATCATTGTTCCTAATCAAGTAACAAAGTTTCAAATTAAATCCAATGTCGTCCAAATCAACCACTTATTCATGATGTTCTTATAATGTTTACTCCAATCCATTTGGCCTAGACAAGTAACAAAATTATACGGAGCCGTTTAAAGCTTGAATAGAATATTTTTCTGCGTAAATCTTGCATTTGTTGAAATCAATACAAGCTTGTTAAAATAGATTCACGCGATTGTTTACCAATTTTTTTTTAGAACTGTTGGGAGAAAAATATAATAAAAGTAGCCTTAGAATGAATGGCAACAAGTTCTTTAAAGATTTGGTGTTCATTTTCCATATTTATGTATATAAAATAATAATAGTCATACAAACTACCTACATCCAAGAAACCCTAATGCTCTAAATTCAGTTTCTATTCCCAGTTAATGGGCTTTCAAACCAAACTGAGTATCTAACCAAGTGGTTTGAAGTAAAACTTTATAATCCAACACTTTATTTCTAAATGCAGTTCAACTACCCTGCATGACCCTTTATGTTAGTTGCTCAGAACAATAATCGAATAAACAACACAATAAATTATGAAAAAATTAAAACAGAAGAAAAAAGTTGAAAAAAGAATTTAAAAACAGAACCAAACATTTCTTCAATTATGAAAAACAATTGAAATTCTTGTTTTTTTCTTTTTTTGTCTTTGTAATATTTTTATTTTTGTTGATTTCAATAAGCGAATTTAATTCATAAACAATAACAGAAAGAATTATTTATAAACGATACTCAGACACCCTTTGCCAAGTTCTTTCGTTCGTTTTGCCTAAAAATATGAAAAAACATAAAAAACTGCAATTAAAACAATAAAAATTTAAAAAACAATAAAAATTGAAGCAAATTATGAAATACGAGCAGAAAACATATTAAAATGTTGTACGAGTATAAACCTATCTTGAAGCATGCTACTCGCATTTTTGTTTTACTAAGGTTTTCCAATCAGTTCTTAAATCTGTAGAAGAAAAAACTGTTCGAGGGATGGGTGCCGCGTTTGTTCACCGTAGAACAAAAAAAAAAAATTCATCGAAAAAAGTTCTCATTTGGTTTTGTGTTTAACACTGATTCACTGCAATAAATCCGTATTTTTGCATAGTTTCGCAACCATTCTAAACATTTCACAACTTCACGCCAGGGAGATAGGAAGATTCATGACTCAGTGGATCTAAATGCAAGATTTGACACGATCAAAGAGACACTAAGTCATGAAGACAGGAGGAAATCTCATCGCTGGAAAGTGATTTTTTGATGAAATTTAGAATTAGTTACCAACTGCTCCAGAGCACACGAAGAGAACATACTTCGGTTTCTATAGTCGACAGATGGTCGTTGTCAAAATACGGATGTCCGTGGTGGAAGACAAGACTAGGCAGTTTTAAAGCATTGTCGTATTGTCCTGATTTTTTATTGTCTGAATCTGTTTATTTTTGTTTCTAAAAGTCTCTCCTGATACCACTAACAAATTGTCCCAACTCGGAATGTGTCACCTAGTGTTATACCAATTTAGAACTCTTTAAACAAATGTAAGTCTTAAACTCTAGAATAAATCAAAAATAATCAAACAACTTGCGCTTCTTTGATGCATAAATAATAATCGGAAGAATTATTACATTTTTAATCGGGCATATAATTTTCTTCTCAAACATTAAGAAAACTGAAAAGAAAGTCGTTATGAAGCCAAATTTCGTACTTAAGGATATAATTATTGCATAAAAACCTAAAAACATTTGCCTTACACTACAAAAACAAAAAATTAAAAAAATACAAATTCAAAATGTTTGAAGTCCAATCGTTTTTTTTTTTTTTCTTTTAAAAATTCAAATGGCTGTATAGAGCTTTTCAAGATGAACCGTTTTGATGGATGGAAATAAAAGTATTTAAAGTCCAGAATATAAAGCTTAAAACAAACGGTATTTTAATTAGCTTTATAAAGGTAATTTATTTACACTGGCAACGAAACTAATACTCGACACCTACCCCTGGAAACGTTTTAAGCGAACAGAATATGGAACTATTGTAAGCCCTACAGATTTTATGGAGCAGATTAGACTCCTTTCCACTCTCAGTCATTAGATACGCGTGTAGAAAAGATTACTTTGTAAATACTAGTTCGTTGATGTTGATAGAAATGTGCTGGTTATGAAGACATTTTGTTTTGATTCCGATCTGTTATCGATAGACAGTACGTTGAAAGGATTTCATAATACTCCATCTCCAATAATGAAAACTTATGTAAGGAAATTCTCGACAAAGAGGAAAGAAGGATCTAATCTTGATAAAAGACAAAAGCGTTTTTAACAAACAATTTGATCGAGGAAACATCAAATTTTAAATCATTAAGACTTCAATAAGCTTTGTGGCAAATGTACACTAATGTGGATATTTATTCTTCTTAAATTATTATTACAACAATTTAATCAGGATTACAACCTAGATTCTCATACCTCCTATGTTATATGTGCTATAGTTTAACGTCAATTCCGAAGATTTGAGAAAGAAATTTTTTTCCTATCTCATTTTATAGGAGATGTCTACGATGGTGTTTGAAACTTCTGAAGGTATCCTAGTTTTTTTTTACTGCAGTTGGGTTAGCTTTTTACCCTATATCTCTTCTCCTTGCTTTTTGCTTGCTTCTCAGTGTTTTCTACTTTCTTCTCTCTACTAGGGTACACTAGTTCACTTCCCACCTATATTACAGTTGTCACGGTAGAACTTTTTTGATTCCCAATTTGAACCCAAATTGAATGCAAGTTGTTTTTGTATCACACACGACCCGAATGACTTTTTACCATAATTTTCATTACTAACCTAATTGTGGTATCGAAGAAAGTTTTGGCATCAAATTTACAATTATTTCTCTCAGTGTAAGAAGCTTTTTAAACTTATGCAACAACTACACTTAAAAAATGTTAAAAAAAAACAAGTTGTAGCAAAACCAAATTCCTCCAGTCATTAACAAAATAGTCAGGCAGTCAGCCACAAACAGCCAATATAGAGAGATTTAACAACACATTTCGTCTACAATTTTGTTTTTTTATCTCATTTCCATAAGGACGCAAATAAAGCACAGGATAAAAAAGAGAGAGAGAGGGAGGCAGCGTGATATTGGAGGTGAAAAATTTTAAATTCAGAGTAAATCTGTTAAAAAAAAGATTCGAAATTTTAACAAGAAAAAAAAACTGGGAAAAACGACGAGGAAAGAATAGAAAAAGAAATCTTCAATGATATGTAGTGACTCTATTCGGTGGAAGAAAACCTTCTATAGAAACCCTATAAAGGTCGTCTGGTCAAAGTACTGTAGTACACCTTCACAACAATAAATAACAATATCTTGGCATTATATTTAGACATGACGTATAGGCTAGTACGAGTGAGGTTGTTTTAGCTTTGCCTGTCTTTACTATCAGTAGGGATAACCTTCACTTTTAGTATGCAGTAATTGGTCACAATATGTTATCGAATTGTCTACTGTTCGGTACAAATCAGGGAGGATTATAGTCGATTCAAAAAATTCTACAAGTTACCTGCAACTATTCGCTCATTTGTGAATAGAAATTCAGGATTGCTTTTGGCCACTTATACTGATTTCTTATTTTGTGTAGGTGTGAACTAACCATGATAAGAATTATGATATTTCACCACTTCCTAATTGATTGCAGCAATAGGTGGTGTAGTGTAGGGCTTAAAGGACCTAACTATTAATCCGAACAAATAACCCATCCATGAAATACTCTGACCATCCAGAGAGAATAACATTAACAAATCTCATTGGAAGTTTAAATGGCGCAACAATTTGCGAAAGAGTGAAAGTTAACAAAATTCCTCACTGCTACAGACCATACAGCAATTCAATACATTTTCACAGAGGGCTTTATTTCCAGTCGCCGTATTCTAGTAGGTGGTGCATTGGTTTATTAGTCGAGATTTTAACCCCAGCTCAGACATCTCAAATAAAACGATATATGGAAAAAATAAAATTTCTTGCAACGAATTCCATTCTTCGAATTTCTTGTAGCCGCCTTAGTCTAGTAGGTAGTCCGTCAGATTCTTAGACGTCAGGTCAGTCATCTCCAACAAAACGAAATATGAAAAAATATTTTCTCGGCGACAGACAGACTCAACAGATTTCTGGCAAAACTTCTGAGAGCAAATAAAATTGTCATGAAAAATTTTTTAAAAATCTGTAGTTCGGAATCGAGTTTAAACTGTAGATCTCCGTCGCTCATGGATAAATTGAACACCAAAGTTGTAATCCTGACTAATTGTAATTACAAGCAGCTGGCAACCCTATCACCACAGAACTTGCTATAGTAACTCAATTACCCATTTAGTTTAATGAATTTACAACAAAAGAAGAAAATTAAGAAAATGAGAAAATGATTTAAGGCAAGCCTCTAGTCCTTAGAGAATCGAAAAGGAATAAGAAAAATATTGTAAATCAGCGGCTGAAAAGGAAAAACCGTCATGATATTTTACTCTAAAAAGTTCTTGTTTAGGGAATTCAAAATTCGTTTTTCATTGCCGCAAAGCCTATAAACGACATATCGAATAGAATTGTAGTTGTAGAGGAAAAAGGAGAAAAAAATATTTTCTTCCACAATATTCTCGTCTATCATACTATTGTCCTCACCAGACAGGGAGAGAGACTCACAAACAGAAAAAATAGAAGTAAAATGTCGTACAGAGTTCATCATCTGAAAATTCATTTATCACCTCCATTTATCCCAGCCATTTCAAAAAATATTTGTAAACGAAAAGCAAATAAAAAAATTTTATTTTTGTTTTTCTAAAAAAGGCAAAAAATTTACTTTTTTCGTTTTGTCATTTCACGGCAGGACAAATATCTCTACGTTGAAAATGCTACTTTCTCCTTCTATATCATTTACAAATGGTCGGGTGTAAGCATGGCTGCCGTTCGTAAGTGAACATATGAATGGAAGGACGACATATACACACATACGCACACAGTTATATAAAATATAAAAATTCAAGCTTTTGTAAGCGTTTAATTTTTACTGAGAAGGAAATGAAAAGGAAAAAAGAAAAAGCAATAGCATATAGAACAGGCAAATAACGAAATGAATTCTCGTAATACGTGTATAGGAGTAGTTGGAGTAAAACTTTTAGTGATAGGATATTGTTTAAGAAAAGGTGGCCATGTGAATTAAATAAAAAATAAATCATAAGTTCTTTTGTAACTATTCGGTGGAGATAACTCCTACATGCTCTCAAACACGTTCTTCTGAAAATGGCTATCCACGTCACAATAAACCAATGCAATAATACTGGACTTAGTATACTAGACAGTAATAGTTCTGCTTAAGCTCAACTTCATTTAACAACGCTCTAGACAAGACTTTTATATTACCAGTCATTATTTGGAAATAATTAATGGACTTCGAAAAGGTTACATCACTGCAATCTTTAACATTTCGGTCCTATGCTTGCAGCTCATGATTATTAGATCCAAAGACTGTGATTAGAGTCTAAACGCAATAATCATAGCCTTTTAGAGTAGTTGCTTGTCAGTCGAGTGTTTTTCGCTTGCACACCAGCTGTGATATCATCGGTGAATGTATACCATAATATTCACGCCAATCGGTACGAGGCGATCTGTTGGATTTAGAGTCTTTGTTCTTGCTTGTAAGAACCAGATCGATGAAAAATGCAGTTAGCATATTGCTATTGATATTGAATTATCGGGTGACTTAACAAATGGAGTGGCTGAGAGCTTCTTTCTTAGCCTTCTTCTAAGATATAGTGAGACAGTAAAGGTAGTATTCTATCTCAGAGTCAAATATTATCTCTCAAGGCGAAACTCCTCTTTCAAGAGGAAAATATCCACACAGAAAGGTTTTATAAGGACATAACAATACTATCTGATAGTAAGGCTACAATCCTAGCACTCGGCTCCTATAAAATTGACTTTCGAATAGTATGAACTGTCTGTGTAAACTGAATCAGCTGAACAGGGTAAATGGAGTTACTATCTACTGAATCTCAGTTCCTGTGAAGGGATGCTTGCATGCCGCTTATAGAGCCAGAGTCTCTGTTTGTATTGGAAAAAGAAGTTTGGAAGGGTATATTTGGCGAAAGGGAAGGTGAAGAAATGGGTTTGAGAAAATCTAAACTTTTGCTATGTAATTAAAATTGAGTAATGAGCCTGAGTAGACTCAAAGCACTCTAGTTAAGGATCGCTTTATTATGTATATTCTGTGATAACGATAGTGCATCACCAGAACATATTTTTAAAACCTATGCTATGGGTTAACGAATGTGCGAAAGATAACTATTGACATCGGCCAACATTTTGGAGTTTGTCAGCATTGACGGAAACATTACATCCCTATATACCGTACAAAGGTTTAGGGCAATACTCTACACGGCAATAACACATTATCGGCGGCGAAGTCCACAATACATTGCTTTTAATTTCCTTGCCCCACAAGATCTTCTACAATAACATTTTTAAAACAGATAGATATGGTTACTGAAATATCCCTTATTACTGATATGAAAGGCAGCTGAAGAAGCAAAAGGTAAGGTATAAAGAAGCTTAAAGCTTTGAAGTCTGAGAAATGGCAATGACTAATACGCAATAGATGGCCCACTACACATTTGGTGGAATGTCATGAAGTTTAGAAAGAATATTACAAGGAAAGAGGGTGTAATATGAGGTAAATTAGTGTTAATTTTTTTTTTTTTGATTACTGGTGACCTTTTTGTGCAACGGAATTTATAACTTCCTAGCATAGCATTAACAAGTTTCTATAACCAGTGTAACAAATTTTCTAAAAACATATGGCCACCTTAACCAATTACTATAACGTGTGCACGTTTTGAAGACACGCAAACAGTTGCAAGAGTAATACCATCACTACGAGCCCATTGATGGCAGTCATTATAGTATTTTTCTACTATCAAAATAGTTGTAGTATTAGTATGTACTCGTAGTATGTACTCGTAGTATTAACAAAGTTTCTCTGTAGCATTGCATTGCATTGATGATGACGATTTGAATGAAATTGCAATCATTTAAAGGCTCTCCAATCTTTTTATATGCTTTGCTCTGCCAGTCTAGGAGGCTGAGCTTTTTTTTTCTTTTTTTTTGTTGAGCAAAGCTAAACAGAAATTAGGAGAATAAAACACGAGGTAACTTAGTCAGACTCCTAGTATTATTAGAGCAGCAGGCTTGTGATATTTATTTAGCCAGCCTGCATGTCTGCCCGCCTGCCTGGCCTTGCATTGGTTTTGTTTTCAGTGATTTTTACGTATTTTTTCTTGGGCTTAATAGAGAGACAGTCATACTTTTAGCAGTTAATGTCCGCTGTACAAGCATTTGTATTTGGATTTGAATTTGCATACGAGGGAGTATCACGTTTTTATTTGTTGTTCGTACACTGAACTTTCTCCCACTAACGGCTGCTGTTACTGGTTTATTTGTATGCATGGTTGGTTAGCTGGTTGGCTTGCAGGCTGACTGTTTATCTTCCTACTCGACGATATCCTCTCCCAAATGTTGCACTATTTAGGTTTAGCTGCGGCAAATAACAAACAAATACTCATCGTTGCTAGTTGCTTCTTTAGTTGTGGAATTGTGGTAACATTTGCTTAACCAAATTAAATTGAGTGTTAGAAACTGTTATGATTTTTTTTCATCCTTAATGAATTGCTAACAATTGGCTTTGGGCTATACGTCTTATTGTCTTAATACAATACCATTGAAACACCAGACTAAGTCTTTTAATAAATTTTTTTATTTGATTTATGTTTTCAAACAGAGAAACATTGAGGGAGCAAATTAATGGAATTAATTTTAAAATAATTAATTAAAAAGAAAATAATGCCGCATTCTAAGACTTTTTAGTAGGTTCCAATGGCTTGAGGGCATTCATCTCTTGAAATTCTTGTTGACTTCTGCCATAAATCTTAAAAACTGCAAACAGCGTAGTGCTATACTGGATGAATTACTCCAAATTAATTTCCTATTACTACTTAACTGCCTCTGCCAATGATTTCGCAACAATCTTCACATATCATCTGAAATTATTTCACATATGAAATCCTCCGTTTTATAAAAACTAATAGACTGCCATAGAATATCCTTTTAAGTGTGACTGTCAAAGTATATTTTTGTAGCAACTAAATTATAAAGATTTTGAAGAAAAATTCTTTTAAATTTCGGGTACATCATCGTGTACAATCAATACCAATTTCCTAAGTTGTTGTAACAATATTAGCCAGTCAAAGAAAATCCTGGTAAAAATCTTTTATCCCATGACCAGACTATTAAAAAATTCTTGCCAAATAAATGCGAAATAAATTCCACTAAAATAACGCAAAAAACACAACAGAATTGTGTTACACAATATTTTCCAGTCTTTAGCTCTCTATCATCTGAATCTATAGACCAGCTTAAATTTAATGAAGGCTACTCTCTATTATCCCCCATACGTGCATTCATTCCTTTTCTAGCAATTTAACGTTTGCTGGTGGAAAAAAGCGAAATAATAACTGAAGAATGTAACAAATGAAAATTGAAGAAAAGGAGCAAAATAACAGTAAAAATTGAAGAGAAAAGGATATGAAAGATTTAAGTTTTCATTTTTAGAATCTCATTTCTTATGTAATCTACGAAATAAGGATTTTTAAATTATCCACACATTGGCATTCATGGTGAGAAAACGAAGAACCAGTGGGTGAACGGAATACAGCCGGATGCCGGTAAGCAATACGACAAAATAAAGTTTTTTTTATCAACAGGAAATGCATGTGCTGTACATTTTCATTTCGTTTGATTTCTTTCTGTCTGCGTTTAGTTCTTCTCATCTGTCCAGTGGTCTTATTATGGTATTTTTGGTAGAAAAAATAAGGATAATGATTTTTTAATAAGCAATCCTTATCAACTACAAGGAGAAAAAAAGGAAATACAACAGCAGACGTTTCATACTGGTATTTAAAAAATAATTTTCTTCAAATTTTCCATCAGCAAAATAAGATAACGTTCTCCCTTAACATCAGCAGTGAAGGTTTGACCACCATACCACTTATGGTATTTCCTTCTCATCTTCCTTTAATTTTAATGTCTTGAATTGGTTTTTTTTCTCTCCAGCATAAGACAGTGCCAAGAAGACGGTGTGAGTAAGACTTTGGTTGTAAAGAAACATTCGTTTATGGTCGACTGTTGGCTGGTAATTTTTTAATTTAAATGTTATCCTTGAAAATATGTTAATTTTCTTCATTTTTCACATTCTGTTAACGTTTGTTATCGTTGTTCTTGTTGATTTTGTATACATTCATGCATGCTTTTATTTCCGTTTAGTTTATATTCTTCAGCTGTTTTCGATTTGTAATTTTTTACTTCATTTTTCTTCTCCTTTTTTTAGCCCTGAAATTCAGTTTTTTTTATTTAAATGTTGAAGTAAAAACGTAACCAACTTTACAAAGCGTACTAAATAATGCTGCAATCTTAACAGCGCTTTATTAACCTAACTAAACTTTCTTTAATGAAGCGCTTCCTATCTTTGAATGGAAGTAAAACAAAGTATGTGAGATATCATTGAAATTTTTTGCTCGTATGAAAGACCTATTGATGCCATTATGGTTGGAATATAACTTCAAATGTCCATCACAACTTCCCTTGGTGGAGCGAATCTGAAATGTACAATTTTCAATGACTCTGATGCATAAATCAGGTCGATTTTAACCGATGGCATTGGTTATGACAGCTTTGGGGCTTGTTTTGGTTTATGGATTATTCGTTTGCACCTGCCACTGCGAAAACTTTGCGAGAAAAATTGCAAAACTTAATTTCTACAACATCATACATCATAACATTGGTAATGAAAAGCTGTCATGGAAGCACTGTCAGATTTAAGTCCTTTGCATCTTGTAGTGAAGACCAAAGCTTTGGAGACCAATACTTGTCTTGTATTGTGTATATATCTATGAACTTCATCATGGCAATCATTACCTAACGAATCGATTGTCTGACATATCCCTCCTTAACTGTCCACTGGACAGAACCAATAGAATTCAATGCTTTTCGGTATTGAAAACTGCGTACTCTCTTAAAAGAGGAATTATTTTAGGTATAAAGATAGTTCAGAAAGGAATGACATAGGAACAGTAGTTTGTGAGCCTAAAATGGCGTATTCGCGAGTATTTCCAAGACGATGGAAATTGAAAACTGACCATTGAAAGATCCATTCAATTGAATTCGAACAGGATGTGCAAAATACAAGACAAGACAAGCAATACTATCTGACAGTCAGGACATTAATTGAGCTCTCGACTCTTATGAGGTTAAATCGAAGACAGTATTAGACTGTCTAAGGAAGCTGAACCGTCTAGATAGAGAAAATAAGGTTATCCCCTGCTGGGTCTAAGGTCGTGTGGAAATTCCCGGTAATGAGCAAGCAGACAAGTTTGATAGGATGATGGGGCCAAAACCCTTTTGCGGAGACTCTTCTCAAAACTTTTGTTAGTAAATTACAATAAGAGAACTTAGTTCTGAATCAGTTTGTACAGGAATAACTTAAGGTTGACAACCGGTACACTAACAGGGCACTGAAGACCCAGAGCACACTTACTCAGAATGGCGGTTGTCTTAAGCCCAACAAGGAGATTGCGTGACAATGAGAATGAATCTTTGTAACACATTCTTGGAACTTTTGAGGCATTGTTTAATGCATCTCAGAAAGAAATACATGGGTGTACATCTGATACTAGGCTGAAAATTGACATTCTTGACACCAAACAACATCCTGAAATTTGACAACGCAATGAGCTTGGAGGAGATTTCAACTGTTGGTTTTATCAGTTGCCTGTTGTTGTAGTTGGTTGCATTATTCCATTAATTTATTGTGCGCGACTTTTTTTGTTTTTCTACATTTTCTTCTTCCTTAAATTTAAACACATCATGTCGGTTTAATGAATATTACACTGTGTTGGTTTTGTTGATTATGCTCATAATAAAAACGGTGAATTTGTTTTTCCGAACATATCCTGTTTCTTTTTTTTTGCTTTTAATTTTAAATTTTTATTGTTTGTGTATACAAAACTTTGCATAAACCAAAACCTTTCCCACACCCACTCAGGCAAATGCGGGTGGAAATGCAAATGAAATGAACAAAAAAATGTTGGAATTTCATTTCTTGGTTAGTAAGAGATTACTGATGCAAATGCATTCAATGCACTGTTGCTCGAATTGCCACTCTCATTTCCGTTTCATATTCCTCTAGACTTTCATATATAAGCGTGTGTATGTATGCCTGTGTTTGTAAATGAGTATTTATTTTTATATGCAAATATGAATGAAGTTGTAAGATGAGTATGAATATATGCTGCATCCTTCATAGTCTTTTACTACTGCCGCAACTATTTTTTTATTTTAATTTTCATTTACTTTTTTATTTTCTTTCCATTTTTATTCGTTTTGTTTTTGCTGATTTTTTAAATGAAGTAGACTTTTCCTCGCTATAGGTTTTATCAGAATAAAAACATACACTCAGTTTCTGTCCCCATCTTCCGACTACATTACATCCATAATTTGCAGGAATACTGCCATCAGACCGAGCCATTTGCCGATTTATGAAATCGTTATTTGTGTGTTAAAATTACAATGAATGCAGAAAAAGCATCATTTAAGGAAAATTTACTACGATTTCATAATAAAAGTTCACGTCTAACTTTTACTACATCAATGGGTAGGAGGAAAAGTAATTTCGGTTTAATTTATTAGCGATTAGAAATATAATTCCGTCAATTTTGTATATTCCATTCCACTACAACCATTGATGGAAGATCATAGATACAAGAATCATATATATTATTTCTAAAGCACTTTTTTTTGTCGGTTGCAAATATCTCCCATACCACCGCATCAAATTTAATGAATGATATCTCACTTTAAAGCTTATGTCTAACACTAATGACGAAAAATAATTAGAAATTGAAAAATTAATATTTTCATTGATAAAAATTATATTTTATATAGAACTGCATGATAATTCTGTTGTTATTATGATTATATGTTTTTGTTCAAGTGTGGTAATACAGGGTCGCTTAATAGTAATGCAGTTCTACATAATATAGTATGTATTAAAATCCATTCTGACAATACCGCTACTTACTATAATGTCGTTTATTACTAAGTCAGTTATATATAATATACATATTAAGTTGTAAAAAGCTGTTTTGGCAATACAGGATCGCTTAATTGTAATGCTATTCCACATAATATATAAAGTTGTAAAAGCCATTTTGGTAATGTCGTTATTGTCATGGCATTGTTTATTTTATGAAGTGTAGTAATACGGTGTCTTTTAATATATACATATATATAGTGTCAGCTGATATTTAACAGTTAAAAAGGTTTTAAGAAAAACAAGGTCAAACCCTTCAAAAGGTAGGATCGTATTTACCAGAACCGGTCTTTTCACATGGGCAGTTATGGTTATGGCTTTTTCTCGAGTGCGTACGTTTAAAGATATTTTTGTTTGTATTAAGGATTCGTACGGGCAAAAAGTTAACGATAATCATGTCATTACCTCTAACATTGTATTCAAAGAAGTATTAAAAAAAGCATTTATACATATGTATGTATGTATGTAAATATGTATGATATATTATGATTTCTAATATTTTTATACTTTTAATAAAATTTCTATTAATTATTTTCATTTTATGTTACAAAAATGACAACTAACGGTGCGAAATATTCGCACGGGTCATCTAGTAGAATTGAACTACTAAAGGAAATTTCGTGGATGAAATCTGACAAACATTCAGGTTCGTCAGATTGACTTTTTAAACTTTCTGCCTTTTAACTGAAAATGCAACACTGTGCCTGCAGACAAACATCTGTCAGATGGCTCTTGTCGAAATTTGAACAGGCTGTGCCATTTTGCTTGTGTTTGACAGCCGTTGAGAGCATACTATCACGTGATATGATCTAAAATAAAAGTAATAACAAATACGAATTTCTCCTTCATATAAATTTCGGACTAAATCCGGAACACAATTAATCTTAACCTTTCGAACTTATTTATACAACAACAATATTAAAAACAATTTTTATGTTTGGTCGACGACATTTAACTCTTTTTTGTGGTAAAGCTCATAGCGAAAAGCTGTTCTAATTGCAAAGAGAAAAACTGTTCCAACTGCATCCACAGATCAAAGAAGTGTTCTTATCTGTTGAATATTTCTGCAGTTTTAATTGAATTGCAGGCTTCAGTCTCATTGACATTTGACAGTAGAAATCAGAATCAAACGTGGAACTTCATAATAAAGTAATCTGTTCCAATCCCACTGCAAATATAGATTACATTGCCCCGGTGCATTAATATCAGACTATGCTGATATATTTAGACTACGCTGTATATTTAAATTTCATTCCCCCCTTTCTATTTCTCTAGTTGTAATAACATTTTCATAATTATTGCTGTCAATTTGACTCACTTTACTTCTCATTCTTTGCTGTTTTTTTTTTTTAATATTTTCATTATTTTTATATTTTTGTTGTTTTTATTTTCTTTTTTTCGTTCATTTTTTATTTGTTCATGATTTCATTTTCCACATAGGGATTTGTTGTTTTTGTCACTTTGCCTTCATTATATGCATTTGTCGTCGACTGTTGCAAGTTAACAACATTTAATTGTCAACAACAATTCAGCAACAATTTTGTTATTGTTCGAGCTGCAAGTACAAAATGACTTATACGGAAGGGAAATTACAGAACTTATTTGTAAAAAAGGAATTTTTATGTCGGAAAATTATTATTTTTTCTAACAGAATACATAGTTTGTAGTCCTTGACAGATTTTATTTCTCTACAGAAAAAAATAAGAAAGATGAAGAAAAACAGTGACATTATGCGATGCATGGTTGAGTCTTTTTAAATGTGTAAATTATTTTTAATTGAGCCGTTCAGAGCACAAAGTGATTAACTCCACTTTTTGAAAAATCTTAATTTTAAGTGGCAAAGCACTTGGGATAGTCATATCTTTTTCTCTTTATTATAACTTTCCTGAATAGTAAAGATTAACACGATTAAACGACAAAATTTTTTGGGCCATTGAATAATAAGTAATTTATTTCAGAAGACATTTTGATTAACTCCTTACTCTTATGTAAGTCGTTTCAATAACGCAATTCAAATGTACCACAAGCAACCGTTGAATGATAACAGTTATCAATTTCCAGTTACTGTAAAAAAGGCAGAACGGACTCGCAGTCAAATGGCTGCCGATCGATTGGCTGCATTAGAAAAAATTTTCATATTTTTTTTTTTTGATTTAGAAAAACCTTTAACCTTTCCTAAACTGACCACATCTGTAGCTTATTATAAGCGAAATTTATATGTTTATAATTTCGGATGTCATTCATGAATTCAGTAAAAATATAAGCCACATGTTTGTTTGGCCAGAAACTGAAGGATCTCGTGGGTCTCAAGAAATTTCATCGTGTCTAACAAAGTACATAAAAACTTATGCTGCAAAATTTGGAAATATAATAGCATATTCTGATTAGTGTACCGGGCAAAAGAGTAAAATTTAAAACTTTCTTAAGTTTATTGAAACTTGTTAAAAGTACGGAAATAAGAGCTGAGTCAATTGAAATGAAATTTTTGGTAAGTGGTCACAGCTATTTACCTAATGACTTAGATTTTACCATTATTGAATCACATGCAAAAAAAAATTCAAAACATTTATTCACCAGATGATTGGTACAATATAATCAAAACGTACAAAAAGAAAATACCATTTAATCTAATTCAAATGACCCACTAAGATTTTTTTTCAACAAAACCTTTAGAAAACTCAATCATTAACAGAAAAGCAACCGTTACATGGATTCCAGTAAATTGACTTAAAATACGCTGTATAAATTTAGAAAGGCCAAAACCCCATCTCATACAATTCAAATATGACTATAATGGAGTTTTAGAATTTAACGAAATTAACATAAGGAAATCTGTACTTTATTATTTTTTTCAGTTGCCAAATCGATTAACTGCACCAGTCACATGAAATTTATAACATTACGGACATTATTTTTTGGCTATTCTTTCTTATTAATTTTATATATCATTAGATGAAAGCTATATATGTATTCTACAAAATATATATTTTCATTTATATTGTAAAGGGAATTTTAAAAATTAATTTACATTATTTTATCGCATTTCTCAACTTTTTGTTTTATGGAGTTAATCAATTTGTGCACTGAGCGGCTCAATTATAAAAGATTAAGAATTTATTTGATTATAGTGACTTTTATTCCAAGCCATTTACTCAGAAATAAGAATTTAAATCAGTATAGAAGCATTAAGCCTTGTTTATTATACCGTGATTGGAGCCACAATAATTGTCCTTCCTACCCTTAATTATGTACAACACCAAATTGTTAAGTTATTCGAAGAGGAATTACATGAGTTGGTCGGGGGGCGCTGTAGTATTTTCTCTGTTTGCTTTTAGAAATATGAGGCGCTTTACATAGGACTGCAGCATTGGAATTAGTAAAGCATTGGATAGATAACGAGCATTCTCACTGACAAGATCAATTAAACAGAATACACCGACTGGTGGACTTATACTAACGGTTTGGCAAAGCTGTCACCTGTTAAATATCCTTCATTTATTTAATGAGTACTTAAGACCGAGTCAAACTTCTTGTATTAAACTTTGACATTTCAAAATGGTAGTGGAACCGGATCGTCCATGTTTGGAAGTGTATTAAGCGTTTTTTTTTTTTTTTTTTTTAACGTCCCCAGCCACACACTAACCCACCCTCACCCGACCGCAGAGGGCTCGTCCCCATTACGTAGGGACACGTACACACTACAGTCCGGACTGTAGCGGGAAAAGGAAAAGTAATGGCAACGGGAACATAAAACAGCTACAGAACTTAATCACATGCTGAATAAAGCAACAATAAACTACGTAAGACAAGAACGAAAATACATTTTTATATATTAATTTACAAATTAATGCTAGCATATAAGCTACGTTTAATATTACAAACATTACAATTAAAATCAATAAAATCATAATATAAATTAAAATCATTACATAATCTACGAAAAAAAATTAGCTCCATAGTTCGTTCTATAGAAATCTAAAGAAAGAGGACGATAGTGCCGTGAAAATCTTGCTGGAATACTGAAATTCAGGTTAGAAAGCAAAAACTCAGAATCGATATCACCCTTAACCAGATTAAAAACAAAACAAACCCCTAAGACAGCGCTTCTGCGTTCCAAAGTAGGAAGTTTCACCAAATCTAATCTAGCCTCATATGATGGAAACCCATTGCCATAATCCCATCCTAGGCCACGTAAACAGAATAATAGAAACTGCTTCTGCACAGACTCTATTGAATCACTATGACAACGATAGTATGGATTCAAAATAATAGACGCATAATCCAAAATAGGTCTAACAAGTGAAATGTACAGTAGTCTTGTTATATAAGGATCAATGAATTCCTTAGCCCATCTCTTCACAAAACCAAGAACAGCCTGAGCCTTGCCAATCATCATACTAATATGATCAATAAAAGACAATTTAATATCCAATAATACTCCCAAATCAAGAAATGTAGTCACAGTTTCCAAAGGGTAAGAATTAATCACATAAGTGGACGAAATTACGCCTCTGCCAGAGAAAACCATGCATTTACATTTTCTCAAGTTAAGATCCATTAAATTAATTCTGCACCAAGTTACAAACAAATCAATATTCCGCTGAAGAACAGCCTGACCATGATCATCATCAAAAGTATAAAATAATTTAACGTCGTCAGCATACATCAGAATATTACAATCAGAAATAGCACAAGAAAGATCATTAAGAAACAGTAAAAACAGTAAAGGACCCAAATGGCTACCCTACGGAACACCAGAAGTAACATATACAGTCTTAGACAATACATTCCTAACAATACCCTCTGAGTCCTAAGGGAGAGGTAGGAGTCAAGCCAACGATGAATAATATCAGGAATACCGATTAATGAAAGTTTAAGAAGCAAAAGTCTATGATCAACCCTATTAAAAGCTTTACTGAAATCAGTATAAATTACATCAGTCCGAGACCTGGTAAGAAAACCCCTGAAAACATGTGTAGTAAATTCAAGAAGATTAGTGACAGTCGACCTATCTTTCAATTTATTTTTAAATTTAAAAATCTAGTAGTCTAGTGGGTAGTGTGCTAAACTATTTGCGTGAGGGTCGTGTGTTTGATTCCCACCAGAGACTCTGGTCTGTTACACTACACCGAGCATATGGTCAAAGTTACTCAGCTAATAAAATATAATTTGTAATTATATTGTAATTAGTAAATAAATAAATAAATTTAAATAAAACAAAGTGTATGTGAGATACATATCATCGAAATATTTTATTCGTTTGAATAGAATATGCCCTAATCAGGATTACAACCTAGCTTCTACCTACTAGAGAACGACGTGTATCAGATAGTACAGTTCTAATGCTTAATGTTAATTGGTCAAGTCTCTTCATTGAACCTTTTATTATCAACAAAGAATTAAATGTAAAACTGCAAATGTAGAATACAAATTATATTTTTTATATCATTTCGATTTTATTTAAATGAAATTATTTCGGAAAAAAATTTTTACGTTATCGATCTCTCTATATGTCTATATTTCCTGTCCTATACTATTTAGCTTAATTAGATTCTTTTTAAATTCATACTCTGTCTTTTCATTTTTCGATTTTCTAGCACTTCCTTTATTAATTTTGTTGGTGTTGTTTAAATTTTTATTTGTTTGTTTCACTGCCTTTGGTCCTTTAAGGATAAACTTTTGTGAAGTTTCTTTGGAAAAATTTCATTATTTTGCAATCTCGATGGTCCAATTAAAAAACATTAAAGCGATCTTTTTCATTTCCTTTACCAATGTGGACCATTAACATTTAATGGTAATGGGGTAGACGTTAATGGCAGAGGATATGTTACAAAGAATTTTTCGTTTTCTATTTTATTTGCTTTTATAAAATACAATACTAATAAAACTCTTGAGTGTAATTAAACAACAAAGTTTCCTTTGCTTTTACGTTGACAAATCCTTTAGTTTTCCCTCCTTTTTTTTTAAAGATTTTGTATTTTCAATACCAAAAGTTATAGATATACTTAGCTATATATACCTGTTAGTTGTGGATTTTGGGCTGGTGAGTCTATCGTTCTATATTACGTTGAGAACAACGTTGTTGACACTATTGCCGCCAACGGCGTGCACTATAGATTCATGATTACCAATTTTTTTTTTTTGATTAAATGCGATGATTTGGACATCAACGACATGTGGGAGGTGCTACGTGCCACACACTTTATACCACTTTGGACATTCTGAACGAGTGATTTGAGGGCAAGATCTGCTCAAAGCCATCAATCAAATTCAATCTGACTTGTGCGTCCGAGTCCCACAAAAAATTTGACATTTTGGATGCCCTGAAAGTCCGTCACAGATATTTGGAGGATGTCATATCCTCCACGCATAATGACATCAGTAGGTCTTTTAACACCTTGACTGCCACGACACCCATATTCGGGTGACAGTAAAGTTTCTGATCGGGCCGCTTCACCCGTATTGGGGTGACGCTTATTTGACTACAACTACGCGTGGCCTAAAGCAGAATTTACTGTAAAAGCGCGTGGCACTCAACGTGTTAAAGTAATAAAGAATGTCGATGATATCTCACATTTACTTTGTTTTATTTAAAACAGGAATGAAATACCAGATGTGTTACCTTCATAGCTTGGTAGTCAATGCCTGCTTAATTAGTGGTCTGTGATCTTGTAAGACATCCTCGTTGTTCTATGACCCTGTCAAACCATGAAATGATGGAAATTTGAAACGAATGAGGATACCACAATGTCTGAGAAAGCTTAAGGTTATACAAAACATTGCTTAAAGGATCGGTGAGCAATACGTGAATTATATCTTCGAAAGGGATGCAATACATATTAAATCAGCCAGTTGGCCTTCTTTTTCTACCCACTATATTTTGTTAAGTAAAAAGATGCAACATCATCTTCAGCATGTTATATTGTGTCAACCTAACTGCAGTTTTAATGTTAAGAACAAAATACTTTTTTTTTTATCATGCTGATGCAGTTTCACTTGTATGCCACACATTGTAAGTATGTATATAGAAACACTCGTGTATATATTGTTGACGCCAAGGCAGCAACATTAGCAGGAATATTAAGTTGTATGTCAAACTGCTTGTTATTCTTACTACTAGTAAGAGTAGTATCGTTGTAAAACTGTTGTAGTTTTTTTTTTTATCATTTATGTTGCATGCTACAAGTATCGAGTCAATGATACACTTATACAGAGTGAATATAGTTTGTATCTGCATGATTGTGTCTTCATCTTCATCATAAGTCGATAGAAGAAGCACAAGTACATATTAGAGAGAAAATTCAAAAATCTTTCAAAAGTTTTTCTTTTCTTCTTCTACTGCCACTCGGTAATTCTGCTTCATATTTTCTATATTCTATTATAAGCTCATGCCGCATTAAACGCATTTGCTTTAATATTGCATTGATACTTCCGTCTAGTTTTTAGAGCAACAAGTATTTGCGTTCCTTTGGTTCCCATTTATTGGTATTTCAAAAGCAAAAGAAAAATTCAATGGAATACAGTTTACGAGTGTAATTTTGACAGAAATTGTTTTCACATTAATTTTGATTTGACATAGGAGTTGTGTTGGCTTAAATTGAATACCTTTTTCAAAATTTGAATGGCTGTGTAAGGAAAACATGAACATTTCTATCCTTTGCGAGTAGGATTTCATTACTCAAGTCAGTAATCTAATCGAATTAGAAACTCTAGAGGCAGTTGAAAGAAAAGTTATTAATTAAATTAATTTTTTCATCTTCGGGGCAATCTCCCTTAGTTACACATGCCCTCCTCATACGATACCTTTGTATTGGCTTGAGCTATATTAGTGTTGTGGTATTTATCTCCTCAATAATTCACAATATCCAATATAAGCAGTAGAGTACAACCAGTATTGAAGATTCAATTCCTGTCATGATCATCGTGGGGGTTTAGCAAACAATAAGAAGTTTTATTTTAAGACATTTAAAGTTACAAAAAACATTGAATAAGAAGGGAAAACAGAAGGCAAGAAATGTAAGAAAACAATTTTCCATTTAGCAACGGATACTAACTTTTGTAACATTTAGTCACTGAAATTGATATTCAACGAAATGTAACTGTTTAACTGGTAAATGGTTCCCTTTTTGTGTTGCCCTCATTCCACTTTTGCTGAATGGTTGATTTTTTTTAGCGATCGCAGATAAGCACTATCTTCCAAATGAAACAAATAATGGGATATGAGAAAAAAGGGGAATGAAAGGTAAAGGCAGTGAATTGATGTGATCAATTCATGAGTGAGTGTTTTAAAAAAATGTTGACAAAACAATTGTTATTTACGTAATAGATGCGGTTCCCCAAATCTAAGTAATCGACTACATTCAGCGGACGCTTGTCTGTAACATTCTTAAAACTTCCAAAAACATTAATTTCTTTGATGCCAACGAAGGAATATGGACGTTAGAACTGTTGGATTGCTATGTGGCGAGGAACCAGCACTAACAAGCTGATGGGACTCAACAACCCAAACTTGATAGTGGTTGGAATTGGTTTCCTAATATTATGCTGGCAGGTTACTGACCAGGAATAAAACTTTGCAGGACATAATAACAAAATTTCCATGACAAGTTTTTCAAAAATTTGTATTTTAGAATCGAAGTTAAACTGTAGGTTCCGCCATTTATGGATAAAATTAACACTCTCAAGCTACGTTAGAAGCTACGTTGTATTCTTGCCTAAAAGTTTGTAATGACCAATTGAGTAAGAAGTTATAAATAGATCAGAAGGTGTTGGAGTATGGAACCTTCTTGGTAGAAGAAGTTTTAATACCCTATGCTGGGGATTCTTTGAAAGTTTTAGCTGTCAGTTGCGAGCTGATATTCAGGTTTTCCTGAAATTCGTTGAGGGAATACGTTGGCCGAAGACTGTATTTAGATATTAAAGTAGCTGATCATTTAGTCTGCTTTTATTTTTCGTCTTTCTGTCTTCCATTTCGTTAATTTTTTTTTCTCTTTAATTATTTAATTTTTCAAGAACGTACTCTTTTGACCCTATCCTCCGGTTGTATGTATTGGCAACCTAACTCACCCACCTACTTGATTGCTGATGTCCTGAATTCCAAAACAAAAATGAAGTTCTTACCTCATATTTTGAATGGCTACTTATAATAGCCTTCCTAGCTTGAAATTAAACATGATCCCAATACTTATCCCTTATAAAAAGAGTTTTTATTCTTTAAGGAAAGTCAAGCGTAATTTGTCATTTTCCATTGGATAGTATCTATCTTTTGATCTTTGGTCAGCAGGAAAGAAAGATTTCTTAGATATACGACAGAATTAACACAAGTCAGATAATTAAGTCCATTCGTTTATTTTACTCTTTTACATTCTGAATTCGCCCTCCATTAGAATTTGCCCTTCTTTGAAAATTTGATACGTCAACTCAACAGTAATTTATAGGGAGGGCCAACACTCGAAAGTCATCAATCTTTCACTTCGAAATTTGTTGTGATCGCTTCAATCTTAAATAAATAACTAAGACGACAAATTGCTCGAATATAGCTGATAAAATTTTAATTGCATTTTAATTAATTGTTTAATCAAATAGTGGGGAAAATAAAATATAATCGGCATTAATTGAATGACAAATACACAACGAATTGTGACCCTCCAATGCAGTGAATATTGGGCAGTTGCAGCACAGCACAACACTATACCACATGTAACATCAATTGATAGGGAATTGAATAGAATTGATACGATTTTTGAACAATACTTAAGCGCATCACCAAAACATACGACGTCATGTTCGAAATACAAAAGAAAACAATACCAACGGTATCATGTGTGTATGGGAATTAATATCAATTGACATACAAATTCGTGTACGTGCAATATTGACAGTCGTATTGTATTGTGATTTCCATTCAAATCTGTTGAACTGCAGCAGTAGCTAGCTATAGCAGTCTTATAAACGCACATCGAAAATGTCCTAAGAAGGGGCCAATCAAAATAACCTTAAACTTTATAGAAATAAAACATGCAGCACGTTCTTCTTTCCTGCTTCGTTCACAAATTCTTCTTCAAATTCTTGATTTTTTTTGGTTATTTTTATTGTGTTCAAATTTTACTCAGCATGACAGTGGCGCCAAATGATATCAAAACGTTATGAATTTCAAAATAAAGCAAAAACAAAAAAGCAACATCAGCAATATTTCAATGGTATTACCAGTTTCATATATACGGACAATTTATTCTTTCTTTTTAATGGGGATATTTTTGTTTATAAAACTAAAAAAATTACATCCTTTTCATCATCATCCACCTCATCATTCGTTTTCTCAATTTATTATTAACGTTTCTTTTCTTTACAGTTTTTATTGTCTTCCCTTCGTGTTATTGTTGGTACCTAAGGATATTTTTGTTTGTTTTCATTGTCCCAAATAATATGAAACAGATTATTAAAAAAAAAATAATAAACAAGAGCTACTCTTGTAAAATGCTGAAAATATTTTATCAAAAGGTACTTTCATACCTTCTGAGTACTTTTTTCTTTATTTGAAAGAAATATATTTTTTTGGTTTTTATTATTTAAAGTGGCGCTGAAATTTAAAACCATTTTAAATTCCTTGTTTTTCGTTTTTCTTCCATCGGATTTGTTGGCTTTTGTTTCAGTCTGTCTACGGTAGTTTTGCAATACTTCTGATGCCAAGATGCAAAAAAAAATGAGGAAAGTAAGAAAACAATAGAAAATCGTGCTGAAATATTTGTCTGACCATAAGATCATCTAGATTGTATTGGTTTTTCAATTTGGTCATCACGTTTAGTTCACTGCTAGAAAGGAGACAAACAAACTTCGCTCAATTCAGAAAATTCAAAACGATTTGAAAATGAAGTTTCCAGTTCAACTTGTATAAAAGGTTGATTTAATTGTGAAGGGAGAGAATAGAAATTGTACCAGTAGCTTCGCAGACTTTCAGCTGTTATATTTGAGGTATTTACGGATAACTCACTAGGCAGGGTTTTGCGGACGTAGAAAAGGGATTGCAACTGAGCATTAGATTTCAAGAATATCATGTGAGTGTCCGTCTAACAATTTTACCATCTATTATCCTTCAGTGAAGAGTATGCTTTACCGTTCAGTTATACCCACGACACATTTAGAGGCTCTCAAAAGTCATTGACAACTGTTGAGTCTCTTATTAAACTTAAAACTGATTGTGAGATATTCATCCGTCATGACCCTTTTAGAAATTTGTCTGTTTATGTTATCGTTGCTGTTGCTTAACATTTGAATGCAATAAATTATATTTTATTTTCGTTTTTATACTTTAAAAAGAAATTGAACACGCTTACAAACGTGTCACAAGTTTCACACAAAACTTGTGAAGTACTTAGACAGACGGAGGGAAAGAGTTTCCTTTTGGCTCTCTATCAACTACTGTGGTTTGTTAACAGGACCCTAAGGATCCAAAAAAAAGAGCAGGAATTGAATACCCAAAATTTATCTTTAAAATTCCTTTGTTTTGGTTTCTGTTTTGTTTAGATTATAAGTAGCGGAAGTTTTAAATTGACAAGATTTAAAAAAAACGTTTTTCAATTCAAAAGGAATGTCTGTCTATATTCGAATTAATTTTTTAAATAAGGTGTTTATGGAACTAAAAAAAACTGGATTAATGGCGCGCTTTAGAATTTGAACTTCTAACAGAAAATTAATTTAAAAAAAATTTTAATACAATACAATGCAGAAAATCCTTAAAAATATTGCAAATTTATAACACCATATATTTCATTAAAACCTTTCACTCAGGATTACGACCTAGCTTCTCACACCACTTCTATTGTGTGTGTTAATTTAATACATGAGTGGCGGGACCTGTGGTTTAAATTTTAAAATCGACTTCGAAGGACAGATGTTTTGAGAAACTTTTCATGGAAATTTTATTTCGTCTCAGAATCTTTACCTGAAATCTGCTGAGAGGAAGTCGCCGGAGAAATATTTGTTCATATTTCGTTTTGTTGGAGATATCTGACCTGGGGTTTGAGCCGTGGCCAACACACGCCTACTAGACTTAGGCACACCAATACGTAGACCAGAATGTACAAAAATTGTTAAAACGAGAACATCATTATGGCCTGACTATATTCACTGTAGTAATCCTGGCATTAAGGTTTAAACTAGATAGATGAAGTCGCTAAACTTCCATTTTTAGGTCATATAGTGTTAGAAGTGTTTTCTCAATATCAACCAGGGATACCCGACTTTTTCTTTGGTCAATAAAAAAATTATTTCGAAAATTATTTTATACTTTGAGTGCAAGATCTATTTAAATTTGTTTATTAAAAATTTGCTATGAAAGCAATTACATTGAGTTCCATGACGTTGGCTTAGCACAGCCTGTCTGGCAAGGCTTTCAGCTGTTAAATATTTCTTTTCATTTATTTAGTAAAAGGATATGGACGACTATCGATCGTTTAAAAATATTTCAAACGTGACTACAAAAGTTGTGATTCAAAGAATTGACAAGTTTATAAAGAAATAGGGAGCAACAGTAATCGCTACAGATGCAGTAAGGCTTAAATATCATTGTAATATTAAAAGCACTGTAATAATTATCGCTTCTTTTGGAGAAAGTATAACGGGGTCTACATGATATCGGGACTTCCAACCTTTATTAACAATCCTCTTTTGAAGCTACATCTGTCAAATTAGTTGTCATTTGTTCAGTCTGGTTTGCCAAACCACCATGAGCGGATATTGCCTTCAACAACCTGTGAAAATAATAAAATTGTTTTATCAAAATGGGTTTACCGACTGACTCTAATTTTCATCACAAAATCAATTTGAGCAATGATATTTCTTAATACATGGGTACGTGAACTAAAAAAATTTGTCAAATTTGGGATGATACCAATCCACTAGAGATCCAAGACCGTCTAATGCGTCCCGAAAAAGTCGCTGTTTAATGTGGATTTTCTGCTAGCGGCGTCATCGGCCTATTCCTTGAGAACGACGTTCACCAGGCCATAGTTGTCAATAGCTAGCGCTATAAGTCGATGAATTACCTACTTCTTTGTTCCTGAATTGGATGATCTGGACATTAATTGGATGTAAGGTAGTTACATTTGAGTGCATTTAAAATGGTGGAAAAATAGAGGTATGCTGCTCAGCCTAGCTTGTGCTAAGCAAATTGGAAAATTTCGTTTCGTCTAGATTTTAACGCATTCGCCTGGCGTTTATTTCTAATACATACATACAAAATGTTTAAACGCTAACAGGCCTTGAATTTTTAAACATGTTTATTCAACACAATATTGTCCTTTAAAGCCACGCCCATTGCAATTTTTATATTAACAAAAACAAAATTTTAAAAGGACGCCATTTTTATTTTAATTTATTTAAAAACAAAAGACTTACAAATTAACAAGTAGGTAGTTCTTTTGAGACTCTTTTCTTGAAAAAACAAAAAAACAAACACACACAGTCATAAGAAAATAAAGAAAAACAATAGAAGTCCTCGACATCAACCCTTTATTTATTAAGACACTTCAAGTGCAGCAACTCACCAGCTCTGCAACTTGTTTAGAACTCATGCATGAGGTGTAACACATATAAGACACACAGAGAGACAGACAGATAGACTTGCATACAGTTATATAATATTTAATACTTCTATTCATAAATACGAGTGCAGGCACGTTGATGATGTCTTTGCCACATTTACTTCTAGTATTTATTGTTATTATTATTGCAGTTGTTGTTGTTATTATTGTTGTTGTTAATATTGTTGTTGTTATTATTGTGGTTGTTCTTATATGAAGAAGCATTCAACCATAAAATTTGTTTGCATCACATTGTTCTTCCATGCTGCTGGTAATATTGTTTGTTTACATGTATGCATGTATGTAACTGAACCGAAAACTGTGTAAATCCTTGTGATTTCGAATGTGTGCATACATATGTGTGTATGTGTCTCATAATGAACAATAGAGCCTAGATACGAACCAAACCATAGTGTTCAAATGTGTACGTGTACATTGTATGTGTGTGCATATTAAGATGGAAATGTTATCAGCGTGTTTGCATTGTATTATTACTTGTAAAATATCCTTAAGGATAATGCACGTGTACAATACTGTTATTATTCTTGTTGTTGCTTTTCTTTTTGTAGATGTGTTCAGGCAAATTTTAAAATAAGTTATTTTTAAAAATGAATTTTATTCATATTTATCAATTCGTTATATAAGTTAACGAAATACAAGTTTATATTTGTGTTTCATCAACAAAGCCTTATCACTTTTCTTTAAATTATATGGTGGCTCTGAAAAGAACCGATTGGTTACGATACATTATATTCGCTGTTATGTTCTTCTGTTGCTTTTGTTGCACCAAAGGAAAAAATATGTAAAATGTATGTCAACATTTTTACAAAATTTTATTCTTCTTACATTTTAAATAAGCAGAGGATTATAACACCGTGTTGCATTACAATACAGGCTACGTGAACGTAGTTAGCGGGCTTTCTGACGACAGCAGTAGGTTAATCATACTCGCACTTTGCCTCTACCATATTGATCTTGATAGAATCCTTTCATGCCTATTCATTTTTCCACACCAACCTTGTAGCGTCTTAGAAAAAGTTGCAGGAAAGCCTTTCGTGTACATAAAATTGTACGCTCTCGGTCCAGATGAAAGCAAATAAATGGCATTGTAGATACCAATCCGGCTCCGGCCCATCTGAAAAAACATTCAGCATTTCTTCTATGGCTAATTTCGCAAGGGCGTGCTGGCATTTGAGGTCCTTATTTCCATGTTCCAATTATTTTATTTTGTCTTGGTGTTGTTTAAAATTATTTCCTTCATACATTTTTAATAAGCACGGCATTGCATTCGGGTAGTGTTAGTATTTTAGTTACCTCTAGCTGCACTCAGCTATTTCAGCAACTTACGGTTCGTTGGACCTCAGCAACTATTACAGCAGCGAAAGGGAATCCCGCCGTAAGCAGCTTTGATACCAGCGTGTACAAACATTATATTTGGCATTTTTCAGTTAAAGTCATAATACAGGTTGCTTTAAAGATTTTCTCCACCTTCTAGTAGCCGTAAGTACCTGGACGTTGGTAGCCGGCTTTCTGACGACATCAGTAGGGGAATCATACTCGCACGTTTTCTTTATACTTCATTTCGTCGAATGCAAACACACACATATTTTCGTTTAACGACATGCCTATCGTGAGTGTGCTGCTTGATACAATCCCTTCACGTATGTATATCGTTTTAAAATGTGGTATAGGAAAGCCTTTCTTTTTTCAAGTGGTTGTACGCTCTCGGTCGAGATGCAAACAAATGGCATTTCAGATATCATTTCACCTCTAATACACATTTCCGGGAAATATAAATTTTCTTATTTACATACATAACATAATTGGCCAGTCAAGATTACGACCTAGCTTCTCACACCGCCCAAGTTGTGTGTTAATTTTATTCAACATACTACCTACTAGACTACGGCGACTACATGCCCGCCTCAATAGTTAAAACTTTTTCCGGTTGATTCAACTTTTTCTGGGATGGAAATCCTTGGCCAAATGGTTTTCAAGTCGTTTCTGGGGGAAGATCCGATTACTGTGAACTTTTCATGATAATTTTATTCACTCTCAGAGAGGGAGTCGCCGAAGAAATATTTTTTCATATTTCATTTTGTTCGAGATGTCTGGCCTAGGGTTGGAACCGTAGCCTTACGGTATAATCAGCGAACACGCTACCTACTAGACTATGGCAACTTCATTTTATTATTCGGCCAATGACAAGATCGACTTGCGCGAGCTGGCATTTTTCGGCTCCAATTGTTTATTTTCTCCAGGCCCCATCATTTATGAGTTCATCAACATTAATTGCGCGAAAGGAATAAACATTTATGCTGTTTAGAACACATACATATACATACGTGTATACATATATATGTAGAAATCTATAATGAAAATTTATAAGATGAACTTACTCTGTACGCTACTGCATGTTGCTGAAAGGGCAGCTTGAGAGCCGTTCTAATGCCTTCCATTTTTTTTAATGACTCTTCCAAAATTCAAAGCCTGTTTTATACGCTGTACGAGTATACACCACAAAATTAATAACTATTCAGCCAATAATTTATGATTTATTTTTATATTTTAAATCGCATTTCATACGTCAGCAAATTATACTTACTTTGCCAATCCTGCCGATTCTGTACTATTGGCAATGCATTTGGCATCAAAAAAAAAACGAGACCGGGTGGTAATTCTGTCTGATCGGGTGAAATGTTTGATTGGTGCACTTCCAAGAATAGGGTGTAAATACCATTTGACACATATTATCCCTGTTTTGTCTTCTGTTTTCCATCATCCTTCAACACACAAAAAAACAAGGTCCAACATCACCGTCATTAATTTCTTTTTGTTTCTAATTTAAGTTTTTTTTTATAATTTTTTAACCTAAGTTTGCATGCACTTGAGTATTGATTTGTTTTATTTTTAAAGACCATTTTCGTCGAACAAATATATTTTTTTTCTTAATTGTTTTGTAATTAAATTTGAATTAAAATTAAATCATCAGTATCGGATTTAAATTAACTTTTAAAATAACGCATCACCAACTAACACATGCAATTGAAAAAAATACGAAATTGATTGCAAAAACAAAATACAATAAAAAAATTGTATCCTTTTGACAACATATAACGCAATTCGAAAATACGTAAGTTTGATGATCATAAAATAAAACACAACAACAAACGCTTAACAAGCCTAATACTCTCACAGCTGGTTTTTTAAAGTCACCTTTAAAAGCAAATCCACCTTGACTAGGCGGTTTAGAGAGAAATATTGCAACCCCATGTGGAAACCCTCGGAGGGGGTACAAAACACAGGCTATAGCAATACTATGTGTCAGTCAGGCCACTATTCGAGGCACTCGACTCTTATGAGATTAAATCGAAAGGAGTATGAGAGTGGTTGGAGAAGATGAATCGAGGGAAAATAAGGTTTCCTTCTGATGGATCCCATTTCATGTGAGAATTTTCGGCGGCGAAAAAGAAGACTTACTTGCTACAAAGGGAACTTAACTTACCGTTAATGGGACTAGAATTGGTAGTTTGGAGTGGCAGAAGATGTTTGGAAAGGTATGCACATAACTTACTTAAATTTGAAGCTCAAAACGCATAGCTTAATGGGGTTCTATTAGAAAGCGGTAAGATAGCCAACCTTTGTCTCAGGTTTTGAAGATCCAGACAACGTCAATACACATACATACATACATAATTGGTCAAATCAACACCTCAGTCAGGATGACGATCTAGCTTCTCACAGCACTTAGGTTGTGTGTGTTAATTTTATACATAATTCTGAGTAGAAGAAGCCGTCATAGACCAAAGGACTCCTAGAAATGCATGATACTTTCAGAGATGCGACTTGATATAGAAAAGAGCAAAAGTAAGAGCCTTAAACCGTGTAAAAGGTGGATGTTTTTGTTTTGTGGAAACTACAGGTACTAAGGGTGGTAATGGAAAACTAGGAAAACTATTATTTTAATGGAATGAGTGAGTATCCTTTTAAAACTGAACTCTTTAAAATACTTTTGATTAACTGGTTACTTTCATTTATTGAATGTGAATAGTGAATCGAATCGCTGGCTCTCATTTAACCGCATCTATAACACCGGCGAGAAACTAGGTCAATAATCCTGACTGAAGGGTTGTAATGACCAATTATGTATGTATGTATGTGTAACATCGGTTTTTAAACACGCTCGACTAAACGTATTGGTGGTGGCTACTTTGCATGGATGATTCTGATATTTAATCCTGTTTTACCATTCAAATCCATAAATAAATAGAATTCGATTGGAATTGGAATTTTCAGGTTACTGTGAAGAGAGGGATTTGCCCACGGGAAAAGTTATTTGTGCAATTTATTTTAAATTTAATTGCGAATTTATTGTTTTTATTTTTGTTGTTTTCCAAATTCATTTAAATGATTTATTTGGCATTCTACTGATTCCACAATTGGGTGTGAATTGGATCTTTAATGTACAATAGAATTTTTACAATTCAGATTTTTTTGTTTTTTGCTTTTCATTTGCAAATATTTGTTGTTCTTTTTTCTTCTTTTTTTGATTTTAATCCTACGGTTGTAGTTAGAAATACATTTTTAGCGAATTTGTTTACAAAATTATAACAACAACAACAACATGATTTCTATTTGCATTTACTATGCACCATAAAATATTTATTTGGACGACTTCATGTATTCAAATACTATTCACCCTTAAACAGGCATTTATTGGATTTAAATTTTTAGAAACTTTTTGTCCTTTTTGAGTGGCTGTCTAACGTTATAATCGCAAGTGGGAATTTAAGCGAAAATATTTATTTTTTCAACGAATACAAGTGACAGTGCTCGAGAGTGAAAATGTAAATACGAATAATTTTTTTAAAATTTTTATTATTTGTTAGCCAGAATTGAATTTGAATTTAAAATATTTTTTTTTTTGCATTTTTGTTGTGACTCTATTATGCAAATAAATATGTAGTTGAATGTACAAGTTTAGGCGTTAAATTGGAGTGTGGAAGTTATTGGCAGGAAATTATGTCATTGCCGGTACCATATAAACAACGAAAATACAAAAAACACTGAAGGTTTTCAAAGCTAATATCAACTAAAAGATATCCTATACCACCATGTTATTTTAGTTGAATACATTGTGATTTAATACGGGCAATCCAAATTTAGTATCGGAACTAAAGCTTAAATAAAAGAGAGAAAACAAAACCTTTAAAATTTGTAAGATCCGAAACGACCATGACGAAAAATTGTTTGTGTGGCACACTGTGGTGTATCATCAATTACTGTGACCACATTGCTTTCTAGCACTAAATTGGCAAGTCAACCAAGAACATAGGCAACTCCTTATGATATCGTAAAAAGTAATACTAGAGAAAGCCCTGACATACATATGAGTTCCTATTAGATAATGACTTTACTGCAGAATAACAGGACCAAATTATTGCCACAGACTATTTGAATTGCAATTATATTCCACAAGCGAAAGAGACGAGAAAAGCAACACGTCGTTATTCTTTGGGACTTCGCAAGGGTCTATGGATTTCTAAGCAATCTTTGAAATACTGTATCGAGACAAAATATCTTTGAGCCTTTTTAGTTCATTTACTGACCATTAGGTTCTAAATATCTGTATAATACATATCAGCTGCTGCCATAATGGTTAAGATAGGGAAAAGGGGATACGGTGGCCTCTTTCCCTTGCCCCCGTTCTTTACACTAGTCTACTTTAATCACCTACTGACTGTAGTTTCACTGCTTTCGTTATGAGTTACAACTGGAGTTTTATTCGTGGATGAAAGTGTTCCAACAAGCTTGTTAACCTTATTTTACTACTAAAATCCAATGGTAATAGATTCTGTCGGTCTGGTAAATTTTTATTAAACAAGCGAAAGAAAAAAAAATTAATTTTAAAATTTTACAAATAATGGCCGCCATTAAAAGCAATTATCTGAGTGTGTATTTCAATTTCATTGATCCATTGGATGCCGTCATATGGACAGAAAATACAACAACAAACATTATCGGCTAAAATATTGGCTAAAAGGCAACATTATTTATGCCAAGCAACAGGGAACAATAATTGGGTTAATGGGATTAAAACTGTTGCCATGATTTACTGACAATAACGTCATTGAGAACGAAAATTAAAACAGTAAAGAGGTATTGAAAAAAAGAACAACAACAAATAAACAATAAATGGCAAAAAGCTTAAAGTGATAAGAATTTCAAAAACCAAAGAGAAATTCAGAGAGAGAAAAAGAAAGAAAAAACCACTCACCAGTTGATTAACCCGGATCGTTATTGCTTGAAGTTGATGTTGAAAAGCCGGGCTGTTTGCGCCAACCTTTGCGATTCCAAAAACTGCGCGCTTTCGATTCTTTGGGTTGGGCATTTAGAACAACGGGACCAGGATCTTCAGCGGCTCTTATTTTGGTACAATTTAAAATACGGCAACCACAAGAGGCACGCGTGAAAAAACTCGAAGAAATATGCAAGTCGTCGTTAAAGTGACGCGATTGCTGATGTTGTTGATGTGGATGTTCCTGTTGTTGATGATAATGGTGGTGATTAGGATGGGGTAGTTGTGAGTGATGATGCTGATGGTGTTTATGTTGCACATGCAATTGTTGTTGTTGATATTGTTGTTGCTGTTTTTTATTGTGGGGTATTTGAGGTGAATGTTTAATAGAGCACGATGACGTTGTTGCTGACGCTGGTACCACTGCGGATGATGAGGCTGCAGATGCAGATGTTGCTGTTGCATTTGTTATATTACTGTTGGCTCTTTGAAATGAACGACAACATTGTGTGGCATAAGAAAAGGCACTTTGTTGACTCTTTGCAGCTGCATTGTTGCCAGCTGATGTACTTGTTGTACTTGACAGGTTATTTGAACGGGAACTTTTAAGGGCATTGGTCTTGTGCAGACGCAGTGAACCAATGTAACTAGCACCACTGGAACCACTGAAACCACTATCCAAATCAGCCGCTAGGCAAGAGGATTGTAAAAGACCAGCACTTACCGTTGCCGAATTGGGTATGGGCGAGATAAACTCATCTGCTGGTCCTCCCGCCGCATCACATATGTTGTCGGCCGACGAAGAAGTCAGCCGCAGAGGCTGACCTGAAGCTGTAGTAACACTAACCGCCGGCGTGGGCTGTCCTTTGTCTGTGGGACTACTATTGGGCGGACTTTCTGGCATAAGCATTGCCTCTACGGACAAATTAAGCTCGCCTAATATCTTATGATGTCTATTTTGTACTCTTCTCAGTTCCTCCTCTACCAGAGTTCGGGTCAGTGAGCCAGCCGCATGGGAACTGGCCCTCAGCTGATGGGGACTGGTCATGGAATTGGAGGAGGATGATGTAGAAGAAGCGGAAATTTCCTCGTAGAAATTTTCCGGTGTGGAAACATTACTACAGTTAGCTGAGGCCGTGGTATCAGCCATATTATGGCTTTGTTGTTGGGTGAGTCTTGTCTGATACGATCGTCGGGTAGTTGGTGATACCAACAATTTGTTCTTTTTGCCTTTCAGCAGAAGAGCTCTTATAGAGTTAGGTGGCGGGAGAATGAGATCTTCTTCTTCGTTTGCTCCCGCAATTAGCTCAGCATGCGGTATGTTGGTGTGTTTCATGACGGCACCGGGTTCATAGTAGGCATATGAATAGTCGTGTTGTTGCTGTTGCTGCAGTTGCAGCAGTTGTAAAGAGGTGGCCTGGGATTTATTAGTCCATTGCCCATGCTGATCCTCAATACTGTGATGATGTTGATGATTTAAGCGCCCTAAAGTCTTGGTTTGCCTCAACAGACCACCACCACCCTTAAAAGAGACATGGGGTTCTGGGTCCAAACACACTTCAATGGCATCTAAATCAGTTTCTATTTGTTGTTGCTGTTGCTGGGGTAAAAGATGGTGATATTGGTGTTGCTGCTGCTGTAGTTGGCTGGTTATCTTGTGAAGTGTTTGGACATTCGCTTTGGTCACGATAATAGGTGTGTTAGTGGGACTTACGGTGGAGGGCATAGTTGGAGTAACCTCTACCATTACCGTGTTCTTTTGAAATGATATCGCTTGGGGCTGTGGCTGGTGTTGAACAGCACTGCCAACACCACATGTACTGTCATTTGCTGTCGATAACGATGGTTGTGGCATATTAGCTGTTGTTGTGGCTACTGAGACAGTATTTCGATATTTCGGTGTTGCCGAACATGATGTTGGTGTTGCGTTGTGTTGGAAATTTTGCTGTTGTTGTTCTTGTTCCAGCAATTGGCTTTCCTCGTTGTGCCGCTGTTGCTGCAGACCTGATTTCAGTGCCCCACCATTTGTGGTTTGTCCACGTGCTACCAGATGACGTTGATTTTGTGGTTGCTGTTGTGTTGTGTAGTAATTTTGATTCGTTATAATCGCCTGTGTTTGTTGTTTCTGTTGTTGCAAATGTGTGTGTTGCTGTTGGTCTTGCTGCTTTAAATCCTTTTGCTGTTGCTTGTTTAGATTGCGTTGTCTGCGTCCTAAACCCAAACAAGCCTCCATGGCACATGTTGTTAATTTTAATTGATGACAGTTTTTTCAAATATACAACAACAGAAATACTGAGTTTTTTTCGGTTTTCTCTGTTACTGCCTGTTTAATTGATTAGAGAGGGATGCTGTGTGATTCAATGCTTCGTATTGACCAGATATGATAGTTATCAGTTGATGACTGTAATTGAAAGATTGAAAGAAATCCTGAATCAATGCAGTGTTTAAAGGAAAAAACAACTAAATTGTCTTAAAATTAAATGTGGCTTCTTGTGGGGAAAATTAGTTTGATTTCATTTAGATGTGCTTAAGCAATAGCCATCAATCAAAGAGGCCATGTGAGACAACTATTTTATGATATAAATGCGGGAAATTATTTTGGTAAAGTTTAAAAGTTATTGCAGCATACATACCACGAGCAAACAATATTTCTAGAACCCTCTAATTGCATGCAATAAATATTAAACATTCGTTTTGTTAACACATTTCAAAAGATTTCTTGTGATAAATCATGGCAATTAAAATTTTGAAAATTGTAGAATAAATTCCAAAAGAAAAGAATTATTCATACGCTACACCTATCATGCACGGTTAAGGCACATGGTGCTTCTGTTCATGGCTTCGTTTACATTCTAAATAAAAACGAAAATTGGGTTCCTATATTTAAAAAATCGTTTTAAATTTAATTTCAGTCGTCACCAAAAATTCTAACGAAAACAAAATTCAATAAATGTCAGTAAATTTGTGGCTCAGCAGTCACTGTGGTCAATCTTATGAAAATCGGTGCATAATTGATCGCTAATGCCACATAGAAATATTATTCCGAACTTAAAAACTCTCACGTAAAGTGCATGCAGTGCACTGTAGAGTATCGTAAAGTCTTCTTGCAGTTGCCATAGTTTCTGTCTCTTATAAATGAAAGCAGAATTCACTATAAAATATTTGCACAATCAACTAATGAATCACAGCGACTATTAGTCAAGGGACTGCCAAATAAATTGTTAAGCAAAATACACAAGGGCGGCATGGTCGACTTAAGAAATACAGCCAACAAGAGAAACATACGTTCTAGGTAGCGTTCCAACTTTAAAAATTAAAAAAAAAATCTCTGATATATTTTTGATTGTCGATTTGAATTTGTTAAAATCTCTACAAGAAAAAGTCTGAGAGGGCCTAATTGCATAATCTCCAGCTTAAAATCCACACCATACAGAGACTTTTTAGGCTGTGCTGTGCGCTCTTGGATCTCATTTTTGTTGGCATCGTCGCAAATTCAAAAATTTTGTTTATTCACGTTGCCATTCATCCAGAAATGAACCTTATCGCTGAAGATGAATTTTCGATAAAAATTTGGGTCAATTGTCAACAACTGCTCCATAGTTTCCTATGGACGTACGTCTATGGTGATTTGACAAAACGGAATAAACAACTAATTTGACGGATGTAACTTAAACAACATGGCTGTTATCAACTTCCCAAAAACGAAAGATTTAGTTGGAACATCCTTCCTGATTGGTCATTACAATCCTTCAGTCATGATTGCGACCACTTACGTTGTGTGAGTTAATTTTATACATGAGCGTCGGAACCTATAGTTTAAAGTCGTCTCCGAACGACAGATTTGTGAGAAACTTTTCATGACAATTTTATTTACTTCCAGTGTATAGACTTGGATCGAATATGATACCATTATTACTGGGTCTTAAAATAGAGGAAATGGAACCAGATTTGTGGGTGGGGATATGTAAGAGGAGAGCATAGCTGAGCACATTTGGTGTGGTGCCTTTAGTTAGTTAATATGGAACGTAACATTACTAATAACATTACGTAATGCACTACTAATAGTGCATGGATTCAGACATGAGATTACAGCTGGTGTGATCATATCCTCCTGCGCTACTTGATTACTTTCGCTTAGTGGCCAAGTGAATCAACTAATGAAAGTTAACCTGTGAAAACATTTGCCTACAGAAATTAATTTTTATTTGTTTGGTCGGTGTGTACGTTTTAGATTTATTTTCCTAACAACTTTAAAAACGCCGCAGAATTAGAAATTATGAGGGCCAACTGGCTTACATTAAATGTACTCAAGTAACGACAAACTATGTGTCGAATCAGAAACACCCTTTGCTTGCCAATTGTGGAAGAGTAGTGAAACTAAAATTTGACGGCACCATTTATTGTACGTCAACACAACTTGCAACGACCAAAAATTCTAATTAATTTAACAAAAATAGAATAAAATTCGACAAAAAATTCAATTTACAAATAAACAACAACAACTACATAAAATACTAACGAGTTGCAACAACTTTTTATAGTAGCAACCTGTAAAAGCAGATATTTTCATATATTTAAGCGCGTTTTGCTATACAATACGGTGCACAGTGTTTACTTATTAAATGTGGCATAAAAAAATTGGTTGCAAGTTTTCTGAGGCAGTCGTTTGTTTGTAATGAGTTACTTAAATCCTTTTTGTTTTTGTTGTTGTTATTGTATTTTCAATAGTTGACATTCATTCAGTCATTCGTTCAAACCGCATGTAGCAGTACAGCCACTGGGTGGCAGGATGGCTGACTGACTGACAAAGTTGTAAAGTTGCTATGTGGTGGTGGTATATTTTTGTTTATTCTTGTTTTCGTTTGTATTATTTAAGATGGTTTTTTTGGTTATTTTGGCTGGATATTGTGGTTTCTTTTCGTTGTTACACGAATCACACAACAGGCGAAAATATAACGAAAGGATTCAACAACCAACAGCATTCCGCAGTAACAACAGAAACAACAAAATAGTTAACACTTAATCTTTTTGTTATTGTTAATTGCAGAGCAACAAAATTCGCAATGTGGCACAAACAACGCATTACATCGCATTTCTAAAGCATGCTTCGTTAATGTGAATAGAGCAGTACACTGTGCCAACACAACAGAAAGGGCGTGGGAAATTGCATTTATGTTGAATTACATCCGAAAAGAGTTGTAATTTAAATGTAATTTTCGCAAAATTTTGCAAGCACTTTGTCATTCAACTATTCTGCCACAATTCTCCTCTCTTTTAACTTTTTGATGCGAATCGAGTTATATGAGGTTTCAACTTTAATGTGGCACATTCGCTTCGTCAAACATTAATTAAAAATGTTGAATTTTAAATGTGGCACAACAATATATTTAAAAGGAAAAAAGATGCAAATGCGACAATTTCATTGCATTTTTTCGTTTACCTCTTCTTCCCCTTTCTATTGTGCTACAAAGAATTGTTACAGGAAAATAAATTTGTTTCAGGTGCCATTGTTGCATAATATAATGTCTATTGGTGATAAATTAACGCCATAGTGCAGAAACAACTGACAACATTTAATGCCACAGAAAATATTTCAATTTTTTTGAGCATTCATACCAACGAGGGTAACAGATTCGACATGATTTAATGAAAATGAATAGAAAGGCTATTTAAGATGTCATAGACTCTAGCAAAAGGTTTAATTTTCAACAAGAAAATAATTTTAAATTAAGGGGCCTAAGCCCCACTCACCTCAAACACCACATTTTAAACAGAGACTAAATAGAATCAAATTATAAAATGAATGATGACAATAACCTTTTGAATGCAACATGGATCACGAATGGAAACGTAGAATTTACAAGCAGTCAACGAACCTTATAGCCTCGTTCAACTGTAAAGAAGAATTTCTGCTCGTATTAGCTTCTCTGTGGTTAGCATTTTAGAATTCAGCCATTTCGGAAGTCCGGTGACTAGACACCATAAAATTATTTGCTCCAAATATAAATACAATATTTTTTATCGATTAAAGAATAGAAAGCGACGTTGGTATACTGGCATCAAACTAGTAAATTAAAGCGCTGCATACTATCTGCAAGGTTACGAACAAGGGCCAGGAATGTACTGATTTGTCCCCGTATTTGAGAAAAAGATTGCCTCCACAATATTCCATATAGTCAACAGTGTTAATATTATGTACTAGGACTCCCCTGATTTAAGAGAGGAGAAAATATCAACTACAACATTGTAGGATGACAAGCTAATACCACTTATTGGGAAAGACTAGATTTCATGAAGCTAAGTTCCTCTCTGCACTACATACAATGCAAAAACAATTGAGCATATTGAGTGCTTTATAAAGCGTTTACCACCATATACCTGCGACTTAAAAAAGTCCCATAAAATGGTCTAGTGGGCTTAAATCTCGCGGTCTCGTTTACGATGACCATGCCCTCAAATCGATCGAGAAGAATATTTTATTTGGCAGTAGCACGTAGTGTCGTGCTATTAACACATGATATACATAGTTGGTGTCTAGTTCAGTATTCAGACCAAAAGAAGTTGTTGTAGTTATACTACTCGTCGTTGACAGTAGCCACTGTTATGCCTAACGATATATGGAACGATGAGTTCGCCAGCCCCAAAATCCACAGTGACTTTTTCGAGATGTAGAAGACTGCCATTTCATTAAAGAATTTGCTTAATACACAAACATATAATTGGAGTACAAGGAGTAATATTAAAAGTTTTCCAAAAGGCAACTGTCTCATTGAAATTTTTTTGACTGTACCCGTAGCTGGAATTCAATGCTCAACATCTGAGCAGTTGGATAGCTATCAACTATCATGTCTAAGCAGGAAAGTTAGTTGTCTGTTTCTTCCACAGTAGCGAAAAAATATTTCCTTCCTTTTTGATTTCTAATTGGAGACAATTTTTATTTGAGAATACAAATCGAAATTCTATCACTTCAGTTTCAACTTCATTTCAATTCATGTACGTTCGTCTTTAAGAATCATGGCATTCGATTAAAATTAAAACAACGTTATTATGAGAATGTTTTTAATTTCCTGCTGCTGGTCAATTATTGAATGATAAAAATGTTGCAAGTAAATTATTTTTACAAATTATTGATGCAGCAATTGAAACACTTACGCTAGGTTTATTTTTCAAATGCGTTTCTGATTTTAATGAACACAACATAATACACCGAGCAACAGAACACAAGCAAAGTACGACGATGCGATAACAAGACTTGGGTAACAATTGCAACTCGTAGCCGTTGCAGACAAAACAGCCATGATGACGACAATAACGTTGGTGAACGCGTGTTGACTGACAGGCCAAAAGACACGAGGAAAATGTGTGACTTTTTTAGTGGTAATTGTTTAGTTAAAAATTCGTTTAATTAGCAGCAATTAATCTGTAGTGTGGTTGTACGACTTGTCAACGACAATATGGCAGATAGAAAAGAAAATACAACAACAACAACAAAAAGAATGACTGGAAAACAAAGGCTACAACATCCAACAACCCATTGAAAAGAAGCACGAACCAGTAACAACAAATCATGTTGTAATTGTGATGCCAGTGTTGCTGCCCGGAATAATACAATGAAACAGAAACAGAACAAAAATAAAACAGTGGCTATACGCGCTCATACACATTCTTACGCATGCACTTACAGTATTTGCAGCATACATATATGAGTCAAACTGTTGGTTGAAGTGTATCTCTTGCTCCTCTGGTAGGTTATTGTTTGGCAAGCAAATATATTTTTTCAAGTGTTCTTTGGTTCTTCTTGCTCTTCTGTTTATTTTGTTCATCCGTTGGTTTTTTTTTGTGTTGTATCGCATATTTATGGAAAATAAAATGCCCGTGTTGTTGTCGCTATTGCTGGACTAGGCATATTGGCGTATGCTGCAAACATTATAAACGATTGAGTTGACGATACAATGATGGAGACTACCGCTTGCAGCATAAAAATACACACCAAATGTTATTGTTGGTATATTGTTGTTGTTGTTTTTTAGCTGCATGTTGCACCAGTCGGTTATTGTTGGTTCTGGTTGTTGGTGATTGCTTTGCCTATTTTGTACATTATATGTATGTGGACGTGTGCACTTTGGAATGTGAGAAAACTATTGTTTGGTGACAACAAATTGTTTTCATTCATTCCCTTTATGGATTTGTTGCTTATGTTGTTGCAATATTTTACTATTTTTTACTTTGGCTCATTGTCAACATTATCTGTCTAGAAAACTCACTGTGGAAAGTGATAGTGCCCAACTAAAAGGAAAGAAAAGTTTCCGACAAGCTTCTCAAGTGCTTTTACGGAATAATCTGAAATTGACTCAAGCTGACCCCAGACGAAGTCACTGAAATCTAGTATATATTGTGTAGACTTATTAGAATAGAACCCGTAGTTCAAACCCCAGCACAGACACCTCGAACAAAACGAAATATAAAAAAATATTTCTTTCGGCGGTTTCATCTCAGCAGACTTCTGACAAAACATCAGAGTAAATAAAATTGCCATGAAAAGTTTTTCAAAAATCTGCCGTTTGAATTCGAAGTTAAATTGTAAGTCCAGCCACTAATGCATAATATTAACACAAACAACATGGTTGGTTTGAGAGGTTAGGTTGTAAACCAGGCTAAAAGGGTTGTAATGATGAATTAAGTAAGTATGTATCCTCATTCAACCTTTAATCTGTATTGAAGGAGATATGATAAACCACATTCTGAAAATGTTATTCTTGTGCTGAAAAGATTTCTTTAGTGGATTTTTATATTCCTAAAGAAGGTTTTAAAAAGTACGTTGTTCCGAGAGATAAAGCTGCTCAATTTACTCCATATTAACAACTTAGTTTCTTGCACTGCCTCAAGTAAACAATTTCTAAGCCACGCAGGCATTAAGCCAACTATACTTCATCCTGATAAACTTTGAAAAAATTCTTCTATAAGCTAGCTTTTGGAGACTAATGAAACAAAGTCTAAGACTGTTAAATATGGACCAACGAAGCTCAGGAATATTTCCAAATTACTAAACGGCTAACCTATCCACCCAACGGTTCAGTAATATGGTCACCTTCGAAGCACTAGTCTCTATGGTTTTATTGTCGTTGGCCACATGACCAGTTTAATTATAATTTTAGTAGAGATTTCAAATCAATAGACACGCGAACACATGTGCTCTTAACTTGTAAATATTTTGTTTTCACACTACAAGCAATTAACACAACAGTCCTTAACTACGGGTAAATGGTGTCTCTTCTTTAAACTTTTGTTTCAACTCTATACTGAGACACCCCGTTCCTTAACACTTTTAGTTGAGGCAACGATATTTTTTAAACATTTAGTACCGCATACCTGAAATTCCTGTGAAGTTTTTATTCGAAAGATTTGTTTAGTCTTCCAAGCAGCACTACTCTTGCTACGTCGATTGTGGATTTAATTCATTGGAAACAGTTTATTAGTTTAGATTGCCATGGTCGTGTCATTGCTGCTGCTGTAGTTTGTGTTTTTGCAGCTGTTGCTGCTATCGCAAGTATTTCACAGGCTAGAGAAAAAGCAATTCAAAAAATTTTAATATGGGAATACAAATGAAGAGTCTTCACAAGCAAAGTACCACGAGTATTTGCATGAATGAAAAACAAATTCCTATAAATTGTTAATGAATAAATGAAGTTCTCTGTAATGCTGTTGGTAGTTGTTGAGGCAGATATTTTTGTAAAATTTCTTTGACAATTTTTCTAAAATCAAATACAAAAATACAATTTGTGACGATTAATTATTACCATCAGGGAGGAATGGCTTTTTATTGTAAAGCTAATAACCATCTGTTGTTGAGAAGAAAGACGCCTGTTTCAGTTCAATGCTACAGAAAACTTTTAAACTTCATTAACACTGTGAACAACTACTTGGGTTCGACAATAGAAAGGTTCGCATTCTAACAGGAATTCTAAACGGACACTGTGCTATTGGCAATTTCGCTAACAGCATCGGTCTGTCCCACCAAGATTACTGAAGAAGCCGCCATGATGTGGAGGAAACGGAATCGGCACAACACCTTTTATGCGAGCACCCTGCACTTCAGAACAGACGTCAGCAGTTTTTAGTAACAGAACGTTTGAAGATTTGGGTATGGTGGCGAACGTGCCACAAAAGCGAACTGGCCAGTTTCATCCAGAGCTAGGGGTGGTTCAAACACACTACTCGCGGATCATGACAAGGGCTTACCTTACATTGGGTAACACAATAAGCGATTGAACTATGCGGTGAACGGCAGGCTACCCGCTAACCTAACCTACCTTAACCTTCACTGTGAACAACTGCGATAAATCATCTAAGTATACGGCCTGTATTTCTTACAATGATTCCTGCTAAAGTCGTGTATACTATTTTACAGGGTTCGTGATTTTTGTCCCATGATGAAATACTTAGAACCCGTGAGGAAATCACGGGTATCTTCCAAGCGGAAAAAGTTTTCAAAATAACTTGTACAAGAGATACATACAAATGACATAGCAATACTACACTATACCGTTAGGCCTTCATTCCAGTACTCAGTTCTTATGAGATTAAATCAAACATAGTCTCGAGGTCATCGGCTAGGTAGACAAAATAAGGCTTCCCTCTGCCTCCCCTCATGTGGGAAATCTCGGTAATGGACAAACAGACGAGCTGGCGAGACGAGAAACTTCCACGCCTTTGATGGGGCCAGAACCCTTCCGTGGAAAGAGGTGGATTTTTAGAACGGTATGCTCAACGTAATTGAACATAAAGATTAAGGATTTTGAAGTAATCAAAAGTTCTATTTGGGAGAATATAATAAGAGGAATTCTGAGTCATGCATCAGAATAATATAATCAGTTTTGAGTCATGCATTAAACTATCAAGAAACAACCTGAATGTATTTATCTAGAATACCCGCATTCTAGTCCATCATGTAGGTTCTATGACGATGAGAACGAATAATCGGAAGTCATTATTGAAAACCGTGGGGCTTTAATGCATTACAGAAGGTATCATTGTTGCCACCGCACAGCATCCAGAAGTTTGTCTGGGAAATAAGCTTGGAGACGACTATAAAAGACCTCTAAAGCATAAGGGGAGTACAATAGATCGTATGACCACAGTACTCAGGCACTTTTACGCGACAATACCACAATACTGCACATATAATGCAGTGCAGACATACATTTATTTGAAGATTTGAGTAAAAAATTTGGAGATAATTTACAGAATATGTCTTTGGGAGTGATAAGTATGCCAAGGTTATTCTCATTTGGCTTTGCAAAGGTGGTTCCCGGAGGATCCCTTATAAATAGGAACAACGATTTATGCCAGCCACAGCTCGCTTTTTGAGTCGTGACATTTATCTTTGCTAATTCATTTTTAAAGAGCGATGCCTTGCGGCGTAGTATGCTATGGTTTGGTAATTCACGTGAGACATGATAGTTGAAAATGTTCTGCAAACATAAGCACAATAATTAGCTAACCAGCCAACCCGCGGTCAATTAAAGCTTAAGCTATGATTAGGAAAGCGTTCACATTAAATAATGTTTTTAAAGGCAAGAAAAATACATTATTTTTGAAATGAGTACCATAAAATCATATTGAAATACATAATAAGTATGCGAAATAAAATAGTTTTCTTCAGTAACAGTTTCAAACCAAACAACGATTTCTACTCGTATTCTATGCTTTTCGACTCACTGTTTTAGGAATAAAAAAATTATACACCATAGAGCCTAGATAGCAAAAATTTTAATTAAATTAGTGAATAAATTTTTATGCTCAGTTTGACATTTTTACGTTAAAAACTCAATAACAAAGTGTGTGTATGTGTCGCAGTTCGATTGTAATTAACGCAGCATTTTTATGGTCCATTATTAACAAGCAGCAACACAATAAAATTTAAATTATAATCTCGTCTCTAATTTATTGATCATTGAAGCTTTAACTAAAATTAAATGCTCTTCCCACTCTCTTTCTTTCTGTTCCCTGTAGCAATATTGATTCTGTTTTCAGACAAGAGTTCTCTACTAATTAACATGAGAGGGGTTTGCAATGAAATTTAGAAGACCAACATCAAGAGCTTCATTGTTATAATGGGCTGCAGTTGTAATAGGATTTTCATATTTGTGATTATTGTTGTGGTTGTTATACAGTATTTAAATTATAAATTTATGTCTGCAACATTTTGTTGCCTGTACAAGCTACGTCCACACATTTAAAATGTATCTGAAGACTCACAGGCACAACGGCTCATATGTAGCTCTCAATGTTTTAATGAGTTTTAGTTTTTATGGATGACGATGAATGAAGAACCATTCGTGAACTTTAGCGAACAGTAGAGGACAACAGCAAGAACAGTATAGGAGAGAGTAGAAAAATCAGTGTTTTGTTAAATACTACTGAGAAGAATTGTAAGAGTATGAGAACGGATCGATGTATTGTTAGACCTTCACCAATAGTTTAAGTCAGTTTAAGCCAAATTTTTTTAAAATTTTTAACCACAATAAACCACTTTAAAGAGTTTATTTGATTTAAGTAAAGCAGTCATGTTAAACTTAACTCACTTGGAAATGGAAGGAATTCTCCGTTATCCTGACAATGTCATGAAGGCAGTAATTTTATAAGAATCCGTTCTGACTACAAAATCAGTTCTGAGCTCTTCAAGTTCTGGATAATAATCGAGAATGATAATGATGATAAAGACGAGTCACCCTCACTGCTTTTTGTGAAATTTCCAAGACAAAGACGGGTGTTTAGAGCATTTATCATATACGTTCGGTTTTATTATTATCGCAAGAAGGTGCCTTAGTACTGCGACCATTCATTGTACTCTCCTACTACTATATAGGGTATCCCTACAGCGGGAGGGTGAAAAATTAAATTTTAAATCCATCAAAAAAGTATCTCATAGAATCAGAACGAAACTGAAGCAAAAAAAAACAGAGAAAGATATTCAACTCTGACATAAGTTATGGAAGAGCTCAATTGACATCTCACATCAGTCTTCTTTTATTTAATTAAATTTAAAGATAGGGAGAGCTTAACGGACGTCCCGCTTTATGTTGATAATGATTTGTTTGTTCATATGAATTTATATTTTCATAATCTTTATGCATGTTTACTTAGAAGTTTAAGTAGAAGGATTTAATAGGTGCATAAAATAATTCAAAAAAAAAAAAATTAAAATTACATTAAATAATTTATAAGAAACAATTAAAGAGACAAACAATATTATGATATAATCTGCTCGTTTCCTTATTTCAGAGAGTAAAGTTTTTCAAGCCAAAGCAAAGACCATTTATGAGTACAGTTTTAAAAGTCCTAACTTTGTATTAAAATGGTAAAAAAAAAACTTGGTACAACAGGCTTTATTTCATTTAAACGTATGAAGAATATATTAACATGTTAGTTTAATAAAAACTCCTTCAGTAGTTATCAAAGTGCTCGAAAAACTTAACAGGTTCAAGTATTATGTGGTAGTTATAGCATATATGTTATTTATTTTGTGAATGCTTCTTAAGGACTAATTTAAAATTATTAAAGATTTTTGTTGACTGAAAACAATATTATTTTATATAAGACTAACAGAATTATGATGTTTTTCTCTAGTCGATTACATTGTGAAACTCTTTTAACTTAAAGGTGTTTTTATCAGCAAAAAAAATTCAACGGGGCGTATGAGTTATTTAACAATATGGAATTAAATATCAATCATACGCTGTGGTGTATAAAGTTACGAGCTTAAAACCTAAAATTAAAGTAATATTCAAGTGAGTCCTATTTTAGCAACATAAATTTCAACAATAAAACTGAAAACAGAAAAATTGAAAGATTTGAGTTGTTGTCTTCTGAGTTTGAAAAATTCATAAATTTTTTTAGAGGTAAAATGGCACATGGGACATTGCAATTTAAATTTCAAAGCATTTCAAAGTCTGTTATACCTACCGATAACAAATGTACAATCAGTGTTGGCTAACATGATTTGACAAAGTTAACATGACAATTATTGCCCAAGAAATTGCAGTGTACCAAAAAAATTTCTATTTAGCTGGACAAATTAAAATTTAGCTTGACAAGCATCAAAAAGCTGGACAATCCAGCTAAGTCCAGCCAGGCTGGCAACCCTAGTTGTACCCCAAGTTATTGCGGTGGTAATTAACATTCACCGAAAAGTTACACAAATTAAAGAAATTCGAACGAATGTTATCAACAAATTATAACAAGGGTTCAGGTTACAAAAAAATAAATAAATAAAATATAAAATATGCCCCCCCCTCTCATATATAGATATAAGGGAACAGGTAAAAACCATGACATTAACAAAATTAACAAGCGGGCAAAACGAGGCAAGATTTGCATATTATTGTTGTAATATTTTTTTTTAGCAAACAGACTATTTAGAAATTTGAATACTTCTACAACACATTGTTTAATTAAATAAAGGGTAAACAAGCAAACCAAATATTATGAAAAATAAAGACTTAAAAAAACACAGAAAACTGAAACACACTATAAAGATGATATTTATGCCTCTTGAAATATTTAAAACAAGAGTTTACAGAAACTAAAAAACGGCGACATACGGGCAGACTCGGACAGACGTTTAAGGTTAAGATTATTTAAATAACAACAAAAAGAAAAATGTTTTCATACATTGTGGTTAAATTTAAAACATGTTGACGATGAGATAAGATTTCGAAAATAAAATTATTAAATTATCACTTTGGTCTGCCATACTATTGATGACCACTTACGGTTGTTAACCAAAGACAAACAGATGCAAATAATAACAAAAATACATATTAATAAAATAAAGAATTTAGAAAACAAGATAATTTTATTTCATGCAGAAAATGGTCTCAGTGCTGGAATAATATTTTATTATTGACTTTAAAATTGGAAAGAGGAACAATTTCGAAAATATGAGTTTCAGATTTTAAACACAGTTTTACTCACAGCTTTATTTATAAGAGGAAATCATAGAATATGTATTTCAAATATCACTGGATTAACACTGGATAGTAAATTACCGTAAAGGAGTCATTAAAAAGCATCTCAAGAAATGTTACACAGGCCATTATGGTATGCAGAATTCTTACAGTAAGATCCTGGTATGCAATCCAGGAATAATGCACAGAATTTATTTTGTTATTTTATTTTATATTTGTCTAAAATGTTACCTTTTTTAAAACAAAATTTTGTATAATATAGTTTAATTTTTGTTTCTTTAAATTTATTATATTTTTGAAATTAACTTTATTACCTTTAAATTACCTTTAAATTTTCACTTTTATATTAATTTAAAAACCTATATGACAATTACCTAACCAATACTTTAAAATAAGACTTGTTCTTGTTGTATTGAATTACTATAAATAAATAAATAAATAAAATAAAATTTACATGAAAATTTACATGAATATATGCCATTATGGTCAGACTAAATTTGAAAACATCTCAAATGGAGTTAGACAATACACCGAGATTAGGGTATGTCGACATAAGACGAGCAATGAGAACCTGTCTTACAGTGGCACTGAGGTCTATAGTTAGATTGATTGGGAGGCAAGTCAAACATGAAATTCATTAGGAGATTTCGAAATTTAATAAATCGATCGACTGACTCCCTCCTTAACCATCGCCTGGACAGAACCAGGAAATGATTTGCAAAGAGACTTAGTAACTAAAATGAATAGAGTAATCTGGAAGTTGCATACGCTTCTAAAAGACGAACTATATTGTGGTATACAGATGGGACGAGAACGGATCTGAGAACGAGAGACTTTGATCCTAGAAGGAAATATTTCGAGTCTAGGGAAAAACTCGCTCATATCTTCTGAAAGGAAGTCTATGCCGTCGAGAAATGTGCTCAATTTGGATAGGAAGTATAAAACACAGTATATAGCAATACTATCCGCACTCGGCTTATATGAGTTTCAATCCAACATAGCATGGAAAAGTTGAATGCGTTCAGTACGGAAAATATGGTTAGCACTCCACAATCCTGGACCAGATGTTTGAAAAGGTATGCTTAAGAAAAGGGAGAATAAAGAGATTCAAAGATTATTCTCAAACCAAGTGGGTTTAGAGCAATAAAAACTATTGTTGTGATGAGATTATTCAAGAATACCATAAGGTTGGCAATCGGCATGATATGGCACTGTGGTCTCAGGGTGCACTTATCCAGAATGAAGGTTGTTTCGAGCCCAACATGTAGATTCTGGTACAATGAGAATGAATCAGCAGAATATATTTTTGGAACGTACGTCCTATAGCCATTCTGTGGCCAAATAAAACATCAGTGAAACAGCACAGAATCTATGTACATACGTGTCATTCGCCTGCGACATATAAAAATTGTATCCACAACTGTGAGATGAATAGCAAATCTTTCTTAGGTAAGGTAAGGCTTAAATTTTTAAACCTTTTTCCTGAAACTCTTATCGGGAAACGCATCTGTAAAATATAACCTTCAATGGCAGTTAACATGCAAGTTGAAAAGGAACAGTACTTTTAATCCCAGTATTTAATCTTTGTTGGGAAATTTTATTAGAAATAGAGAGAAATAACTATTGGCAGGTAAAGTGAATATCAACACACTCGATTAAATGGCTTGGCCCATAATCTTCTTCTTACAAAATTGTTGGAGGAACTGATTCAATTTCTTAGAGGGTAATGCTACCAGGTCACTAATTTATCGCTTATTGTACTGTCTATTGATGAGCAAACTCTTAGACGCTTAAATCAGCAACATTCTCTATAATATTGGAAAATGCGGAAATAAATAGCAGCTTTGTAAAGGGAAAAGGCAATATGTAAACGGTATACCATCTATTCCAAAAAACATGTTTCTGTTGAGAACCGTATGAGCCCGTCAACCTAATAGAAAGCTGCAAAAATGCTGTCTAAACTTATCTTTTAAAATGCTTTTGATTTACTTTTAATCTCTTTTTCATTTTAATTTTCAATTTTCCATATAATTGCATAGACCCCACTTAACATTTATAATTTATGACATTTGCAAGAGCTCAGACCAATCAATTGGCTTTTAATAAAAAAAAAAGAAAATAAATTACAAAAAAAAATCGACTTTTATATTCTACAATGTCAACAGTACGAATGCAAACACAAAAAGGCATTAAAAATATTAAAACATTGTACTGCCTGTCTAACCGTACGTAAGTTTAACTGTCTGTGCAATGGTAATATTATTTTTTTGTTTGCTGCCCCCTGTATTTTTTATCGTGCTTAAAATAATTGATTTTATTCGATTGAAACGATAATATTTGTCAATGGTCTGTGTTGAAAACATATGTACAATGGGGAACCAACGCTATTTGATTATCTGCCTTATTATTACAGAAAAGTGTTGGTCAATTGTATTGAGGCACCTTAATGTGTTGTGTGTGAGTCGCTCGGTCAGTTATGTTGTCCTTACTTGTACAACAATTAATTGAATTTAAAATGTTCATGGATTAAATATTCATAAGGATTTTATGAACTGAGGAAAAGCTTCGTTAAAGGAGTTAAGCAACGATAGCAAAAAAACGATTTATTATAGTGCAGACATAAAGTAAACTTACGCAAGTGTTATAAATATATTACTTTTTGTTTCTGGTATTGTATTAATGTTTGCATAACATGGGTAATAACCATTCATAAGTCTGGTTTATTCTCTTCGTTCAATTATATTATGACTGACGTGCATGCAGTACAGAAGAGGGAGTTCTAAGTGTCCTTATCTACACTATGCTACTAAATAAAAACGATAAAAATCAGTTTTTTTTTATCAATTCATTTCTGTTTTTTCTTATTTGGTTCGTTGCAAAATTTCCAAAAAATTATGCATTACTTTAAACATAGGGTCAGAAAAATCTTTTCAAATACAATGAAAAGTAATTCAAAATAATATTTTATTCCATAAAGTACTCATAAATAGTAGATGTTTCAAACTATTTTTTCGGGAATAATCATTAGGAAAAAATGTCCACAATTGTTGCAATAATCTTCTTTTTTTTGGTGAAGTACAGGTTCAGCTTTGAAAACTACAGCAGAGGAGAAATCGGTAGAACATTAATGGGCTTCATATTAAAATTATGGAGAAAAAAGTTCGATTTACTCGCGTTGCAAGTACTTCATAATCAGAACCAGGGGTGTTGTCGAGCCGGAGCGCTCCTTTGGAGAGGAACGCGTTCCGGCCGCATTTAAATTTAACTGTTGCTACCAAGAGAATCACTTATTTTTTTCATACAAAAATGAAGAGCGGGTATTTCCGCCTTTTTATCGTTAAATCATGGTTTTTCCTTTCCTTTTTATGCTATATACAGGGCCGATCCTGGCGACGGGCGAAAATTTAGGGAAATCTCCCTCCCCCCGACGTCAAATTTGGGACATGAGACCTAAAAAAAAAACGCCGCCGCCAGGATTATCATGGAAAATCACCCCCGTCGTTAAATTTGGGACATGAGAACGCACAGAGCGGCCGCCTACCCAGGATCGGCCCTGTCTATATAATTATATATGTATTCGCGTTCCGGTAAAAAAAAAATTAGCACAACACCACTGATCAGAACTCAATCCTATAGGAACGAAACTAATCGTAAGCATGAGTAGGCGGGAAATAAAAGCTGTTTTAGGAGTATTAATAAGGTATGACCCATTTTGATAAAAGATTGGGTTTTGATATCTCTGATTTTTGTAGGCTACATGAGGGGCAGAGGAAACAGTGCATCATTCTTTCGAAACAACAGATATTTATTATTTTTAAATCAAAAGGTGAACCAATGAATCAGATTCATACTCACTGAATAGATTATTACTCTGAAAATAGCCTATTGAAGATCAACCTAAATAACTTTTTCAAAACAGAAAATAATATACAAATCCAAATTATTAATTTTGTAAAACGAAAAAACTAAATCCATAAATCCAAATAATTATTTCTGACATTAGAATTCATTTCATAAATCGTATGCCGCTTAATTTCCAATTTATTTTGACCTTTAAGTAACGAGACTATCAAATAAATTTTGGTAAAAATAAACAACAAAAAAAGATACAAAAATACACGAAATGAAATCAGTAGCCAACCAGTACTTATTAACCAGCAACTGGTGTTTTAGTCAAGTTTCTTCAATTTGTTTTCAAAGTAACCGAAGAAACCAGACAAAATAAAACAAAACAAAAGCATTTCAATTTCAAATATTGACTGCGATAATGTAGTGGCAGTAACATAGGTTCACCTTGAGCTCTAGAGTAACCAAAATTGTAATGAAAACTGCACCAAAAAAAGCAAAAAAAATAATTCTGATCAGCAACAAATTTTAACAGACAATATAATGGAAACGAAATGAAAGAAAAATGAAAAAATACACGAATTTACTGTGATATTTTCAAAGTCGATAACATGTTGTTGGAGGAGAACCGCATA